>VZTF01001321.1:2398993-2582858 GCA_013397755.1 Cnemophilus loriae
AGGATATTCAGATTATTCGAATGCCTGCATTTGAAAGTTGTGATGGTTTGTTTGTTGCTTTTTTTCCTTTGGGTAACAAAAGGCCACAAAAACTCCAGTGCTGATTACTTCAGAGTACATGATGGCCTCTTCATCTTTATTGCAGCTGGCAACACAGGAAAACATAGCTTAATTTATTGTAGGATAAGCAGCCTTACTGAGACCACAGAAAAAAAAGAGGGCATTAAATTGTTCTGTCTCCAACTAACCACAAAGGTTAGTCTCTCTTATGATTCCTGTGGTATTAACTACAAAATTTATAATGCTTTCAATGAAGCAATCTTGGAATTTTTCATACAATTATAAAAATAACTTCTTAAGTTTTGATCTGTTATTGAAAACAAAGCTTAAAACACCTGATATTTCACTGGGATACAAACAGTGGAATGTTTTGAAACAGCTCTGGTTTTACCTTTCTTCCCATGGGAGAAGAAAACACATGACAAAATTCCTTATCACATCAAAAAAATCCATAAACAGAGTTCAAGAAGCATTTGGACAATGCTCTTGAGCCCAGTTTGTGACTCTTGGGGTGTCCTGTGCAGGGCCAGGAGTTGGACTCGATGGCCTTGATGGGTCCCCTCTAACTCAGAATATTCTATGATTCACTGGCATATTTTAGTGCAATATTGTTGGTGTTTAACCCCAGCTGTCACCTCAGCCCCACAGAGCCCCTTGCCCACTCCCCTCACTGGTGGGACTGGTGGGACTGGGGAGAGAATGAGAAGAGTAAATGGCAGAAAAGTCACGGACTGAGGTAATGACAGGCAATAATGACAGGTTTAACAGGCAAAGCAAAAGGTGCATACACAAGTAAATCAAAACAAGGAATTCATTCCCCACTTTCCAAGGGCAGGCAAGCGTTCAGCCATCCCCAGGAAAGCAGGGCTTCACCACATGGAACAGTGAATGAGGAGGACAAATGCCACCGCTTCGTCTGTCCCTCCAGTTCCTTCTTTTTCCCCAGCTTTACCTGCTGAGCCGCCGGTCTGGAACTTCCCTCGGGTCAGCCCCCTTCCAGCTGCCCGTGCATCCCCAGCCTGCTCCCTGGAGAGGTGCGGTGAGGAGCAGGAACGGCCTCGACTCTGTGAGCTCACACTGAAACCCTCCCTGTGCTACCAGCCCTGTTCCCAGCCCAAACCCGAAACACAGCCCGTGCCAGCCACTGGGAAGCAAATTAACTCTACCCCAGCCCGAACCAGCACTGCGAGGAGCAAAGGCAAGTGCAAGGGGAGGCTGTTCTGCAATTACCAGCCCCCGCTGTGCCAGAGCAGGAAAGCAGGACGAACAGCTGCCCAGCTGTGAGGACCCATCCTCGCGGAAATGCCTTCGAAACAGCGCTGTTTCGGGGGTCCTGTACCTCTCGCTATCTCACTATCAATTACTTTGTTTTCCCCCTCTTCCCTCTGGCTATGTTCTCTGGCAGTCTTTTCCACACCTCCCCTCCCCTTCACCAACATATGTAAAATTACTGAGCACCCATCAAATGACCATTCACTAAGCATATGACTGAATGTATCTTAGAGTACAAATCTGATGGCACTGTGAACGATTACATCCAAATTTAGCCCAAAGCGTTCAAGCAAACCTATGAAGGCACAAAACCCAGTGGTATTACTGTAATGTCTGCCTTTATTAGCAACACTGTTCTCGGATGGTTTGGTAACAAAAATTTGGGCTTCGAACTGAGAATCTTGAAGCACACACTCCTATGAGCTTCACAGGCAGATGCTGAATTCTGCCTAAATTTTTCATGTACAAGGTTTTCCAAACAACAAACTTAAAGTTATTATATTACTTTCCTCAGAATTCTAAACAACTATAGTGTATAAATTATTTGTGCAGTGTATAGTGTTACTAAAAGTGATCCTGTGAATTAACAGTGTACATATCAAATGCAATGCTGTTCATTCAGAAATGTGACGGATACGTCACTCTGTTGTTCTTCCATCTAAATACCTCAAACCATACTAAATGCCTGAGAACTTTTTAGACATTTTTAGTTAGTCAAGAGGTCAAACAGTTTATGGATATGAACAGGGAGAAATCCGACAGTCTTAGGGAATTGTACCAGGAGACTGTAAATTCATTGATTATATTGCATTTTCCAATCAGCACGCCTCCTAGAGGATGCCCGAATGTTTTCCACTAGAAAAGGGAATGACCCAAGGGAGGGAAGTAGGAACACACGCTGGCTTCCAGTCTACCTGACAGAGAGAATTATTATCTGATGCTAGGTAATAATAAAAGACTCCTTATTGTCTCCAACACCATGCAAATTCTAGGCAAAACTGCAACTCCTCTGACATCTAAACACCTAACTCCATTTTGATTTGGTATCTGTCTGCATCTCAGATATTTTAGTGGTGGTTTCAGCTATTTAAAAAAGCTGATCTTTTAATCTTTTTTAATCCGTAGCATTCTGTATTTTTGTGCTGCAAACATGAAAAGTGTTCTTTTCCCCAGAATGAGTCCCAAGATGTCTAAACAAAGGCCCAAGGCCTCATCACTTTGTCTTCCAAAATGTCCTCGGTGACTGTTTTCACAGATTTAGCTGTTATCTGAGCTGCTACCACCACGTGAAAAGATGGATGAACAGCTCCCAGTGCTGCTGCCGTGGATGTCCCACTCCATAGATCAGCCAGGGAGTTTTGCTGAAGAGTGGTGCGGTCTGGACTCCCTGTACTCGATGTTATCCCCCTCCTTGCCCTGGGAAGCCAGACACTCTCCCGTGGCGAAAAGCAATGTCAGAATAATCAGGTCACATTATCATGGTTGGGGGAGGTAAACCACAAGTAGTTTACAAAACTCCTAACGAGCTCTTTGCTGTGTCGTGAAAGAAACGAGCCCGCTGATTCAAGAGTCCCAGCAGCACACATTGGGCACGGAGCTGACAGTCGCTGCACGGAGGAAGGAGGGCTATTTGTGCACTTCTTACAAGCACACATCAGACCTGTACAAGAATCAAAAGTCAGTCATCCAAACTCGAACTGAAATGACAGATAGATGGAATATCTGAAAGGACACACGCATTGTATTCAGGCAAGTCTGCCTAACATCTATTCTGACGTGACAAAATAGAAAGCTGCAGTCCTGCTCCAGAGGGGTTTAGTGAACAGAACCCTGCACATTTGCTTGTAAATTTGAACCTGACCAACTATAGCCTTTAAGGGGAAATATCATCTTTCCTTTTCTTTTTTATTGGCTTATTTATCCTCTCTTCTCAGCACCATAATAACAATACATCCCTTCAGAGGGACTGAATAGCTTATTCTGTAACCTATGTGTTTTGCAGAAGCTCAGTGCAAATGTCATGTTCAGTTTTTCTGATCATTAAAATCAAAGGAAATTGCTGATAAAAAGGCAGTGATGTGTTTGGACATGAGATTACGACTAAAAGACTACAGGTTTTCTTATAAAAAGCAACTATAAGAAGTTACTTTTTTATTTTGTAACCCGTACCCACAGCTGATGATTTGAAAAAGCATCATGTTATACAGCTGCAAGAGTCATGGTCCAAAGCTCAGTTCCACCACAGGTGGATTGACTCTTCTGTGTGACAAGTGAAACTGATCTCCAGAGACTCACAGGATAACAAACCAGCTCTTTTAATTGTACCATCGGCTACTATGACATTCTCAAAACCAAGGAATTGCCAAAACAATGGAGATTACATAGTGTCTTGAGAACAATCAATTAAAAATTTTTGAATTGCTATTGACACATGATTTAAATTAAAACCACAATGAGCTTATGACATGGGAAATATTACTGGTATTAGAGATTCAAGGATATTCAAGGAATTCAGCTGTTGACAGTACCACTGAAGTTTTCCTTTATAGCCAAGAAATAGAAGAGAGGATAAAGAACTGCATGGAATGACAAATGACAGCTGTGTTATCAAGCCTGGTGAAAAGTTTGTCTTAAATTGTTTGAATAACCCTACCTTAAAAATGCTCTCAATAAAAGACAATTAACCACTACTTAGATGGTGTCAATTATTCTAATGAGATTCATGCTCAATGCTTTAAAGATATACAAATAGATGTATCAAAGGGATTTAGATGCCTAAATGCCTCTAGTGATGTGTGCCACTAGCACCTAATACAGGCTCATAGAAATGTACCTCAGTCAAGCAAACCTACTAGATTCTTAACCTATGATGTATGACACCCCATTTTAATTTTAAATTAGAAACTCATATTTCTTTTTTTGTTAATAAGGTTAAGAATGAAGATGAAAGGAAAATGAAGATAGGGCAATTTATACATACATTGAAAAGTCAGTTTGCACTTTCAAAAAATGCATGCTAATGAAAAATTAATCATACTGTATTTCTCATTATCCCTGTGAAAGAGAAACCTTGTCTCAATAATGTACTGTATAAACCACGGCCAATACAGGAATTTTGAAATTTGCTTTTTGCTTTGCTCCATATTATTTTGGGTGATACACACCTCAGTTCAAACATTCATCTCCTTATGTCTCCTGCATCACTCTGGCATGATCTTGAGCAAAGCCTTTTACCTGACAGTATCAACAGAAGCAGCAGTGGGCTGGGAGTTTGGGCCTTGGCATGAAGGATGTGTTCCATTGCTGCAGGACAAAGTACTAACAGCAGCCTGACACAGCCCAATAGACTCAACATGTCATCAGCCTTAAAACCATTAATACATCCTCCATTTTGGATTTTTCTAAATTACTGTACAATAATGCTGGACTATAAAAAAAAAGTTTTAAAAATGTAAAAAAAAAAAATTTAAAAATCAATCCTGTTAATTGAAAGCATGTTTTGGAGTTTAAAGCAAATAAATAGTGGTATGTAAGCCATGGAACACTTATTTTAGCTGTGGTTTTGGTTTATAATTCTAGTTTGATTATTTTTTGGTTGATTGGATTACAGGGAGGGAAACTTGCTTTGCTGCCCTTACAAAGACACGTCAGCACTTGAACAAAGTCTTCCCTGTCCTTTGAATTCTTTTGCAAACGCCATCAAGTCCAAGTTTGTGCTCATTCAGAAAATGTGCACCAGCTCAGCTGCTCGTAGCTCCTGAACACGGCAGCAGTGGGACAGCTAGCAGGGGGACTCTTGGAACCAGCACGAAGAACGACGGCAGCCGAAGGAGAGGCTCTGGCTTCCCCGGGGCAGCTGGAAGGTGTGCCGTGCCAGGTGCTCCATTCAGGGCCACGCAGCACAGCCATTTGTACGTACAGGAGCTTGGCACATTTCGTCTGGGTGAACTACATTCTGTAAAACCAAAGTGACTGCGAGAAGTAGAAAGAAGAATATGTGATGTAAGGTTGAAATAAGCCTCAGATATGTGAGGAAAACGTTTGGGGTAATTTTTGCATAAAAATATTACTGCATACATTATAGAGCTTCCTTGATTGAACTTCATGTTATCTACAGAATTTAATCAGCTGATGTAGCAGATTTACTCATTTATTTACGCCTCCAGCCATATTAAAAACCCCTTTCCCCTGGAACACCTAAGACTATTGCCTAAGCAGCCAGTTGGGAGTTTCCTATTAACTGATGTTCCTGAAAACCTGAGATTCTAATGTCCTGCTTCTCAACTGTACAGAATCCATGGATGAGACCATGAGTGCTCAGAATTATTTTAATGCAGATGCCAATTAAGTTTAATGTGGGATTTTTCTCTCTGCAGTGTTTCTTGCAAATCATCTGAGATGATTGCACCTGCACTGCTTGCTTTAGGTGCACTCTCAGGCCTGTGCAGGTGAGTGCACATCTGCAGTGTGGTGCAGTCAGTGGCACTGCCCTGCTCCTGTTCCCTGCTGACTGACAGATGAGTGAATGAATGAATGAATGAATGAATTCATGAGTTTTCCAGAGTAGCAGAGTAGGACAGATCTTAGAACTGTCCAAATGAGTTTAGATTATGGTGCTCAGGAAGCAGTCAGAGATGGGGATGAATTTTGCTAAGAGTCTCACAAACAAATTAAAAGCCTCGGAATCTCAATTCAGCTCTTCTGATACTGAGGCAAGAGTAAAACATCAGCACAGGAAATCTGAGTCTCAGGAATATGTTGCTACATCAGCACAAAATCTGCAAACATTACTACATCAGGCTAGTCCACTGGTCCCTTCAGTCCCATCTCAGTAAATAGTTTGCTACCTGTTGTCTTGTGTGGGGATGATACCTCTCCACCAATGCCCTAAACCAATTATGCTATTGTGTAGCTAAGAGGAAAATGCTTTCCTGACTCCTTTTGTGGTTGGTGAAGGCTCTGAACCATGAAATTTTATTACTGTTATTTTAGTAAGAACTGCAAGTATCCTGAAATGATCCAGGCTTCTAAAAATTTCAGTCGCAATTTATCCCCACGGCATGAATCCAACAAGCTCTAAATAAAATGTACACAGAAATTTTTCCTCTTAGACTCTTTGTAATTTTCCTGCTATTATTTCTAAGGATAACTTGTTCTTGTACTCTAAAAAAGGCAGGCTCATCACTAGGGACCCTAATATTAACAGTGAATTTGAAGCGAAGCATTACCCAAGAGAAACATCCTGTTCCCAGTTTTGCCATCTGTTTTGTTTCTACATGATGCTCAAAGAATCTATTAAGCAGAGCATATATTTAATATTTCTTATGATACGAGATATAAAGCTTTACCAAAAGCTGCAACAGAATACTGGAGTTTGAAGCCGAAAGCAAACAAAGTGTTAATTAACACACTTAATAGAGATGGTAATAAAGGGATAGGACGGAGGACAAGGAGGGGAAATGCTGTAGTTCCCACTTTAGCATTCTACGTCACACACTCAGTCTGAGGGATTGAAGGGCATAAGAGAAAGGGGAAAACCTCGCACCCTACTGTGCTAGAAAAAAAGAGAGAAACTGCCTGTAGCAGATTCTGAGAGCTGGTCTCATATTTAACCCTCAGACAGTTTAACAGCCATGGCTAATGGTCAGATCAGGGGAGCTGTAACTCAGTGCAGAGCCAGCCAAAGGGGAGGCTGCACGAGGCAATTAGCCAACCTTGCAATTTAGCCGGGGTTTTATAGCAACGAATACAATTGGTATGGCTCACTATAATCTTAACGCTGCAATTTGTTCTTTAACTTTTGTAACTGTATTCCATTACGTAAATTTGTGTTGTAAGTAACTGCATTTTGATCATTAGAGCTTCTCCACTGCTGAGCCTGAGCTCACTGCAACACCAGGAGGAATCCAGAGCTCCTCGAAAGAGGCAGATGTGGTCACTGTCCAGCACCAGGTGCAGATCTCCTCAGTACCCAGACAGGAGATAAGGTTCACCTGGGTGGGAATGAACTCATCACTTAGTGTGAACACACTAACAAAAACTTCTCTAACATAAATTTACCTGAAAAAAGAGAACTAGCAACAGATATTTAGTATTTCTTAGTGACATGCTTAGTGCTCTCAAATTACGAATAATTTTGAAGGAGAATTTGAACAAAACCAGTTCTAGACTAAGCATGTTGCTAAAGTCTTATGGGTCTTACTCATTCAGTGAGATTTTTGAGAATGAGTTTTCCAAGCAAGATGAGAACATTCATTTTTTGATAAGCAAATAATTTGCTCAGTTTGCACAGGATTCTACAAACCACTTCAGCCTGTTCCTACACTTCTGCTGAGCATTCCTAAGAGAACAGAACAACACAATTGCTTCTGCCTGCGAAAGAGGAAAAACAAGAGTGCAGAGGTTACAGGGGACCGTGGGGGCAAAGGTGCCTCTGAGACAGTAGCAAAGTTGGCAAGGGCTTGATTTCTGTTTCCAGGAGGGCCTGAATGTTGGCTGTTTGGCTTAAGCAAGCGTAAGAGGACCAGTCAGTAAGGGCTTGTACCTGAAATTTCTGCAAAATCAACAGCCTCACAAGCTGAGCTCTAAGCAGCATTTGTGTTGCAGCAAATCTCCCATGGCAAATCACTTTGATAGCACCAGCATTTCCTTTCTCATTGATTCAGCTGCCTTGTGTTTCAGCACCTCTCTCTGTTACCAGGGCTAGAAATTAAAATTAAGGAGAAGAACACCTTTTTTCTTGGCTTTATTTCAGGGCAAAGGAAGTGGGTAACCCCAAAAGGGAAAATGCTGTGATTTGTCCTTTTGGAGAGAGAGTCCCCGGTGGCAATTCCATGTGTAACTTTTCACACTGTGAATAACAGGTGGGACAGATTGACTTTCACAGTTTCTTTGAGGTGGGATAAGATGTTCTTGTTAACTCGAACTTGAGTTCACTCATTTGCAGAGCTGAAGAATTTGCCATCTAGGTGGGTAAAAAGGACAAGAAGAACCAAGAGAATAATCTTTGCCATGACAGCACTGTGCCTGGGAAGCTCACACAGGATTTTGTCCCCAGTTCACTCTTCTCCTTCTTTGACACCAAGACAAAAAGCAGGAATATGAAATTCAAACATTTTTCTTCTCTCAGATACATAATCTAAATAACTAAGGTACCTAAAGCTCTCGATTCCCCTGTAAAACTGCTCCCGTGCTGGTTTCGATGGAGAGCTCGTGCATCGTGATTACTGGAGGACGTACATCGATGGCCACAGAGTGCACACACCTTCTTACTCTCAGATGACCCTCAGTATCTGGGACATTCCTCATTTCAGATTCACATTTATCTCTATCCCATACTGAGGTTACCATCTGGTCATATTTTCCTTACTGACTCAGCCTGTTACTTTTATATAAAAGTCATTTAAAGCCAAGCATTAACCAATTCTTTCAAATAGCCTCAATAAATACAAATAAATATTCTGTCTGTGATTACCAAGGAAAGGAAATTGGTAGGCATTTAAAGATCCTACAGTAGTGTTAGAACAGAGCCAAAGTTAATACAATCAGTATTTGTTTCTCTAATAAATCTTCACATTAATTTTTGATGCTCATAACAAACAAAGCAAAAATGAGATCCAGTAACAAGACAAACGAAAATATAGATAAATCTACTTATGCAAACTTTAACCTACACAAAGGTGATCAAATCATTAACCAAGAAAATCATAAAGAACAAATGACACAAAACTAAGCGGATCCAGTTATTTGAGAGAGCGGTGGAGAACAGATGATACAATATTTATAACTGAAATCCACTGTCAGCAGAAACATGTAGAGAATTACACACAAGGGAGGATCACACTTGAGATCCCTCTTTACTGCTCCAGATGAAATTCTCAGCTTCTCAGCTTATTTTGTCTTTTCTATTTTTTCTCTCACTGCATCCACAGCAGCAGAACTGGGCCAACACTATCAGTTATTATTCACTTGACTGGAGGAATCTATTTGCTCACACAGCATTTCTGCCCCTTTTGGTTCATTTTTAGTAACTTTCTAGTTATCTTCTAGAAGGGACTTGTAAACCAGGATCATGGAAGAAATGGAAACATTGCTAGTAAAATACAGAGCTCAGAAAAGGCCTTTCTCTCCTTTACAAGAGCTCCTACTGCTGAGAGCACCCCCACCACACCGCAGTGTGCTCGGCACTCAGACCACAGAGGTGTATTTCTGCATGTGACTTTCCAGTTTTAACATATTCGTATCTTGTTTAAAGTGAGACAGAAAGTTGAATGAATGGCTGAGTCCCACAACATATTTTATAACGGTTAAGAAGGATGTAATTAATTTAATCGGGGGGCTGTGGTTGGAAGAGTTAGAATTTTGTGATACACAGAGGCATAGTGTCAGCTTTCAGGATTTTGCTCCTCCACTGCAGCTAAAGAATTGCTTTCTTATTAAAAACTTCAATGTATGCCTTTTCTTTTCTTAAAATGTTCATATAATGTACCAAAGCTGAAATATTCTAATCACAGCTTTAAAAGTATATGAAAGCCTTGTCTTGTTACGCCATTATTCCATCCCTTCTGCAGTAATACCAGCTTCTTCAAGAGAAGGTATTTCCTCCTTAGGAGGGAGAGTTCTCTGATACTGTCTCTGATGATCAGTCCTACCTGCCAGGTACTCTGGAAATGTATGAGGGAGGTGCAAGACGTCAACCTCAAAAATCACTGTTTTTATTTCACCAAAGGAAACACCATTTGCCAGATAAAAACCTGAACATGGAGGAAAAAAGAGGATCATTTACACTAACAGCAACTAATACTGAGAACTGAAGCATTATTTGAATCAACTTGGAGGTTTTGCTCTTCCTGAACTCAAGAAATTTTCATGAAAGGTAAGTATTAAAGGTCAGTTTTCAACAAATTTAATTAATATTTCTTTAGAAATGTTTCTTTTCAAGGGCTCTGCAAATTATGGCTGGGTTCTTGTATATACTCCATCATTGCCTCCTGCAGCATAATTCATCTTTTGTCTCTGCAAAATCATGAATGAGTGTTTTGGTCACCTTGGTCTTGCCTTTGCCCTTTCTATACTCCCCGGTGAGAATCTTCAATATCCTTCAGCACTTGAAGTTCAAACTCATCTTCTTGTTATAAGGAATATTATTAAGAGCTTTGACTGGGATTTCTGCTTTAGATTTCTCAGTTCGATTAATAGAAAATAATCACTCTCACACTCTCCCTCTCTGGTGATTTGGTTAATTAAATGGTAGAAGCAGCACAAATAATTTCTACACCAGCGTACTTATTGTTTTTAAAATTATGTGAAAATTAGTCCCTTACTAGATGATTAGGGTTTTAGATCTGCTAATGAACAACAATAGTCTGCCATTGCCATCTTTTAATTTACTTTTAATCACCAGCTAAGTAACAAAGAAATGTCTTTTAAAATAATTAAGACTACATATCAGGTCTCTGTAGGACATCAACAATAAAGGGGTTAACGATGCATCCAGTCATCATGGAAACAATCAAAAAATGTCTTGCTTTAAACAATGCAGAGCAACTCTCACTGTCTAAATGCATCAGTGCCAGAAAATTCCCATAGCTTTACAACATTTCTCATCCTGTAGAGATCACACACACACACACACACACAGAGACAGACAAAAAATAACGATGGAAATCACCTGTGTAAGAGGGCGAAGATGTAAATTAAGATATCTGTGAAAGGCAGCCACTGTCCTCTGACTCGACAGAACCTTCCCAGCACCATGGTATGACCTCAGCTGTGACAACATGGCACAACAAAAGATGCCAAACTAAAAACAGCACTTGGAGGCATAGAATGCTATTTTTCCCTCCCATAATCTTCCTGCACTTGTCTTCTTTAGATATTTAAAACTGAAAATTTGAAGAACTGAAAAATAAGTTCCCAAAGCTCTGTTCCAAAGATATTTTCTAAAGTGTCTACGACACAAAAGAGTAAACCTGTTTTGAGATGAGAAATGGTAATAATTTCACTTTGAATCTATTAACTTTTTAGTAACAGTATTGTAGATGCATATGATGTTTATGTCTGTTGCTATAAAATTAACCCACCATAATTCTAGGATGGGAGCCTCATTGAGGAGAGGCAGGTTCTGCACTTAAAATTACCAAACCATCTGTAGTATTTACAGTAATATTTCACTGAACAGTAAATGCAGTAAAAAGTTCACTTTCACTCTGGATTTAAAAAAAAAAAAAAAAAAAAGTAATTGTTCTAAAATTTCTCTATTGTGAAGCATCCAACACATGTATTGGCACTCCAGAGAGCTGCTACAATCTAATGCCCGTGCTGCCTTTTGAAAGGGGGCTTTTCAAGCAGCACAGTTTGGCCCGTGGGAGTGCAGTCTGTAGAGCACTGTTAGGAGACTGCTACAAGGCCATCTGTGTTCTGGCTCAAAAGACTTTAGTTAATGTGGAAAACAAACAAACAAAAAAAACCCCATTGATTGGTCTCTTCACAGCTTCTATTTTTATATCGAGCATTGCATCTGAAAATAATATAAAAATGAGAGCTGGCAATGGCCAAATAGGTAACTTCATCCACCTCTATATCAGTAGAAGAGGATTCTCAGCTGAACACTTGGGACAACAGGGAATGATGGCAGAGAGAGACTCCTGCCAGCTTTTCCTTCCACACCTTCTGCAGCACCAGTCCCATCACACTCCCTCTTTCTGCCCTTCCTTCCTTCTTTTTTTCTCCAAGGGTTTGCTCATTTTACACAAAGTCTAAAATCTTCATGGTAACAAGACACCCATGACTACATCTGTATTTGTACTGTCTAAGAATTTAGGCTGACTGTCACATGAAGGTCTCAGTGTGGCACTATTACCTGCTGTAACACTCATCTGAATTTTACATTCACTGTGTGCATTGTTTCCTCACTTTCATCCCATTGACTCTAATTAACACTCTTTCAGCCATTTTCAGTAATCCTCTACCTTGTTGTTTTGGTTTTTTTTCCCCAGTTCTCTAAAGGCTGTTAAATAGCCTATGCACAATGCTGGAGTCAAACTGATGTTAATTTTTAAACAGCTATTTTAGAGCATCCCAAATGCAATCCATTGCGTGTAATAGAGAGAACTTCACCCATTTGTCACTTGACATCTCTGTGTATCCAAACAAACATTGGAGCCATTTAAAAAACTTTATAAAACCCTTGCCCACTGACCCCAGAAGCTTCCAGATTTCTACAGATTCTACTGTTAAGGAGTTCTGATTTTTCTGCCCTGCACTTCACATCTTTCTGTCACTGATCATTATTATGACCAGTTCTATTCCGTAAAGCCTAACATGGTCTTACTATTGCTGCCTTATGCCATATCAACCATATAAAATATGTCATTATCTTATTATGTGTCTTAAAACCTTTTAAGCTCTTATTTAATTACCTCATTATTGAATGAAGCCTCTTTAAAGGAAACTGCTCAGCAATTCTAGAAAATCAAACTGCCTATTAGGACCTATAATAGACATTCAAGATGCTAATTTTAAGCATCACTTTTGAAAATCTTGACTCAGACACTTGTTTTATAAACATATGAGATTACAGCTGCAGAACAATATACACAGTAATTCTGAAAAACGAAGCTTTTAAAAAACTTTTAGAATAAATACTGTATGACAAAACCAAGAGCAAAACTGTACCTGATTTATAGGCTGGCTTGAAGGATAAAACAGGTAATTCAAAGAGGTTTGCAATTTCATATAAAGATAGCTATTTTAAATGCAATGAAATACTTGGGGGTTTATTTGTTATTTTTTGCTCTATACATACTTTGAAAATACAAATGTAGTTAAATTTGAAAGATGAAACAAGATGAAAAACTTGGATAAAAATCCCTGCCATGAAGAGGTTGACTCTTCTCAGCTCTGTGTGGCACGTGTAATTTCTTCACAGCCTTCAACGAGTAAAACATACCAGCTTTGCAGCTACGTGTGTTTTGTCACCTTGCAGCATACAGGGTAAAATTGGGACTATTCTATACTGGGATGTCTGAGGACCTTTTTCCCTTTTTAGTGTTAATGAGTATCATTATGGTTATGAACCATTAATTTCACCCATGGGGACATCCTGGGGCGATCTGTGTCTCTGATGAAAGGCAACATAAACCAGATGCACATTGTCCACCATCTGCACAATGGTCCTCAGCTTCTCATTCCCCTGTAACTAACTGGCCCATGTGTATTCAGGAGACTTCAAAAGTGTAACCAAGAAGACTGAAACTTGGAGTGGTCCTTTTATGCCTTTGATGTACAAAGTAAATCAGTCTGAACTCATCAGAGACTACTGATGACAGGGGCCGGGCTAATCTCGGAATGATCAAAGCATTCAAAGTCAGTGACATTTGGAAGGAAATTAATGATTCCTTCATAAAGGTTTTAACCATCCTATAAACAGGATAAATGTAGTAATCCTTAGATGGATGGTACCATTAAGTACAGCAAATGTTACTGAAAATAATCACAATGGCGGCTCATTTATTAAGAAACTGTTCCCCACATTCATTTACATTCCACTGAACAGATTGTATGAAAGTGGGGTTTTTTTTCAGTCTGGTTAACGTTCTCTGAAATGAGAAATTACACACTGAAAAGCAGTACTTTGTGTGTGTCATGTCAGAGAATTACAAGGGATCATTATCCAATCTTTGAGACACGGAATTATTACAGATTTATCAATTGTTTCTACTGATGTAAAAGGTCTGATAATGGCACAACGTGCCTGACTAACAAGAATTACTATAATGAAGTTAAATGCTTTAACTTGTTTAATGATTCTTGTTGGCAATTATTACTTATCTGGGACCAGAGAAGAAATTGTAAAATATGCTGTTATCCTTGATATGATTGCAGGTTAAAGGGTGAAACTATAAATTCAAGGTTGGCATTTGCTTCTTAGAAAAGATTTGTTAATGTTGTTAAATATGGTGCAGTCATATTCGTACTGGCACAAGATAAAGCAACCAATCAACTTTTTCAATAGAGAGTCTCTCCCTGCCTTTGTACTGTCTTGCTTTATTTAATAAAGCAACACAGGGTGTGAATTACCAGGCTCACTTAATAATTTTACAAGTATTTTACCTTTTATTCTGCAGCCTCAAGAAATTATCACAACAGAATAAAACATAAGTGAGCAATTGCTCTAACTGTAACTAGGCATGATTTTGGCATGTGATCCAAAGAGGAGGAAAAGGAATAATCGAAAAACACTTTTGCCACTTCTAGTAAGTACTCATGTTGCTCATATTAGTGAAATGTCTTGCCTCCAAGTCTGTATGCAAGTAACTACGAAAAGTAGAGTGGAAATTATTTGTTGCATTATGGGAGCATCAGGAGTACAAATCAGTTGGCAATTTTTGAAACACAGTGTAAGACAAACCTCAAGCTTTATTTCAATGGCCTCTACTAATATGGGAGTTGACACCAGACACCACCTGCATCTAATCTTTTCTTTTTCCTGTCTATCATTGTAAGCAAATTTTTAAAAATTCTTTTGTCACAGATGTTTAACTATTTAGGTATTGTCTTGTTAAAAAGCAATAGCTCTGCCATTATTATAGATGGAGTTTTTGGAAGTTTTCAGACAAGATCTCTCTCTAAAGTGCCTGTTAATACCCTAAGAGAGCATGGATGGACATCCTGTAAGAGCAAACTGCTTAGCCAACAAACTGCCCTTCAGTGTGGTGACCAGGCTCTTGCAACCCTGGCTGCCAGTGCCTGGGGGTGATAGGTCAGTATTTGCATGAAGCATACACATTTCAAAGTTCCCTGGTGTTCTGAATTCATTTTTAATGGATGGATTTCAGTCTATTTCAGCAAACCTTACTTTTAATTCCAGAATTCAATAATTGAATTTAATTAAGACCATATTAAGCATAACAGAACAGGATATTCTATCTAAAGGATCTAAAATTTTTGCAATTGTTCAAAATTAGAGAGTCTTGTAAGTTGACCCTTCAAAAATGAATAGATTTTCACATTATAATGCTGTTCTGCGAGTCCAGCCATCAGCTTTAAGATGAAATCCTTAATAACTTTACTTGCACTCAGATATGCTGCTCTGGTTTCAGGTCAGTGAGGCTCATGAGCTTTTGCCCCTGTGCACTCATTTCCACATCCTACTTCGATTTTTTTTCTTTTTTTCCCCTCACAGATATGATCAGTCGCTTGGTTTGGTCAGAATCAGAGGATCACAAGATATTTCAGGCTGGAAGGGACCTCAGGAGATCTGCAGTCCAACCTCTTGCTCAAAATAGGGACAGCTCTGAGGCCAGCCTGGGTTGCTCAGGTTTTATCCAGCCTCATCTTAAGAACCTCCAAGAACACAGACTCGACCTCTTTGGGCAAACTTCCAGCGCCTCAGGATGTCAAAGCTGTTTCCTTATTTCCAGTCTGGACCTCTCCTGTTTCAAGATGTGCCCATTGCTGCTTTTCCAGCCATGCACCTCTGTGAAGGTGACACATCCTTCATGTTGCCAAGGCACCAACAGCTGCTCACTGACCACCTCCACAGCTGTGTCTTCTCCAGACTCCCAGCTCCCTCAGCCCCTCAGTGTAGGGCAAGTGCTCCCACCCCCAACCATCTTGGTGGCCCTCTGACAAACTTACTCTGCTTTAGCAACACCTTTCCTGTTCTGAGACAGCCCTTGCTGAATTTTGCTGAATTTTGCTGAATTTCATTAAGTCTCAGTTGCCCATTCTCCCAGGCTGTTCAGGTCCATCTGCACAGCAGCTCTGTCTTCAAGCACATCAATCCTCACTCTCATTTTGGTGTCATCTAGAAACTTGACAGTGCACTCTCTCATCTCATCCATGTCAATGGAATGAAAATTACTTAATCCAGTTTAAAAAAAATAATAGTAGAGGGGTTTCTTTAATCCCAGACTTTTTTTTTGTCAGATTCAGTTTAAAGAGCTCTGACAGCAAGTTAGCATTCAGTATGGAACAGAAACAACAGACAAATGGGAGAAATCTTTCTCTGTGCTCAACTGCAGCACTAAATTTATTTTGAAAGAATCACTATCCCATTCCTCAGTAAAAGGCAGTATAAAACAAGGGGGTTACATAACATAAAGACATATTTTTGATACTTAGGCAGATTCCTCAGTCAGCTTTCATAATCCAGCAGTCTTTCCCCAACTTTAAATGCACCTGGTAGAACTTCTTTTCCAATGGACCCACTGCTCTTCTCTTTCACACTTGTGTTTCTCTTCAAAGGTTGAAGAAAAAAATATTACTTTGAAATGTCATAGTGACTCCAACTGTACATACACATATGTTTGCAAGGTTTGGAACACTGAGCAATCTGATCAGTATTTAACAGAACTCTCAAGATCTTTGCTCAGCTCGAGGTGCTGTTGTGGTGCATTCCTGCTTCCTGAACCCACTTGCTGTAGCTCCAGATCAGGAAAGTTGTCCTTTGCCTCATTTTAAATTGCAGTGAAAAGTACAATTACCCTATTTTCCCTGAAGTCAAAAGATTAAAAAAAGTCTTGTTTCCAGTTTTTCTGGGGGAAGAAAAATAACCATAAACAAATGAAAAGGAGAGATAAAAGGGCAGTGTCTCAGCAATTCTACCTGAGAACTATGCTGGAGCTCTAATTGCAGTGATCAGGATTAATAAAAACAAAACATAAAACCTGAGAAAGGTGGCTATTTTCAGAGTTGGCACCAATGCAGGAAAGCCAGGATTGCATTGCCAAATCTCATCAGCTTTATACCTAGTAGTATTACTGCAATTGAGGTGTAAAATTTGCAGCTACACACATCCCATTAGTCTTTTAAAATTTTTTTAATAATTAAACCAATATAAAGAACTATACCTCCATCAGTGAAAAATACATAATCTGGTTTTCCAGTTCTGCACCAGAAAGAGAACCTGGACATGAACCTGTTTCACTCCTTCTATTCTCTCCCTGCTTCAGCTCTCACCTGTTAGTTCTGTTTCTGCAATTCCATGAGGCTGCTTCTCCTTTGTTGAGACTGATTTTTTAAACTCTGCTTTTCTGCAGTCACAAGCTTCCTTCTCGTTGTTTATGGAAATATGTGAAGTATGTCTATAATACTCATTCTGTTCAGTGTGACTGATACACTTCAACACTGCAGTTTACCAAAGGAAATGTCAGCCCCAAATTTACAAAATAAATATGGTTGATGTTAAGTTTAGAGCAGGAACGAGACACGTGGAGATTCACAGCACTTGTGAATCTCGCCCAGGTGATCTTGCCAGTAAGAAATCTGCATAAACCAGGGAGCACAGGCATGGATACAGTTATGGGTTTGGGTTTGTTTTGTCTTGCTTTGCAACAATTGGAACATAGAGAAAATGAAGCTTAAGCTTAATTAGCTGCAGTAACCTAATATTCAAGTGTTATTGTATTTTTTTCTCCATATGTAACTTACACTATTTTGGTTATTTGTGCATAACACTCAATTGGGGGAAAAAAAAAGGAACATGAAAAGTAATTAACCTGATTGCAATATCACCAATTCCAATATTTTCTACGAATAACAATCCAAGAAATTATTTGCTGGAGAAATATGTAAAACAAGAATTAATACAATTATATTTGAGCATTTGGCATCCATTCACAGTTGGAAGTACAAACAGAAAACAAAGTGAATGGGAATGAAATTATTTGTGGAAATTATTCATTCAACTGTCACCTTGCTATTTTATTCCCTTTAAATATTAAATACGGTTGATTTCATCCTAGAAATGGAATTAACATTATAGCCATTCACTAACAATCTCTGACAACTAAAAGAAAAACAATCACCTTTCTATGGCTTCATAAAAGAGTAAAGGGCTCTTTTGTTCTCATGTCAAGCTTTGCATGACGACAGGAACTAATTCTGTTTGTGTGCAGTTGGGAAGTTATAATTCCCATTTTTTTATGACACCTGCTTATCATACTGAAAGAGAAAAGAATTCTACTATTTTCTTCCATAGGTTTCCTTCACAGCAATGTTTCTTCAAGAAGACAAGTTGAGACCAGTGACTTCCCGAGTGCTGCTAACGGAGGCTTTATGTGTGCTCACCAAACAAAAACGTTTCTGACTGCAGAGGGAAGTGGTTGGTACTGCCTGGGCCACGGCAACATTTAAATGAAATCTTTTGCTTTGCGTAATCTATTCCGTTACAGAAAAGCCAGAGATTGCAGGATGAGCTCTCCCAGCTTCCACAGGGCTCTGGGGCTGGCCTGAGGAACACAGAGCACCTATTGCAGCACCAGGTGAGAGGTGATCTCCTCTGAGAAATGCTCCTTTCCATGAGATTAGAATTAAAGCCGGGAAAGGATCTGGGGTTTTTCTGTTGTTGTGTTGGTTTGTTTGTTTGTTCTTTCTTTTTTATTAAAGAGATTCATATGAAAAATGAAAACAAAATTTTAAGTGAATCACAACTGTTTATCATTCTCTTTAACATATCAGAAAAGGAAAGACCACATAAAAATATTATGAAAAAATTGTTGCACATCTAACTATACAGTTAGTAAGAAATTATCCCAAACCCCCTTAATTTTTGCACACTACTTTCCTAAGCCAAAAAAAATATAAATTAGATCATTACCTCTCCTATGGTCTAGTTCAGCCTCAGAACTCAAAATCTGTAAGCACATTTAAGGTGTTTCATGCTTTGTTATATATTCAAACGGAAAAATTATTCTATTATATTCTCCAGTTTTATAATATTAAGCACTTTATAAGTAAAATCCAAGTCTTTCCAAATATTAGGAGCCTCTGATAATTTATCTTGATTTATTTTAAATGTCATTTCTGTATGAAACATCCCTGTTCACTGAAAAGTCATTGAGACTGCTTATCAAATAAAGGAAATAGAGACTTTCAAGCTGGCTGCTCCTTTCACAATGAAGATTTTCATACGTCATATTTTTATTAAAAGTTATTTCATGTTTATGCTTGGAGGAAATTCTTCTTTGAGGCAGACTTAGTTTGTTCCTGACTTAAAAATCCACTACTGACTCTTCAGTATTTTTCATATATTCTAGTTTGTTTAAACTCTCCAGAAAGAAGTCTGAGATGTTGCCTTTATTATGTCACCACTGTAGGAAACCTTGTTTAATGCTGAGAGTGAATTGTGACTTGCCCTATTACTGAAGATATGTATTTACAACTGTGAAAAAGGACAGCATTATCTGTGACTTTCCTTGGGTTTGAAGACTTGACAAAGTCTTCTAAAGAAAGATTTCTGTTACTTTTCTAACAAATAAGGTCATGTGTGAATCCTTTAGAAATGTCTTTATCTTAGGCTCAGAAGTCAATGTTGAAGTTCCTTAGAGTAAAATTATCAAATATTTACAGGTTAAAGATGTTTCTGGGCCTGTAGAGAGTTACTGTGATTTGTGATGTATGATACCTCCTGCTAAACATCCCACTAGTTACTTCCCTTTCATTTTAGAAAATCTGTCTCTTCATCCCATTTTCAAGAGATTTTAGCCCAGAGGAGCCTAAAGGCATGTTTGCAGTACTCAGTGGAACTCCAGTTTGAGGCGCTGTAACACAGCAAACACACCCTGGCAAATCCAATGCAGCGAAGCAGAACTGGCATTGGGGTGTGCCGTGCTGACCAGTGGTTTGGGCTCCAACCCGCAGTCAGCCCAGCTGACAGTGCCGAGTGATGATTCATGTTTGGCATTATTTATATTTGAGTCTATATTAAACTTCTTGATAGTCACTGTAGGTTTTCAAAAGAACCGACAGAGAGAACTCCCAAATGCGTTGAATGTATGACTCCAATTTGAACGCAAATGAACGTAGTTCTCATATAGCTGATTAAATGTTTAAGATACTCAAAAGGTTTTGGACTCTGAGTAATTTTCTAAATGTGATCGCAACTGTGAAGTTATACAAGACATATAGAAGTAAAAAAATTGATTTATCTTCCTTTGTGGATATCTAAGAGTACTTATACGCAGTCTGAAATATCCAAGGCCCAAATCAGAGAAGACAGTAAGATAAACAATAATTTACATGCTCTTCCTTTTAGAATTTACCAGCTCACACATTTGAATGTAGAGTTTGGAGCTTCAACATCTTAATGTTAGTCATGAATGTCAGCTCTGTCACTGACCTTCTTCGAATCATTTAATCTGTTTATGCATCAGATCCAGTTCTGTAGAATGAGAAAGTATTTCCACTGCATCACAACAAATTGTGAAGATACCGCAGTAATGACTGTGATGGCCTCAGCATACTGTTAATACAGTACTGTTTGTTTTATATCTCCCACTTTACCCCCTTATTTTAATTTTCCTTCTAAAGTTTCCTGCCATCCACATTGTTCCTTCCTTCTCTTTTCAGAATCCATTTACACTTTGCCTCCCATATACATTTTCCTGTGTACTCTCACATGCACATTAGAGCCAGGATGAATTTACTAGCCGAATCTTGGTATTGATATTTCCCGTTAGTAACAATGAAGTCACATCATTCCTTCCTGTCTCATCCCTTCCCTAACTTGTACTGTGTATTTCACATCCATTTTGGTATCAAACAATGGGACAGTAGGAGCTGCACAGAGACTTTAGTACTTAAACCCTTCAGTCACGACCTGGCCCACTGGAATAGCTGCTGACAATTTGCTACTGTGACACTGCTATGCAAGGCTTGTTCTGAGATCTGTGATTTGAACATCAGTGGGAGAAATGGAAAGATGAAGCATCCACAGATTTTGAAATACTTGCAGCTTTCTGTTCCTGATATTCAATATTGAGGGGTGTGGGGGCTTGGTTCTGACTTCCCTGTAGTGCACAGAGACCCACCTCTAGTGACTGATTCACCCCCACCTAGGCTTGGGCAGGATATTAACATCATGCAGCACAATTTAGATTTATAAACGTGCCAGAGAGAAGCACGATTCTGTTTGCATTCAAATAAAGAATCCCTGACACATACCGTCTCCTCCTTCTTTTGATTCTCCCCTTAACCCCACTAATTAGGGTGTGATCCCAGTTGTCAAGGCAGTTTGATGTGTGAAATTTGATGTGTGCCCCTTTGCTGATCACAGCAGTTAGCTGCAGACCTGACCCAGGTCTCTCCTCTAGTACCATATGACTCTTTCCTACATTTTCCTTCCAGCTTGTAGTCGGGTGAAGTGATGCTCCCAACCCCACTGATTCATTACAAACATGAAGTAAGTCATGAACACAGAAAGAAAAGCATATCTTGTCATCCCTACATGACAACAGAATCTAACCCTGCTTTCAGCTCCTCTTTACACCAAATGACCAAGAGATCGAAGTCCACACATGCAATCTAGCAGCTCACTGATAGCTGACTTGAAAACTGCAGCTTCATATAAATCAGATCTGCTGAATCCTTCCGGGACAACTGCAGAGATTCCTGCAGCCCACTGCTGGGGCTTACCCCGTCATGCAGCTGCTTATTCTGGCACCTCGAGGCTGTAATTTAGAGCACAGACCCTAAGCTCCACTGGACCATGAACCTCAGCATCTGAAGGATAAATACATGGCCCATTTTACCTTTGTGATGTGCAGGCAGTGACCTCTACAAAGATCAGATGGGCCAGGAGCAGGGAAAGCACTACTGCTGCTGTTTCAAGTAAGATTTGGCAGGCAGACTCATTTGCTGCAGCCCAAAGAATCACTCAAATAGAATGACACAGATTACAAATGAGAAGCAGAAAAATTCTGCTTAGAAGAAAAGAAACTTATTAAGCTCGTTTTTAACAAAACTAAATTCCAGGAATTTTCTTTCACTTAATGCACATATTTGCTGCAGTATGTTTGGAATATTTTTTCCTTTGATGCCTTCAGTTTACCTGAAATATTTTGCAGCTATATTATTGCAATACATATCACCAGTTTCTATAGTTTTGCCGGATCTTTGCTATTTCATTGCAAACTTCAGAGAAGATGAAAATAAAAGCCAGGTTTTCCCGTTGACTTGCTGCTGCCTCATTATACAGAAACTCAGTTTTTTGATAATAATGATATGTCAGCAGCTTGATTTACTAATCACATTCGGTATCTAGGGACAGGAAGGGGTGTGTGAGCACATATGTACATGTATATTTGTTCCAAAATTTGCATTTTATCCAAGTTAGCATTGATTAGCAACTAAATTTTCAACAGTACTCGTAAGAAATAATTTGGCTGAAATATTAAATACGACGTGGTACCTTTGTAAGTAGAAATCTACAGCTCTGTCTGGAAAACAAGACAATAATATTATGTACTACATTCAAATCTAATAGTATGGATGGAATAAGTTACTTATTTCCCTGAATAAATAAGTCCAGTCAGATAACAGAAATAATAAAACTCTGCAACTCATTAATCATGCAAACTACACTGTATAATCAAAATAATTTGCAAAATGCAGACTGAAACCCGTTTGTTTAACGAGTTGTTTAGCCGGTCCATCCAAACTCAGAGCCACTGCCAAAAGATTCTGGGTCTGTAACAAATATAATTTACAGCAAATGTTCACACTGCTACACTCAGAAAAATAAGATATCAATCATTTCATTTCTATGCATCAGTTTCACTTCAAATCTATCTTGGCAACAACCACAATTTGCCCTGCTAACCAGCACAGTCTGGGCGTGCTGGTTAGCAGGCAAATCCACAGATCATCCCGGCACCGGAGCGCTTCACCGCTGAGCCTGAGATGGCAAAAGGCCACTGTCTGAGCTGCCCATTTTCACATACATGGATCTGGACATCCTGGGGATGAAAAAGCTTAAAACTGTACTTTTTGCTCTGTCACAGTCACAGTGCACATCATAAATGGCTGGAGAGATTCAGCCTCCAGTGAGGACAGTTTTCCTTAGAAAAGCCATTTTACTGATTCCAGGGAGAACTCGCTCCTTTGGTGCAACCACGCCTCGAAGAAAATTCCCTGGGTATTCTGCTAAACCATTGACATACTGATTTCTTTTACTCTACTGACCTCTTCTGAAATGTGGCTGAATTTGTTCGGTGTGACATCTGCACAGTTTGTCCTACTAATTGAAAGACTAGATGTGACTTATTTCCCCGAAGACTGTCTGCAGTCAGCAAGCAGGAACAAACTTCAGTCGTTTCTGATTGGCTACATTTCAAAATCGTGTCCCAGACGTACCCGGGCTGTGTTTTCTGTGTGCCACTCATTTCTTTTAAGCTGACATTTTCATTTAGTTATCTCTGATCGGCTGAGACAGGCCAAGAGATCCAGGTGCACTTGTGCCTGATGTGTGCCCCCCAGAGAGCCAAGGTACAAGTGAAGCTCCGACTTACTCCCAAGTCAATCCATACAGCAAAGAAAACATAGGTTTCATGTCAAGTAAGAAGATGGGAAAAAACACTCCCAGTAAGGACAGATGAATTTATATGAACTATATCATTTCTATTTCTACAGAAAGTATCCTGAATTTTAAGCCCGTTACTCACCAGCATTTGTTTCTGGCGCATTGCTTAAAAAAATTAGGCGACCGAAAACCACTAAGGAAGTACCCTCATTAAGAGAAAATTGAGACAAAGAGAAGAATGACCTTCTCCCACATTTGATGATGCCTGGGCCAGGAACAAAATTATTTTAGCTTCAAAATCCAACTGAAAACCAGGCGATCTGAAAACGCCCTGGAACTGGAGGGGACATACATAATTTGAAAACTGTCCCAGTGATCAAAGATGAGGTTGTCATGAGTCATTCTAGCAGATGAGCTTTTCTTCTTGACTCTGAAGACTGACAAACCTACTGGCAATCTTGAACAAGATTTGCAATCCTCTGCAGTTATCTGCAGTACAAAGGGGACACAGGCTCTATTATGATATTTTGGAATCAGTATTACACTCATATTTCAGCTGAAGAGAAAAATGGGAGTTGATGACAGATGGTAGTGGAGAATTGGCAGGAACAATTAAGAACTGGAGAAGGCATGGGAAATGTATTTTTTGTCAAAATGCTTCTCTGTAATTAAGCAATATGTGTCTCTTGACACAATTTCAGTGCACAGATATGTTTTAAGACCTGAAAAGGTAAAACAGGCCAAGAAATTCTTGGGTTTTAAGTCAGCTTAACTTGAAAAAGGTCCAGCAGATCTTTGTTAACATAGCAGTTTTTGCCTGGTGAATTCCAGGAAACTGAAAATACACAGCAAAACATTTTTAGATGGGGAAAATAAAATAAGTAACTTCTCCCTTACCCCACTTCATAATAAGTCCTGTGGCTTCCACAGTATCTGTGAAATTTATAGGAATTTAATACATGTTTTTGCCAGTTAAACACATTTTTAAAATAATGGATCTTTTCTGCAAGGATACTTCTGGTAGCTTATACAACCAGCAAAAGCAAGGCGGAAATGTTTAGAGAGCTGCAAGGTATTCATCTTTTTGCGATGACTAACCCTGCTAAGCTCATTCGATGCTGAGTTCAATTCTGAATGACGTGGATTCACACTTCACATCTCTGAAAATTACTCACTGCTGACAATGGAGGAAGCTGAACAGGTGTTGTTTGAGCTGAAAGTATGGTGACAGAAAAAAGGACAGGCCCATTTCAGAGACAGATTTTAAGCTGATGTTCTTGAAGGTGGTTCTTTTTTGTCCTTGGCTTTACACCCATTTCAATTTTGCTCAGCAAAATGACCACTGCACTGTTGAGAGATGTAATTCAGACTTCAACTATGTCCTAATAGGGACCATCAGCAAGGATGCTAATTGGTGTCAGATGTGATTAGACCACTGCTCTGCAGGAAGACTACTGAGTTGTTTTCCTCTGCTTCTTTACTGCTGAGAATTCAGCCCCAGGTGACTCAGTACCCTCACCTGAAGTAGGATTCAAAGGACTAAAGTCATTAGAGCTTATAATCAAACCTTCTATTCCATCTGCTAAGGCTTTGTTTCTAAGATGGGGTTACATATTGTTTTTATCATTTAGAAGTGACAGAAAATGAAAGCATCTTTTCCTGTAATTTTATGGTCAACTGTAATGGAGAATTTTTTCTAGAAAACGATACAGAATTGTGATGCATTGTTGATTGTACAATAGCAGAACATTGATCCAAGCACTTTCCTTTTTATAAGTCCAGCAAAACAGAAGCACTCTTATTTTGCAGTGGTGACTGCTTTTGTATTGCTTTTCTTATCAAAGCATGTACATAAATAAATAAGATACATCTCTCCTCATGCCCAGCATTTAAAAGTGTATACAGGAATTGTGGGCTACAGAGCACTGCAGGTGAGTATTTCAGTGCTTAAGACAACCTTCTCCTCTCCTGCTTCCCTCACCTTTTCACAATTCAGCTGACACACACAGAAACCACAAGCCTCTTACAAAATGTGCTCTACATGATAGCCAAAGAACAATGCACGCAGCCTTGAGACTGAAGACTCAGAATTCAGCAGGTAATAGCTGGAAACCTCTGTTGACTTGATCTTGTTTTTTTCTGAGCAAACTGTATCCAAAAATAAAATCAGATTTGTTCCAAGAAGCCTAGAGTCAAGATTTGTCCCAGAAGGCAAATGTGGAGCTCGGGTTGATCCATAATTCCAGAAAACAGGGGAGCTGGGGGGAGGTAAAAAGGAAGGTCTTGTTTTGGATGGGAAATGTAAAGAAACCCTGAAATGAAGAATGGAGAAATGTCTAAATAATGAGATGGAAAAAAGATGGCAGAGATTGTTTAAGAAAGCAAAAACCTGGAGGTAAAGGAATGAATCCCAGAGAAAAAGGCTTGACAGTACAAGGAGACTCAGTAGGGTATTGTGTGGAGGTAGAAGACAGCCCAGGAGCGGCTGGATTATCTTAAAAATAATTCAGAGTAAAGTTAGACCTAATCACCAGGCACTTGTGTTGTACTGTACTCTGCTCCATAGCCCATTTGATGAGTTTCCTTTGCTCTCAATTCAAGGCAAACCAGAGACTGAATCTGGCACAGACAGACACAAAGTGGGTGAGGGCTGCAGGAGAGAAGCTATTTTGTTCTCTGTCCATTATGCTGTGTTTACAGGACCTGACACTGTTTAAACAAAACTTTAAAGTACATTTCTGACTTGACAAATTTGAACATTAAAACAGTAAAGACATAACCATAGCTTAGAGAAATGGGTGAGGAGGTTACATTTTAATTTTTTCTTCTCTCAGAACCACTTTTGCATTTGACAGAGAAGAATGAGAGGACAAAGGCAGCAGTGAGTGGGACTTAATATTGTCATAACATTTAATGTCCCATTGGCTGTAAAACAATTTTGGGATCTCTTTGTGCAGGAAAAAGTCTCAGAGTAAATTCCTCGACAGAAATCCCGCAATATTATATATTTCATCGACTTTGAATTCAAGGGCAGTCTAAAGGCTGCTGTCTGCACTCATGATGTTTGCAACAAAAATGTCTGCTGGCCACTGGGACATGCCCAGGTCACTGAAAAATTGCCAATACAGTAAAAAGAAATGGTGAGCCCAATTCTCAAATGGACCATAAGGTTTCTGAGCCCTTAGGCCTGGTTTCAAAACCTTAATGTCGACCAAGCCCCACCTACTGACTTCAATAAATGCTGGCCCGTGCTGATCATAAGCACATGCACTAATTACGAGTGTCAGAGAGGGGCTTTCAGCCGTTGCTCGCCTGCTCTGTTCCCACATTTCGTGCAGCATCTTCTGGCAGCTCTAGACAATAGTGCTTGAGGGGACTTGCAAGTTTGACAAAAAAGTTGGTGAAATTGATTGGTATTTAGAGTTTAGTGGTCTCTGATGAGTATTCCTGTGCTTCCCTGACTGATTTTGATGAAGTGCTTTTATTTGTCTTTCTACCGAGAGACTGCAGATGAATTTGCAATAGAGCAGCACGGCTCCTGTTTAGCTTTGTCAGGCACCACTTAGCCGTGTTATAATTTATTTTCCAGGAAAAAATATTTCTCATGAGAGCTTCAGGCTAACACAGTTATAAAGCACCTGGCTACCGTTCAGCTTCGTGTCTGAAAGCAGTTTCATTTCCATGCATAAACAGAAAAATACCAAACTGCTGAGGAGGAAGAACCAGAAGCTCCTCCAGGTACACGTGCTATAGGTACACGGGTCTTCTTTGGAGTGGGATTTAATTAAATCAAACAGCATCTTAATACCACAGTTAGCAGTGTCAAGGCTGAAACAGGCCTATGCACAAACAGACACTGCTGTCACTGGTGGTGATGCCACAGCAGGCTCTGGGCAGGATTATTCATTTAACAAAGCAGCCTCTCTACTCATTGCTAGGTTGGGGACTGACTGTTCTAAATTTTTGAATAGATTTAGACCTGTATTTAACTTTGACATACTGTGTAATAGAGCAATCTTTACCGTGCTTCAGCTTTATTTGGTGAGAGCCACTTTTATTCAGAGTGCAATGATTGTGGTGTTTGTTGGGGTAGTTTTGTTCCTATTTTCTGCTGAATTATAGTGATCAGTGAGCAGTTTGAAAGCACAGAGCTCAAAGATCTTCTCTGCTTTGATCACCATTACTGTTATTCAACAAGAGGCCCAAGTCTGGTTAGAGGATGAATGTAAATATCAATTCAGTTTCACTGCACTAACAGAGACTGTTGTACTTTTTCCCCTGTGTTTTCTTCATACTCTTTATCTTATTAGAATGCAGGGGAAAGAAATGTAGTGACATACATATAATTAAGACAAAGTCTTTCTAGAACACGCCACTAATAATAAAATGTGATTTCTAGCATGCTTTATAATTAAAAGAGCATTTCTGTTTGTCTTGCTTAAATCTTGCTTTTTAAGAAAGAGAGGTGAAGATCCAATGAGAAAATGGAGCCTGTTTATAGGGAACTGCTCTCATTGCCAGTTTAATCAGCTGTGATGTTTCATTAGCAATGACTTAACCAGAGCAGACAATGCTTATCGCAGCCCCTTGCCCTATAATCATTGCACATTACTGCTGTCGTGTGGGGTTTTATCAATTGTTCACTGAGTGCTCTGCAATATTGACAACAGGAAACTGCAGGCCCAGGCTTACATTAAATCACTTACAGCCTCCAAAATGACAACAGGGTAGTTTGGCAAGAAAAAACATCAAAATTTTGCGAACTCTGGTACAAAGAGTATGAAATGCCAATTCTAACATCAAGTTCAGACAATTCACTTTTCATAGAACATGTTGAGCACTCCCATCCATCTGCACTGAGTAATTACATTCATTCTGTCTCTTATAACTCCCAGACACTTTCAGGAGTACTAATTCGGCTGACCTAAAATTGCCTATTTATGCACTGGTAGCATATTGTGCTTATTGCCACAAAACCTCCACTCTTTATTTAACTTTAGTCATGGAAAGTTACTGGCAAATGCAAAACTGTGAGACATTAAAAATTTTGACTTCCTGATGTGGTGAGTGATACACACACAGATGTTCCGAATGCTTTTTTTACTGCTGAGGAGGAAGTACAGACTTTAAAAGAGCAACGTTATGGAAATGAATGTGAACTGGTGAGCAGGAGAAGGAGGGATTGTGTGGAACTGGATGAAGGGAGCTGGATGGAGCTCTGGTTGTGCTGTGAGCGAGACCTGCAGAGGCACTTTGCTGCCCTCGTGCTCTGAGCACGCAGGGGATGCTGGCAGGAAGAGAACAGGGCTGGATTCGAAATCCTGTTTCCCAACAAACTTCTGAGGAAATCGAAAGCAGCTTTCTCTTGCTCTATGAGACTCAGTTACTCCTCTGCAAAATGACAATAATAGCACTTCTTTATCTCCAGGAATAAACAGTGGAAAGGCTAGAAAGTAGTCAGACATCATCACCAGAAGGACAGGGTAACAGTAGCAGTGTAACACAAGGAAATGTTTCTATTTTCTTCAAGTAAATTCAAATCAAACTGGAAAAAGCATTTGACATCTCTGGGATTAAAACAGAAATGGAAAGAGGATGTTTGGGCATATTTTCCCCTCAGAAAATAGGATTGATATCATTTTGCTCTGACTTTATAATTCCCATAGCTTATTATAATGTAGCTGTCCTCTTTGATTTGTGTATTGGAACGTACAGTGCAACTGCATATATTTGTAGAAATAGGCTTATTATTGTAACAACTCGAGGGAATCTTCTGAATTAAGGGAAAACATTTATATTAGAACAAATTACATTTTACCAAAAAAACTAATTGTTACACTGAGAGCTGTATACAGTTGTAATTGCTCTGTCCTAATTACACACGTTGCATTATTTAAAAAGAGGAGCATTGTTTATTTGCAATATCCACTGCTTATTTACAGTTGCATATTTGAACAAGAAGCAAGGAGTTATTCCTACAAAGCAGCAGAGAGATTGTTATCTGCACAAAAACACAAAATTAATTCAGGAGAGGAAATCTACTCTCAGAGCAAGAGAGAAATTCCTCCTGAGGCAAGACATTCTACAATTGTTTCTAAATTTCTGTATAATTAACAAAGCACTTACCATCTGCAGTGATTGACCTGTCAGATCTGCTCCTCTGAGATAATTTCAGTGACATTTAAAAAAAAAAATAGTGTGAATAAAAAAAAAAGACATATTCAATTTGTAAGGAATGGGTGTTATCCTCTGAACAGAAATTGCTAACACTAAAGATGGCATTGGTTTATGATGCCTGCTGATTAACTCCAGTAGCCCTGATCAGAGGAGTTCAGCTCAGGTATTGGTGGGATATCCTTTGTTGGATATCACAACAATGACCCTATTTCCTCTCCTATTTTCAATTGTGCAAATGCCTCTCTAAAATATGAAAAGGCATCTCACAAAATTCGCTTATTTAGACAAATACACTAAGCAAGTGTTTATGCTCCATATTAAAAGGAATTATTGGGAAATTTCATTTTTAAGAAAGAAGAAGATGATTTTTTCTTGCTTTTCACCTTCGTTGCACACTTATTTTGACCCAGCTACTTAGTGTATGAAGTTGACAATATGCTACCAAGCAGCAGTGACCAACCACCTTTTTACCCTAACAGTGTGAGTACCCGAGTACATTGAAATCCAGCCCTCTACTCTTGTGTTTATAGAGGGAGAGCACTCTGTCTTTTGTCTATCATTTTTAATTAAATCTACTAAATCTGAACAGCATAACTTGTGGATTACCTCCATCTCTTCAACTATTCCTTCTTTCTCCTCCTGTGTTACATTAAGTATTTATAGATGCTGCAAAAATGCTTTCCCATTAGCAGCCTGTAATTTTTCTTCCCTCACAAACATGAATTTCTTGCAAATGTTATTTAGAGACATGTAAAATACAATTTTATCCAAACCAATACACACTTTTCTCCCATCAGGTTTCGCAAGCGATCTTTTTAAAAGTAGCACAGAAAAAGAGATGGATGTTGTGTGGCATGAGAGATGAATGCATCTTCAGTTCTAAGGAACAACTATTGAAGTTTCAGATTGGTAACGATCACAGTCAAAATGATATTTTAATCTTGGTACACAGTAGGGAATAGACAGTTACTGCACAGTTCACTGGAATTTTACCCCCCTTTGACACATGAAAGAGCAAGTAGTCTGACTTTTCATCTTATTTCAGAAGAGATCCCCTTCTGGAGGTGGTCTAGTCAAGTCCAGCCAGTGCTCCTAATACAGAAACTTTCAGTTCTACAGTAAACGCGACTGATCTTTTATCTTTGATTTTAGTTCATTGCCACAAAATCAGGATGAATTTGTTGAAGTGTAAGGTTAAAAAACTTGCATAAATGAGAACTCCTACAGTAACAGTTGTTTGTAAATTATTGATCAAGGAATTTTTTACAATATGAATTGTAAAAGGGCCATCCAGCTTTTCTAAAGTACTTTTGACAATAAATAAAAAGTTCAATCTTTTTTTCTTCCTTTCAGAGAGATTTTTGTAGAATTTTTTTCCCCAATCCATACTGCTAGATGCACCTTGCTATTTCCTCTTGATTTAGCAACAAGGAAGAGAAAGAAAAAAGGATATTTCTGATTTCTCTATGATCCCAGTTCTTCAAAAATGTGTGGTTTGGGTTGGTGGTATATTCATTACAATTGAATAGTGGCAGTTAAAGAGAAAGCATTGAGTGCAATTTCTTCTTGTTTGCAGGTAACAGGTAATGGATGAAGAAATGAGAATAAACTCATAGAGCCTTTCAGCAAACAAAAGAGAACTGGCACAGACTGAGGACTTCCTTAGTATTTTAATAATATTTTTAAGAAGGCATCTATAAAGAAAGAAGAAGGAATATTCTGTAGGCAGGTGTCCCATGAAGCCTGTCAGGGAAGGTGCAACTGTGGAAATGGAACTCCAACTTGCAGAGATCCTCAAGGAAGATTCCAATTCCTTTGGGACTTGCACTAACCAAGGAGAGGCCCCTTGAGGAACAGAAGGTAAACATGGTGGAATCAAGAATAAAAAGTACATCACACCGTCAAAAAAACCACAACTGAATCCTAGAGAACTGCACATCAGATGCATTAGAGAACCCATGAAACTGAGGTTATTAATCTTATACTATGTAATTGTTCTGTTCATCCACAGACACCTCAGACCAGTGAACTGAACCAGCTGGAGGCCTGGAACTTTACCAGGACCCTCACACATTCAGAGACTGCTACAGTCTGTCCCCAAGAAACAACTCCTTAACTACTGAGTTTCTAAAGAAGGGAATAGTCTAAACCACTCCATAACAGCGAGAATTTCTAAAGAAGAAAAAAAAACCAAAATATGAGAATACTCAGCCAAAGGAACCTCTCTTAGAAGAGCCTCAACCAGTTGTGACTTCCCGTACTTCTGAACAAGGTCAGTATTCATTTAAAAACCTACCTTGGCAAGCACTTTGCAGACATGCTGTATGTACAGATAAATCTATTTTATATCACACTATGAGTGCTAATCCTTCTGCAGAACACAGTAATTACAGCTCACTTTGAATTACAACTTTTTATAATTCATTGTAGTGAGGTATTATCCTGTGACATGTCCAAGCCTAGTGAGCACTTCATTATTTTTAAACAGAAAAATTGAAGGAAACCACTTACATTGAACTGACTGTTGATCTCTTTCATTCTCATTCTAGGTCAGAAAAACAAGCCACACAATAAACTAGGGCTTCCTAGAATCCATCTCCTTTAGTGACCAGCCTTTTACATGCTTACCAGTAACAATATTAAAAATCCTTTAAACTGTTTATTTATGACATCATACTCTATATAGTACACAGAATAGACCATACTGATGTCTTTATACTACACTGCTTCCACAGGGGCATTTTACTTTTGAGATGTGCATGTATGCATACAAATGATGAACGTCCATGTAAATGCAGACAAGCTGTTAAAATTGTCCGTGATTTGCCTTTGCTTTTAAGGTAGCAATGCCAAAACTTCTGATTTTAGCACAGCAAGGGAAACAGTAAAATATTGCTTGAACTTGTGAGCATTATTTTAAATTATAGGACATACCCTCTGAAAGAAAATGGGTTCTTTTCCAAGGGACTGTACAAAGATTACACATTTGTGCTTAGACAGAGAAATATTCTACCTTCTTTAATTCTCTATTTAAAAAGCTTTTGATGTCACCTTGGAGAGTCCCAGAGTGTGCTTACTAAAGTAAGCCTAAGAAGAGGGTATGACAGCTGTGGTTTCTGACATGAAAACATTTCTCACTATAGGCACAATAACATTTTATTTATCCTATTTTGATGAGTATATACTGACATGTAAAAGAGTAGAGAAGGCATAAAAAACCAGCCCCTATGTTATGGGAGAAAAAGAAAGTCTGTGTTTGGTTTGCTTCTGCTTTTCTTGAAGATTCTCACATATCTTAGCTGGTTTATATGTTAACAGATGTTCAGCAGACTTGAGTTAAAACTCACATATAATTCTCTGGCTAAAAATTCAGGAAAAAATATATGCTTACAACTTCTTAAGAGATAAAAATAAATTCAAAAAATAATTTTATTTCCAAGTTCACATAAAAAAGGGAATTTTAAACACTTGGATTTTGATATTTTCTCTTGATCTTTTCTTTCTGAATTTACACATGCTGTGGTAACTTACAGAAGCTTTATAACATCGAAATAATACTCTACTGACATTTGCTGCATGACTATGTCAAAGGAGTTGTCTGTCTGGCTACTAATGAATCACTATTCCATACCACACAACACATGACCTCAGCTTATAGTATGGATGGCAATATCACTTAAAGAGATTAAGGCTTGGCCAGTTGGGGAAAAATGCCTGGTGGTTCCTCTCATCTAACTCTTTGAAGGGATGGATGAAGTAGTTTACACTCCCAATATTAATATCAGTTACCATTAGACACTGGACTTCCCCACTGAAGGATGCACATGAGTACTAATTTCTTAAAAGCCTTTATGGAAGTTCATTCTATGAGCACAAAAAGCTGTTCAGAAAACGTTCCTGTTGGAACACAGCTTCACCTCCATAGATGTACACTTGCAGCAACCTTTCTTTAATTAGACTGTGACTCCGTCCTTTTCTCATGAACAAAACCATAAGCAGAAGTGGAATTTGTTATCACACAACTATTCTAAATGGAATACCAGAAAACATCCCAGAGGAAAATAAGATTTCTCTATTATCTCTGCAGAGTAATAAGTTTGTGATATCACCACAGAAGTTGGAAAGCACCCTTCTTTGCCCACTTGCCTCTAATTCTTCTCTCCAATATGAATTCAGTAACTAACTTACCTTGGCTTTCTTTTCAATCCTTTTATTTCCTGTCTCATTTGTCTTTGCAAATCTTTATATAATAGTAGCTAAGAGAAGTTTCCATCATGAATCTATATTGAAAGGAGAGCTTGGTATATTGCAAAAGGGCAAATCTAAAATGATTGTTTGACCTTCCCTCTGCAGAATTCTATGTCATGCCCCTGTTCAGAAGGCCAAAGAACAAATCTTATGTTGAAATATCACTGGCCTTTCTCTAAAATTCTCCCAATGGATTGTTTTCACCATATCACTCTCTTTCATTTCACCTGTAGTCTCTCTGCTCCACACTGCAATCTCTAGCTTTTGATTATCAATACAGTCAAAATAATTAGTACAAAATATTCCTCTCTCCGTGTTCCCCGTCTTCCTGATATACACACACTGTTTTGGAATCAAGTACTGTGTGTATTCACCATGGAAACCTCTGAACTCTAGCCTGTTCTTTCCCCTCTCCCACCAGTTACAAAATACAGCATTCTAGTCAGAGTGTTAAAATACCACTGCAGATAATAGCATTACTCTCTGACTTGGAAATCTCTATGTTCAGGAAAAAGGAAATAACAGGTAAAGAGATTCCTGGAATGTTTGTCCAGATTGTTTTTACTTCTATGTAGTTGAAGTCCATCAGCAATTGTGATTAAACAAGATGAGAAAAGCACACTGCAGAGAGCAGGAACACTAGCCAGGGTGGCAAACCCAATCACTGCCAGCACAGGCACTGTCCAGCTACTGGCCTTCTTTTTTTCATCAAAATGAAGGCAGTACCAACTGTACAGGACGTGGGAAGAACAGAGTGGCCATTCTTTTAAATGTTAATGTGCAAAGGTGTCTCATACTCTTGTAGCATGACAGGCATTAAAATTTTCATTCTCCAAAACTCCTCTAATATGAATGAATTTCATGAACGTAATTAAAGGTCAAGAGACTAATATCATGGCAAACTACAGAATGGGTAATTTTTGTACAGAAGAAGAGACGAGAGTGAGAGTTAGACTGCCTCTAGGTGAGTTTACACTCCTGTGCAAAAATAGTGAGCTCACACTCTTGAAAATAAATTGAAACAGATCCTTCCCTCTCCTCTCCTGGATGATCAAAGCAAAAAACTTTCCTTTCTCAGACAGCTGGGGATGCTATGGAGGTAAAAAGGAAGGTGGGGTACCTGGCAGGAGTGAGGGTAGAAGAAGTCACAGACAGACAGCCCTTGCAAAGATGAAGGTTGGGGTCATGGAACCTGGGGCTGTTGGCAGCTCAACAAGACTTGAAACTGGATTCATGAAAAAAATCATTCCTGATAGTTGATTTGTGTATATGTAACTCACACATAAGCCAATTATGATTTAAAAGACTGCAAGGCACCCAATTCTATCAGTATTTTCTCCTCCTAACTGCAATAATGCACAACGAATTTCTGATTATCCATCCAGGTGAAAAAAGTCTAAGTTTACCTTTTCATTCTGGAAAATTAGCACAGGACCATTAATAAATAACATAACCTGAAGCACTGTTTCAGGCTATCTGTGCATTTCATAGATGGATTGCATCATCTCAGGACATTCTATGCTAGATTTGCTCTAAATTGACTTTTTTTTTTTTTACTGTTTTTTTTTTCTCCCATCTTTCTTAGAAGTCTTTAAAATAGTTGCTGACTCTGTGTTGACCTGTTTTTCTGTCTCTTCACATATACTTAGCTCAGTGAGTAGCTTGTGAAGTTTACTGAGTAGACACCATCAAACTTGACAGCAAGACAAAAACTCTGCCTTGTATAAGCAAACAATGGTACCAGTATATGGAGAGCCCAGAGGACAAAAGATTATGACTATTGCAATTCTGTTATTTACAGCTTTGTATTACAGCTTTTATTTCTTTTCCTTCTTGAGATGAATGGAGCTGGGTTATCCCCAGGCTCCTTTAAGTATTTCTTTCAGAATATACATGGATCTGCAGTCCCCCTCCAGCCTCCGTTACTTCAGCACCTGAACACCTTACAAGCTTTCACTGTCTGTGCTCTCACAACACCTCAGATGCAGAAATTTTTCATGATATTAACTTTCTAAGACAGAATCAAAGCACATAGAGGTTTTTAGGTATCTGACATCCAGAGTGAAATCCAAACCTCTTCCTCTGCTCTTTTTAAAGTGCTTGGTATCATTCCTCGGCTTCTCAAAATGAGATTCAGGACAATCTGAATACTGAGCAAGGAGTCACCCACAGACAGACTTGGAACAAATGAGAACAGCCTGCTCCAAGATGCCTGGTAAAGCTCTACTTGTGTTCTGAAGCTGTCAATACCACACTTCTGTGTATTCAGAAAGTGTTACTACAAGCCCTGTTTAGAAGAGAGGAACTCCTACAGCTGAGCGTGGATCTGTCTTATGCCTACAGGCAGCCCTCCTCTCGTTTTCAGATAAAAACCACCCACGATAAGGGAAATCCTGGTGCAGTTCCTTGTTCTACCTGAAGGGATTCAAAATTCCCATTTTTCTCCTCATAGGAAAGGGAGTGCCACAATCATCAAAATGCAGCATAGGTTGGGGAGGGGAAGCCTGATGTATTTCCTCAACTTTCAAGGAGCTGAAGAAAGAATTTCAGGTCCAGTGATCGGGGCAGAGTGAGGGAATGTGATTTATTTCTCAGACAGTGAAAACGTTGTCTGGTTTTACCTGGATTTTACTGTTTGTGTCACCTGTACACTAGTGCAAGTCTAGGTGCCACATTTTTTCCAGTAGCAGGACTGTCTCAAATAATTCAAGGATATTGAAATGCAGAATCCTGATGTAGGAGATTTCCAAAATAAATTCAATATAGGCCTGTACAGCTGGGAATTTCTAGCAAAAAACAAGGAATTAGAGCCAGAAATAATTTTGTTTTCTCATTCTAAGGCAGAAGCGTTAATTTCTTTAGAACAAAAACACATAACCTGCCTATATGTTTGTGATGAAATGCCAGCATCTTTTTATACCTATTGCTGGAGGAGAAGCTGCTATAACCAACTTTTACTAGCTTTTATCTTTTCTATTACAGTCTATTGAATATTAATAAATTACCATCTGCCAGTTTTTGCAGAAGCAGCTGAAACACTGCCTGCATTAAAATTGAAAATAACTCCTTCCCTCTTCACAAACTTCAAGAGAACATGAATTTTAAAATAATGATGACTGCCTGTACTATTTCATGGTGTTTCCCTCTAACAAACAGTATTAAGATTTATGTGATACAGTCAGCTTTGCGATTGATAATTAATTGTCACTTAATTACACACTTTAATAATATTTATTCTGAAGTTATAACAACTCTGGCTTAGAAAATGACCCTGAATCACTTTAATTTATTAATTCACTTAATTAAAATACTTAATCTTGAAAAGAGCTTTCAGGCTGTTTAAATAAAGGTAAACAAATCTTCAAATTAAATCAACACTTTTTTTTCCCTTTGATATATGTAATTAATTTTCACTCGACTCAATAAATAAACCTCACGTAAGGTTGCTCGTGTGACAACAGAAAAAGGCTTGCTGTCAGCTTAATCTTCCTTAACACTGTAAAGCATTTTTAGTTATGATGACAGGCCTGCTGAAAACCTTTTGCTGGAAAGCAATAAATATTAGCACTTTTCCCACTGGCACTGCAAGAAAAAACATTTATTTGTAAATGATGATCATTAATCAACATTTTTGTACAAGCAATCAGAAAACCTCCCAAGCTAAAGCAAACTTGATGGAAATGAAACTTCTACTTGCAATCAGATTTAACTAAAGCACACTTTCTCCTGAAAGAATAGATTTTTTTGTCTTCTTCTGTTACTGGTTCTTGGTAAAGGAGTTCTGTGTGCCAAGGACTGTACTTTCTATCCCTCATGAAAGTTTTGAGACAAACTCTAGGACTTAATTACAGAGCTCACAGCACTGTCAAGATTTCACATGCTTAAAGTTACCAGTGCAATTAGCTCCACCTAAATCAATGACAGTGAAATGAACCACTGCACGCGATGTCAGTGCCACAGTGAAAGTTGTCACTTGTACAGCCATGTGCACAACTTTGCAAACCCAAGTTTTGCTATTAAATTTGTAATATGTAGCACCAATTTCATGTATTTCATTGCAGAAAGTGACCCTATATTTTGAAAAGCTGGTTTCTACTGAAAGCAATTTTGAATTGTTCAGCAAAATTCCTCTGATGATCTCATTACAGCATATACTTGACTACACCTGCCCCTAACATTTCAGTTTGGTCTGTGCCTTGAAAACTCTGCAACAAGAGGATTCCTCCTCCCCATTATACCTTAACAAGGACAAGAATGCCATGTTTTTCCTCAATTTACCATCTCCTTATTGTATGTTCATAGTTTGAGCTGAAGTGATTGTAGCTGTTTCTCTCTATCAGTTATACTTGAATAAAGAAAGGATTGAAAAATCTGGGCTGAATATTTGCAACGTAAGTCTCCCTCTCCTAGTCCAACTCAGCCTGAAAAGCTCAAGTTAATTAATGACAGATCTAAGGAACTGCTGTCATCAAGATGATAATTAGATGGGACTAAATATGAAAAACAGAGGCTTCAACTGGTGATAGAAAGTAGCTTTCCATCCCTCCTCAAAGGCTGTTTATAGTAGAGGCATTTGAATCTGGCTGCCATGATTTTTAACAAAATTACAATTCATGAAGGTCTTCACTGAACTGAAACCAGCATAAAATTCCTGTAGGAGCACAAACTGTTATGAGTTTTCCAGCTGTTTCTAGCACTCAAGAGACCAGAAATAAAGCAAAGAATTTCACATTTTCCAAGTGGAGGAATTTTCAAGACTTTTTTCCAGTTTTTGGGTGTGCACAGCAGCAAGAAATGACTGCTAATGAGAAAACGGACCTCCATTTTTGATGCAGTATTTTCAGCTGCCAACCAGAGTTTGGTCTGAATTCTTAATGAAGCCTTCAGAGGATCTGTTCTTTAGCTATGTTATTATTCTACCTCTTGTTTTCATCCTGACCAAGTTCATGAAAATCCGTCTAGGAAGACTTCACTTTGTTTATTCGGTTTTGTTGTTTTTGTCGGCGCAAATGTGCCCCTTGTTTAGGAAACAGCTAAATAAAATCAGAGATCATTTTCATACGATAAATAAAAGTAGTCAATTTTTGCAAGCACTTCTTGAGAAACACAGAATGTGCTGATTGTCATCATGGTTACCCTACAAGGGATTCCAGGCAGTACCAATGAATCCTTCAGCTGAAGAAGTGAGCACTGTACGTACTGCACAGGAAGACCAGCTGGTGGCATCTCTGCTAACTGTGGGGAGAGTCTGCATGCTCAAGCTGTCTAATGGAGTGGATTGCAAATTGCAATCAGAATAATTATATATCTATTTAAAACAACTTTCCCTGCAATGTAATGCAAAAAAAAAGCCCTGTTCAAAAATAGCCTGAAGAGGTTTGGGTGTCTATGACAGATTTCAGTGCTCAAGTGCCCTTACAGACAGCTGGCTTCCAGCTGCCCTTCCACAAGGGCACGTCTCCTCCTCCCGTCCAGTCTTTCAAGGTCATTTGGATGCTTATTCTTGGTGCTAAGAGATGTTCCACAATCCTGCAGACATTTTGTAGGTTCCTAAACACTTCTTTAAATCCAGTCCCATGGGACTGAACTCCTCTCTGGAGTGCAATGGCTGAAAACTGTTTTGCAGATGGATTTATTCTTTTCCTGCTCTGATTTAAAAGGGTGCACAACCCCAATCCCAAAGGGTAGACCAGTGGCCTTATTACACAGCTACACCTCAGCCATAAACAAGTTGCTTTATTTCTTGTGCTGAAGCTCACAGGCTGCAGTGCTGCTTGCAGGCAGCTTGTTACCTTCAGCAGTGACAGACCAGCTGTGTATCCTAAATTAATCTATTTGTATTAAACATCCATGTTTTCTGCTGCCTGCTGCTGAACTGGGCAAAAATAAAATGTTGTCATGCTAGAAAATGGTGTTTAACCATTAAAAAATATTGATTTAAATAAAAGCAATGCTGGGCTGGGACCAGTTCTGCAAAGCCTTCATTTTACCTATAAATGTAACATAAAAATATGCAACCTGTATTGCGCATTTTTATATACAATCACTGTAATTATACAGAATATATGTTAAATGCAAAATAAACATAACAAAATATTTTCCAATATGTGCTTTAAAATAAATATAAATGCTATATTTTTAAAAATGAAGAGTATTTCCATTGTGTTGTTTGGCTTTTAGTGACTCACTTTAGCAGGGAGGAAAGATTGGGAATATTTGCAACCGGACTTTCTTATTAATTTCATTCACCGTCCAGCATCTTCCCCTGAGAAGCAGCTGGTTGTTTCGGGTCCCGGCTGCGGTGGCACAGCGAGGGGTGTGCGCAGGGACAGCTCGGGAGCGACCCGGCCGTGCGGCCGCTGCGGGCACACGGGGAGCAGCCGGGGCCGAAAGGAGCCGGGAGTCAGGGACCGCAGGAGAGCTGGAGGGCAGTGGCAGGCACAAAGGGGAGAGGCACAAAGGGTCAGAGAGGAGTGCAGAGAGCTGGAAGATCAGAGCAAAGGGAAAGCTGAGCGAGTGCCGCAGAGGGAAGGCAGAGGCTGGCTGGCCCTGAGCTCCCGGAAAGCGTGGAAAGGCACAGGGCCAGCCAGGACACTGCGGACACTGTCCCGGGCAGCTGGGGCCAGCCAGGCTGCCGGGGCCAGCCGGGACACTGCGGACACTGTCCCGGGCAGCTGGGGCCAGCCAGGCTGCGGCCGCACAGCCACCGCAGTGCCCTGTCACAGCGGCGGGGGAGCCACGCTCCCGTGTTCAGGCGCCGGGGCTCATTTCTGCGCTCATTCTGGCAGCCTGCTTGGATGTTCCCAGTCTGATCTGCCTCATCATGGCTGGGATCTGCCTGCTCCTTCATTTAGACAGCGATTAAAGCTTTGATCTGTTTTCTGGTTTGCTATTAAGATGTAGCAGTGTTCAAGTTGGAAAGGATGAAATGACGCATCCCTTACAAGGGACAGCCCATCCCATTAAAAACAGAAAAGGCACTGTTTTCTAGGTAGTGAAACACAGAAATTGCATCAGCGTGCTGCAGTTTACAGCAATTCCAGACTGTAAAACGAGCCCGAGACGAGTCAAATGCCATGTGGGCTGTGATGCAACCCCCGACACCTCACACTCACACTTCTGAAACCAATGTAAGGCTGCCGCTGAGGGCCCGAAACAGCAGAGTTTGCTGAAATGAAGTTCACAAGCAGCTAAGTTCAAACCAGAGGTTAGAAACAAGTCTAACGAATATGCAGGGTCAAAAATTCCTCAGCTCCAAGCTTTTTTTATATCAGTGGTTTAGGCCAGCTCCCTACAAACTGCTTCCATCTTTTATTGTTATGACAGTATCATGGTGCATGTGCCAGCCCCAGCAAGGCATTGGTTCTCAGAGCATTTGCAAACACAACTGCAATAATTTAATCACTGTACAGTAATAATTCTGCTGCAATAGATGCTCTCGCCGATGACTGCATTGACAATACAATACGAGAGCCTGTCAGGGGAGTGGCAGTGTCCTCACATACAGGTACATCACAAGTGCAGGGACCCTCCTCCCTTGGCCTACCCTGCTCACAGCAGCAATGTGAGAATGCTCAGACCTAACTGAGTCCGGCTGCCCAGTGCCGATATTGCCATGCTAACAACCAGGCTTCTTCTCCAGACTGCAGAGATCTTTGATTCTGAACCACACCACAAACCATCAAACAGACCTTCCACAAGCCACTTAAAAACCTGCCTGTGTCAGATCTCAACTCTTAGAAAAAGCTTTCCTGACTAACCAAGGGGATACCAGCATATCTTCAACCTCTGTGAGGCATTCACACGTAACAAGACAAATTGTGCTCATCAGAGTTGCGTCTACATGAGAGACTAAATCTTCTTCTGAGACAGTGACCATGATTTGAGTACCTACAATTTAGCTGCCAAAAAGAAGCAAATGTAATTTTCCGAGTGCTAAGTACCTGCAGCACCTTTTCCTGAACGCAACCAGAACCAGGCTGGGGCCTGAACAAACTGTGATCATATAAATGAAATGCTTGAAGGGAAGGAATAGCCACTGTCAAACAAAAAAGAAAAAAAAAAGAAGAAAAAGGAAAAAAAGAAAAAAGGAAAAAGAAGGTAGAAGATTCTGTGCCATACTAGGGGTTCCAAAGCAATGTAGCACACAGTTCACTTAGTTTTGCAATTCATTACTCAAACAGCCGACCTTGATATTCCTTAGAACAAAGACAGTAATCCCTGTGTGGGAGACACCTCTACACACAAACCAGCCTGATGTCAAACTTGACCTTTCATCTTCAGCATGAACAGGCAGACTTGAGATCTAGTCTACACTCCTGTGTAGGCACAAAGGCACAAATTTGCTAGAAATTGGTACAACTCAGGCTTTCCACTGCTTAAGGAAATCTGCCTCTACCAGCAACAAACTGCCTGCCCGTACTCCAACAGCCCAGCGATGATTGCAGCCAGGATTGGAAAGTTCTGTCAGCAAAACTAAGGTTTTCACAGAACGAAAATAGCCTTGGGAGGAGTTCTTGGGAGAATTATAGGTTAACTGGAGTTTATCCAGGCATGATTCAGGTAGTACATTGTCTGTAAAAGTGATTCAAAATGTGTAGCCTGTAAGGCACTGATGAATCACCAGATCAGTGAGGATGATCTGCTAAGTTCTGTAGTCACAGAAACCACCAGACATTTCAGATCTTGAAGATGCTCCTGAGTACTCTGACACCCCCATAATTTAGGTCTGAGTCTAATGAAGCACTGACGGCACAGCAACATACAGCTACTATAAGATAATGCAGACTTTTAGCTTTCCATTTATCTAGAAATTATCTTGTCTATATTTGGAAGAAAAAAATCCAGACACAAATCTCCTTCTGCCAGTTCCTGGAAGTCACGAACAATTTTAAAACCTTGGTTCAGCAAATAACCTAAATTTGGGCTTAACATTGACTTACAAGCAGTCCCAGCCTGAGTGAGTTTACTCAGGTACCCAGACATTTATTGGATCAGGTTCTAAGGGACCTCTAATATGCAGATGACCACTGCTTCCAACCTCAGGGACTCCAGTTCTAGATTTCACTTGGCTAGCACAAAATGAAGACTTTGCTTAAAACCATGATTTAAGAACGCTTGCTTTAGACAGTGCTTCTTCATAACTGAGAGGGCTTTTGTTTTGGCTAGCATGAGACTCTTGAGTTTAAAAATTGTTCACATAAGGAATCTCTATTTCCATTTTCAAATCACAAAATCAACAACAGAATCACAAGGTACTGCATCACCTACCCCGATTTACTGTATGTGAGTCTGGAATGTGAGCAAGACAATTCTTATGAGACATCCAGCTATGACCAGAGGCAAACATTCTGGCAATCCAGTGTAAAGCATTGTTCTTGTGCGATTCCAGGCTTTGCAGACTTTTCTTGTCAATGGAAGCCTTTTGATTTCTATGCAGTCACTCCTGATTTACCCCAGGGGCAGTAAGACAGAAGCTGGAGACATAGCAGTACATTTTTGTCGTTAGGAGCTCCTGTGTAACTGCCTTGAAGTCAGATGTCCACTGAGATTTTTGATTTTGCAAGATGTCTGTTACTGTAAAGAAATCTCTCCCTCCTTTCCCAGATTCTGACTTTTCTTTTCCCAAAGTAATTAGGTTCGAAAATTAAATAATATTTTTGCTATTTGTAAGTATTAAGGTAAGTACCTTGAAAGGGAGATGCGTTCAAAAAAATAATGTCCAGTTCCATTGCTTAACTTTCTTCCTTGCTAGAATTTAATGAATTCTTCATTTGCTATTATAAACTAAATATTTCCTTTGAGTCCAATTAGCATAGCTGGAAGAAAAAGCAAAGCAAGGCACTGTTCAGCATGCATCAATGTAATGGAAAAATCAGTTCTTTTATTCTAGCTTTAATAACTGCAGCTTGATTAGAGAAAAAGAAAAAGCTAGGAGAGAGAGGTGGGGGGGATGAGAGGCCTGCCAAATTAGTTCTATAAGAATTCTCAACCTGTCTGCTCTCTGGCTTACTATTCAAATGCTAATTGAGCCTTTTTGTAAACAGAATGGGTAATCATGGAAGACAAAAACAGACACAGAAAACAAATGAAATATCGCACCTTATCCAAACCAGCACAAAATTGCACTGATGAGCTTTAGAAGTCTTAAAATTTTATGTCTTTGGTCTCTTTAAAGAACATAGAAAAGCATATAATTAATATAATAATGTAAAATATAACATAATAAAATAATAAATAATAACAAGCAGTTCTTTTTGAACAATGAAACCAGTCATGTTATAATTAGATAAGAGGATTTATATTCTCAGCTATAAACATGAAAGTGGACCATGAGACCGGATAAAGGCAAGGTTTTAATTCTTAAAAATTAATTACATGGCATTATTATTATCAGTACACAGGATGCATTAATTATACAATTAATAATAAGATGAAAGGCACATTTTTTTGCAACTTGAAATCACTTGAGGACATTTGGTTTTATACAAGAATTGTCCTTCAGGCATTTCTATAATCTTGTTACTATGCAAAGTCAAGCCCTTAAACCTGTTAGTGGAAGTAGTGGATGGAATTAATCTCTCTTAATTTAGACTTCGTACTTACACATATTGCTGCAAATTTTAGATACCCCCTGTAATTGGGGTCTAAGGTGTAGCAGATTTATTACAACTTCTCCTCGTAAAATAAACTAAAGACTGATGTTACTAGAAGCAGAGTACATCCAGTACGCAGTCAGGTAAAGGTGGCTTCTTGAACAATGTCTTGCACAAAGCCACCGGTAACGTCAACATTGCACTCAGATTTTCCTATGAAGTTTTCCACCCCTGCATAGAGGCAGAGCTGGGCTCAGCAGAGCAGAGCAGTAGCAGAGGTACCAGCCCTCCACCCAGTGTTTAATCTCACAGCCCTGAGCACACGCCCTCTGATCCCACAGCTGGGCCATTTGCTAGTCCCAGCCTTGCTCAGATCACATTCCAGAAACCATATCGTGTGCAAGAATATTCGACATTTTTTCATACATACACACAACTTCAGAAAGAGACCCTCCCACCAAGGCAAGGCCTCCCCAAGAACAGCAGCCCCAAGAAGAGGCCGTCAGGAGAGCACCAGAGGGCCTGGACACTGCCAGATGCTCTCAGCTAGGGCGGGTATGGACTCTCTGCACAGATGTGTGGGTGTACCAGGGAAGACCTCTTAGATTTTGGCATAGATGCATTGCAAGATGGTTTGTTTTCTGTTAGATCTCAATGAAGTAAACCCCCTACCATATATTTTAATTTTAAGGAGTTATTTCACAAATATAGGAAAATAAGGACAATTAATGTTCTGCATTAAAGCGTTGATGAATATAATATTTAGCAGTGTCTGATTCAATTAAACTGCCAACATGGGCTCCCATAGGAATTCAAAAGAAGAGTGAATGTCATGAAAACAAAGGTTCATCTTTCAGCTTAAACCTTTGAAAATAAAGAATCTTTAATAATAAAACCCTGTGTTACTACCACTAAGTAATTATTCCAAGAGTTATATTGCTTTTCTGTAGCATTTTGGTCTTACTTTTCATTCATATATTGTTCTGAATTATGGCCATCTGGGAGAAATGAACTTTTATCTGCTGGTTATTTTGATTTCAGGTGTGTTCACTGTGACACCTCCTCATGAACGAGCTCACCTTCCTTTCATTTTGATCTTCCTCCTCCATATCCTGTCAGAGTTAGCTCTGTAGCTAAGGTACACCAATCTGATATGCACCTTTTGTGAGACTGTTCATTTCTGCTGTGCTTTTTAATTTAAGCTGTATTTTGATTTGTTATTATTTTTATCATCATAGTCCCTTGAAAACCCAAGGAAGTAGCAAGTACCTCTTTGTCCTCAGGGCTGCTATCTACGAGCAAAGCACGTCTATCAACCACACAATCTTCATTGTAGAAGATAAAGGTTTTGCTTTTCTTTTTGTTTCATTGAAGGGTATTATTTAATTAGATTTCCAGGAATAGTGAACAGTATTTCTATACAACAGGGGCATCAATTTAGAATGGAAAAAGGTGTCCTTTACTATAAACAAGATATGTCAAACTTCCTTCAGAGCAGTTGACCAAATGTCCAGTGTTCAAATAGGAAGTCAAGTAAGACTATAAAAGTTTTTCATGAAAACCTTTGTCCTTTGTGCCTTGCTATAAAAAAGAGCAACCTTCCATTTCCAAAGTAGCTCTATTATTGTTATCATTAGGTTATAACATTAGAGTAGCACCAAGTAACAACGATTATTATCAAAAGATCATTTTAAGCATTGGATAATAAGGAAAAAATGCTTTCACCTGAAAGAGTTTAGACTGAGAAGAAATAATTCAGCATATAAATATTATTAAGAAGCAAAGCAGCAAAATTCTAGGAGATTCAACCTTTGTAGCCACAGATCAGAAGGTACATGACCACTGGTAGAACTCAAGGCTCATAGCTGAAGCCTACAGCTCCCATGACTCCCTGCACTTTGTAGTATAAACACATATGAAAGAAAGGGGACAGAAGTAATATAATTTAAATGGTCGCTTAAAAAAACCCAGTCAAACAAACAAAAAACCCCAATTATAATGCAATCCAGAACTCTGGGTTTTTTTCTTTTTTCAGCCTGTTGACAGAACTGCTTGCAAAACTGGGAATCACATAACATTATCCCTCGTGTGTCTCCGTGACCTCATGGCTACCCACTGTGGACCCGTTTTGAGTGGTTGGGTAATGCTGCACATTCTCAACAACTTGTGCTGAAGGCAGGCATTGCTTGGAACTCCGCTCGGAACCCAGCCCCGTCTGTCCCAGAAACTGACTTTTCAAATGCAAAGAGCTCCAAGCTGCTGTGGTTTATTCTATTTTCCCCTCACTCTCCATCCAATTAGCTTATAGAACACTATGTAACTCAGTCTTTCGAAAATTAGGGCTATCTATTATTTCTGGAAGTCTTTGATGTCAGAGGGAAATATTTAAAGTAAAGTACAACACTACAAACTGACCAGAGAATTTATTAGGGTTTTTTTCTTAGGCTTTTTTCTGTTTTGACTATGACAACATGGTGCAAAGACTAAAGCTTATAACCCTGGTTTATGTGTTCATCTACATATGTGTATTTTTCTATGTATACACACAATTTGAAATACATTCATAAATATTTTCTGTCATATAACTACAGGTGGAGAAAGAGATGCTAAATATGAAAACATTTCACCCTAAAAGCAGGATAGGTATTGGGTTTGAGTCACAGAGTAACAATCTCTTCTGTACAGAAGACAGCACAGCATTATGTAAAACTGAGTCCAATGAAACAGATTTCTTTAACTATTTCTTTCTTCTGAAAATCTGTCCGGGTGCTGTGTTTTTAAAAGCTCAAGTTTATTTTGTGTTAGTTTTCTTCATTTGTTGTCAAAAATAAATATTGAAATACAGCCAGTACAACATATTAGCCTTACATATAGCCTAATAGTGCTATTTAACATTTTAATTGAATAAGCTCACACAGGAAAGATTTCAACAATACCATACAGCTTTCCTTTTTTCCAGGTAAGGCTGAAAGGATTTTTACCATTTCTCTGTACTGTCAAAGGAAGTGAATTCATAGCCAGGCCACTTAGGCATGCTGCAATTAAATGAGTTTTAAGGTTGCCAGTACTCCTCACACTATGGTCTGTATGTATTATCTGCTTCAGTATCAGAGGGGGGGAGAAAAATACATCTGCCAGCTGACATTTCACTGATGACATCACAGAGCGTATTTCTGGTGCTTATGTGTAAAATATCAGATTTAGTTCACAGGAATTTAGTTTGAACAGATTCCTTGGCTTTACGAAGTTTGTGTGAAATGCCTCTCCTGTTCAGACGATGTTGATTCGAGTGAAACCACCACCTCGAAACAGAAGCCAACAAGAATGGCAAACTCAGTTGGTTTGCTCTGGACACGGGCAAAGCTGCAAGTCTAAGCCATCTCCACTGGGAGATTGCACCAGGATAATTTTTTTCTCATTCTCCTCCAGTCTTCAAAATAAAACCCAGTAATCCTTTACCACAGATGAGGAATGACAAGCACCTTCCCAGCATTCTCGGACACTGGGTTTGGAATGCTGCTCCTCCTTGCCCCACAGGTGTTCAGCCAGGTGGAGATGAAAGGCAGCACGCACACGGCAGGTACAGGTCAGGGTGTCTCCAGGCTGACACCAGCCTGTATTTTTTACATAGCTTTGAGAGTTTTTCAGATTCTAGGTTTGTGCTCTCTCACAAGGTGGTTTTGCTGTGAATTTATTGAGCCACCAGATACAAATGAAATATTTCTAAACCTTAGTAAATCTTGGAATTGGTCTGAGTCCTCAGGAGAAAGCTTCTGTGAAAAGCTGGCATTTTTCTCTTTTCCGAGTTTAATTGGAACCGTTTTGCATGTTACACTAATCACCCCTTTGGGAGAACAAAAGACAAAACTCTGCCAGCAAAACTCATTCCTTTTTGAGATTTTGATTTGTCAGACATTTGTATTTGCAAGTTACATCACAGTTCTATCCTCGACCAGAAAGACTAATTTGTGAAGTTCATAAAAATTCTGTATTTCAAGCTAAGAACATGACACTGGTATCATTTGCAGTAAAATAAAACCAAAATAGCTTTCCTGAAATCCATAAGGTTATAGCAAAATATGACTGATGGAAGTGTGACATAAATCAAATTTTAAGCTTTTCGTGAATAGTTGAAACAGTCTCACCTCCTGAAATAATTCATCCAAACTCACAAAATTATTTCTCTTCTGACTGTCCTAGAAGACAGGTACTCAGCACAAGTCAGAGCCAAGGAACACTCACTTCTCCTGCCATACTTCTTTTGAGTTTTGTTCCAACTATTCATCATTCACTATTTGTTAATCTGCTGTGTGTCACGCAGTGTCCCACACAATAGAGAAGGCTAATTATGCTCTCAGTAACGAGCAGTTTGTGTGAATTGTACATGACTACAGAAATTGTTAGTGCTGAAAGTCAGGAAAGTTTGACTGACTGTGACATGGAACTTGACAGAATTGCAAATGTTCAAAACAGGAAACGAACAAAGATGGATATTTTACACAAAATGTGCTAACAGACAATCTTAGGTAGACAATGAGATCTCTGCTCCAGCGTGACAGACCTGACAACAGTAATACACATTTTCTAAATATTCATTTAAAGAATATGCTATCCATGTAGATTTTTCATTAAAAAAAGAGGTTAGCAATATAAGATATAGGTGTCTTGGCTAAACACAAGGTAATTGTGAACAAGGTGTCTGTGACAAGAAATTTGATTCTAAAAGGAATTCCAGTAGGGATAAAGCAAAACATTCATGGCATAACATCTGAATTACTCTCCACAGTTCCAATCACCTATACCCCAGCAGGAAAAATTCAATCTTAAATAAACTTGGCTTTTGTTAGAAAAATAACAAGGGAACAGAAACTGTACTGCACAAGAGAGAAAGGTAAAATTTCAAAGAAAAGATGATTAGAAGTACAACAGAGAGGATCAGTGCACACAAGCAACAGGAAACAATACTCTGTGTAAGACCACAAACTGGGCAAGTAACTTGAAATCTTATTAAAGCTAATACAGTCTTGTAATGAGGAATTGAATTCAAACCAGTGAAGAGTAAGGTTCTAAAACAACAAAATCACCCTCCTTCTGTCTGGAAAAGAAAAAAAAGAAAAAAGAAAGAAAATAAATTTAAGTGGAGTAGGACTTTATTCAAGTCAAAATGAAACAGCAACCACTTTCTCATCTTATGTTCCCAGTTAAAATGAATAGTCATACTTCAATTTAATAGATCTGAATATTACTTAATGAATTGGAGTATTATTTTATTTACAGTTTTTCATTACTATTTCTTCCTTAAAACTAAAAGCAATTATGTTAGGGGGATGTGGGAGGGAATGACAGAAGATGGTTCAGGAAGAAAACTCTCTTTTCTGCTATTTTCTCCTGACTGCTGAAAGAATAATGTCAAATCACTGACCCTGATCCCAGTATTTGACCAGTATGTCATCCGCTGGAGGTGAAGGACACATTTATTTTCTCCCTGAATCCCCACTTTTTACCTGTTTTTCTGGTGTTCTCTGCACAGCCTAATTTGAGGTTCCTAGGCTGTAGCAGACAGGTTTCTCCCAAATCATTCCAATTTTTCCCACCTACCACTAGTGAGCCAAACAAGATTCAGACATCCTCAGCCTTATTTGTCCCCCTAAGAGAGAGGGTTTTATACCTCAATAGTAGGTTTGGGTAAACTCTGATCAGCAGCCTATCTTCTTGTGCTCTTCATAAATTGAAACTTTGTCAGCCTGCACTGAAACATCTCATTGAAACATTTTCTAGTGTCAATAAATACCTGTGAAGGATTACATAAATACAGCGAGCCCCATCTAGGCTCTGAGTGGGTAGGGAGGAGGCAGCTAATACGGTGTTAATACTTCTAATATATTTTTCCCATTTAAAACCCAGTAATTTCAGGCTCTCAGAAGAGGACAGCTTGCTCAGCCGCTCTCCACGGAACAGGCAAAGCTGCAAACCTTTCACACACTTCACAGGCGGCAGACAAGAACGAGGGAGAGCTGCAGGGAGCCTGCTCTCCTTTTGTGTGAGCTTACGTAAGGGGGAGTTCAGTGTGCCCCAAGTGGCTACCAAGACCTAAAGGAGCTTTTAACAGCAGCCTGCTCCTGAAGTTACACATTCATAACCACAGAGAAACCATTCACGGTAGCAGTAATTGCTCGCAAAAGAGGCCTGAACGATGCACGAGTCCTCTCTAAAAGCCTCCACTGCCATCGTTGGTGTCAAGGGCTGGCCTTACACTTACTTCTGTAACAAAAGTGTGTTTTCAGAAGACAGGATTTTCCAGCTAATGCTGTGGGCAACAGAGCTAGTAATAGAATGGCCCCTCCTGCTCAAGCAACATGGAAATGGCTTGTAAACAGACATAGCAACCCAAATTCCACCCATGGCTATGTTAATGGCCGGGTTTCAGCATCCAGCATAGATTAAAATGTTATCCCAAATGGTTGTCAGAGAGGATGAAGACAGCTGGGTCGCTCTGGGACCACACCTGAATCCAGGTGTTGCTACACACTGAGACCAGGATGCAGGAAGAGCATTTCTTTTAAAAGACTGAACGTGTACAGTCATATTGGATCAGAGAAAACGAGAAAGCCAGAGTAGAGCTGCACAAAAATGACACCACTGTTATGGTACCAAAGTCATATTATGCCCTATAGCTGATTCATGTATTTATAGGAGTCACAGAGAAAGCAAGAAGATACCAAATCCTGACACTCTGGACAAGAACACAGCTCTTCTTTCAACAATGTTGATTTTTTTTTTTGTCAAGAGTTTAGCACATGAAAAAATGGAGCCTCAGTTTGATTCGGACTTTCACGTCTGTGCTGAAATCCAGGGATACTTCCCTTCCAAGAAGGAACAGGAAATAAAGGACAGGTATTTGGAAATATATTTCAAAATTAATAATGTTTCAAAGCTCATCTCTGAAACTTTTTACATGATGAAACTTGTTTAATTTTAAAAACTGAGGAGAAGAAAAAGTTTTTCTTAAATCAATAAAATTATCTCCATATGAGCAATTTCAAGCCCACTTTTAAGCAATCTTATTTTGATGCAAAAAAAAATTTAGAAGAAAATTAAAAATCTTGGACTAATACATCCTTATTTAAAAGCACTTTTTAGTTCAGCCACTGATCTAAAAGTCAATATTTCACTCAGCTCTAGGACCTAAAGAGAACTATCTCAAGTATTTGCCCAAAGGACTAAACAAAATCACTTGTATAATTAATGTGATTTTCTAAGAAGAGTAGACTCAATACATTTGAGAATCCCAGTGTCTCTTAAGACAGGAGCTTTTTTCACAAGCTCATCTTAAGAAGATTCCTCTGTACTTCTTTCCTATGCATGTGTTCCAAGAAGCATTTAATGAGCTTCACAGAGCTACTAAAGAAAAAAGTAGTCTAACTACTTACTTTCTAGTTCTTTATTGAATTTCCTATTAATTAACATATTAATGCTCTGTTTTCTTAAATTTAACTTTAAAGGAAGCAAGAACTTTTCAAATTAAGTAATGAGACAAGAATGCTAACAGCTTTTTTCACTCAATTCATACGCTAAAATCTCTGAGGTTTTTAGGAAGTAAGATAGGAAAGATAGCAATGACAATGTTTCTGTTTTTCAGATGAAATCCACTTGTCAAGGTAAGCTCTTTCATTGCTGGAATTTTTTATCTGAAAGAAATTAAGTGGCCCTTTTTGTTTTAATCACACAAATGCTTTAAAGCATATACTCAAACCAGGAAATCTTCCTGGCCTTGTATCCAGCTACGTGTCCTGCCCTGGGGCAGTGGCAATGATCCCGAGGAAGCTGCTGGAACCCAGCTGCATCACCAGGCTCCTGCAGGAAGTTTCCTCTCTCCATGTCTGGCTCTCCTCCACCAACCCTCACATTTATGTGGACTCTTTGGAGCATAAACGACAAGGACAAAGAATGTTGTAAATAAGATGGTCATGGACATATTTTTTCTTTTTTCTTTCCCCTTGTTTCTTTGATAGTTTGCACTATTTCCTCTATGATTATTTACCCATGTAATCTTACTTGACAGAATAATCCTCGTTTCCAGGCTGGATCCAGCAGCAGAATGCAGTGACCAGGATGTCCCATGATCAGCCAGCTTGAGTACATAACAAAAACTGAACACAGCCACCTCAATTTCCCTGTACCCTTGAGATTAAATTATATGCCCCCAACACCCTTCCAGGTTTACGAGAAATGAGATGAAGCAACAGTTTCTTTCAGCACAACATAAAAGAAAAAAGATAACAGAAAACAAAGGCAAGAGAGAATAATCAGTCTAGGCTAAAAAGGAAGATGAGCTACCAGCTATATGAAGCCCATGCACGAAGTCTGTTGGGGCAGGAGGACCAAAAAAGCATTTGGGATCTGGTTTCCTAGGCATGTGAATAACAACCATACGTGAGGAGTCGGGATTAAACACCCAGATTCTGAAAAAGAAAATCTTTTAGGTCACCATACAAGCTGTTCAATGCAAAGCTAATGTCTGTTAAAAAATTTGTTTACATTTTACTAAAAATTGAAATGCACCTTAAATGTGCTATAGTGCCTTGGTATAGGAAAAGAACAGATGGAGCTTTCTCTAGTCAAACCTCAGCTTGAAAGACACTCAGCTTGTAGAGCTGAAGCTTAGTTGGTGGTGCACTTCATGTCCTTCATGTAAAATATTCTGTCACTTTTAATTTTGTACCTTGTTTACTTTCTCTGTTACAAAAGAACTGGGACTTGTTTTTAGCAGCTCTGATTAAGTTTCTATTGATTTTCGAGATAGGAAATGGAACTTTCAGATTTCCCACATGAATTTAAAGCAAGTCAGATATTAACCTCGAGGTAAAACATCTGCCATGACATTCAAAGAATAGACAAGTACTGTCTTACTGAAAACAGCATCTGTGCTCAAATCTCAGTGCCTGGGAGTTGGAATTGGAGAACAACGCAAGCAGCAGGAGTGGATTTTCACACGTGTAAAACCACACATAAACACACCCACATTTTCTGAGGCTTACATTCACTCAGATCTGGATTATCACACACGTGAAACACCCTTCATGTCCACACCCCCGAACGGTTACGGCGCTAATGGCTGAAGAGATGGTGTCAAGGGGAATTGACAAGAACGAGAAAGCTGATGCACAGCTGGAAAAGCTTCTTCTTTATACCACTGTTATTGTATCCAACCATATAATGGATATTTACTGGTTTTGAGGATCAATGTCCCCTTTCTTAGCCTGTAACAACTGTCAACAGGTACATACATTTTCTAGCTTAAAAATTTCAGTAGCAAATATATCCCTGGTACAGGTATTACTAGACAGCATTTAACAGACTAAGAGAAAATAAATATGCATAACTATCTGAAATATATGCCATATGCAACATCTATTGAGCTGAAAGCTTTTACCTTCAAGTCCTTAGAATGGTTTTATCTATCATGGTAATCCTCCTTAAGCTAGTTGTTTGGAGATGTATGTGATATTGGTGAATATTTTCAGACTAGGCACACTGGGTGTGGTTCTGAAAACAGAGCTTATGCAAAATGAAGGAAAAATTCAGATGAAAGAAAAAAAGGAGGCAAAAATCATCTTCAGAGATGGAGCTGAAACATTTTAGTTCTTTTCTATCTTGTGAAACAGCCATAACTCTTGTAGCTTGCTAGTGTTTAAAATGTGTACCTGTCCAACAGAGCTAGAAGGTGCCACCTATTTTATCCAACAAACAAGTAAAGGGAACAATTTCAGTGGTATTCATGGACTTTTAAAAGTGAATTATGCCTCCTGTCTTACCACTACAAGAGTGATTCCACTGAGCTTCTCCTCTGACTGGAGACAAACCTGGAACCTGCCTACAACGCCCTTGGCAAGAGGAGGAGTCTCTGCAGCTGGTTAAACCATGGTTTATACACCCAGTCCTATAAAAACACAGTTGGTCAATGCATTCAAACACCCCTGTAAAGCAGCTTTGATCAACAGAGTGCAGCACCTTTGAAAAAGACAGAGTGCATAAAGAAAACAAAAAACCCCAGTTTTTATAAATGACTTAGTCTTCCAGTCCTGACCGTTACTATTAAAGCTGCCACCAAAAAGATGGTAAGTTAAAGGATATTTGAAGGATTTTTGGAAACTCTCTGAGCCACAAAAATCAGCTTCCCAAGGCATGAAAAACATCACACAGAAGCTGGAAAATATAAAAGTATTTTGCTAATTTGCATGAACCTGAATTATAAACTTAAACACAATTACTGTATACCAGGTACATCATCTTGCAGAAGGCTTTTAAATGGCACTTTTAAAAAGATGAAAAAATATCAGTTTTAAACTGTCATGGTTGTATTAATAAGAGCTGACCCAGCAGCAAGCCATAGATGACAACAAAAGTCAAAACTTCATGAGCAGATTAAAGTAAAAAATGAAAATAAAGATTGTTTAGCATCTCTTATTATTGTTTATAAGTTTGCTTTATCACCATAATCTGCTTAGCAATTAAAAGTGTAAAATCTTGTAAGACATTTTTACAATTCCAAGTTGCATTTTTGTCATTTGCTGGAAAACTGAAAGTGTGCTGTCACTTTCCCTAGCAGTGATTCAGGGAGCCACAGGTTGTCCCTGTTCAAAACCAGGCCCACTATTTTGTCCCAGATTTTCAGAAAAGGATTAAACTCTACTGAAAATCAGACCCCATACCACTGATTAAACTTAATCTCCTACGCTTTTTCAGAGCAGACTGCAGATGTTAAAAGGATTGAGTGTGAGAGAGAGAAAGAATGTATGGTTTGCAGAACACATAATAAAAATACAATAAATACATAGCATGAAAAATGATACCACTAATTCCCCTGAGAATTAGTGCACCTGCAGGATAACAAGGGGGATATTTGCATGGGAGCAGTTAACACTGCTCCTAACACCAAGTTTTTGGGACTGTACTTCCCAAACGACCCAGCCATCAGACCAGATGGCTGAAATGAAGCATTTAATTTTGAAAAGAGATTACAAAATTATTGTGGAGAATTCTTTAATGCATTTCTATCACTACCAAATTATTAGTGAGAAAGAACCTAAACTTGGAACCAAATTTTTCCTTTTCCATATCAACATATTACAATTTTATTTGCTGATTGCCTCTGTAAAGATTGCAAAGTACGTGTAGTGAGACCAGAGATCTGCTTAAGCAGCAAAAATATTTTAGGAAAGGTGGTTTCCACCTGGGACAACTGTGTGGTGTTGACATTCGTAGAAAAGAATTCTGCAAGTTTCCATTTGTATACCTAACAGAAACCAGTCTTCAGCAATGACAGTCAGTCATTTTGCATTTCAGCAGACTGGCAACTCCTCTGAATTTATAAAAAAGCAATCAGCATTTTCCCCTCTATGGTGGAAGACAATCCTTGGAATATAATCTGTGTACAGGAGTGTATAGAATATTACCACACCACAAACTCACATTCTGCAGAAGATATGTATTTAACAAATTTTGTCCAGTCCCAGGTAATCCATAATCATGTGTGAAAAGAATTAAGGATGAAATCATCACTTGTTCCTACAGCTGCTTCCTGTTGGCAGTATCTAGTTCTGCCTATAGGACCGTCTTAAAACATTCCCACTGGCTTCACATCCGTGCACTGCAAACACAGGAGTCTCCAGAGCAGGCAGTTGGGTTTACTTTTTATTGCTGTGGTCTACTGAAACTGAACAAATATAGCCAAAGAAATAAATAAAAACAAACAAAAATAATGCTGGTTTAAATCTTCAATTGAACTAGACTTAGCCACATTTGAATTGCACATGTGAGCAGCCCATTTATAGTCACTTCTCGTGAGCATTCAGTTTACAGGCACAGATGTTCAGGGAAAATACATTTTAATCTCAGGATGAGATCATTTAAATATAGCCTTCTGTGAACATTCATACCAGTCAGGGAACGAGAAAAACACCAATCAAATTATATGACTAATCATTTCTAAGTTGTGCACGGATATGTATTTGAATTTCAGATGGCAATCTGAGAAAAGGTCCTCAAAGCTTTAAGGAACATTCAAGTAAAGGGCTACATGTTCATGGGAATTTTAATAATGGCAAAAGATTCACCCATGTTCACACAAATGGCTCAAAAAAGATTATCAGAACAATTTGAAAAAAATTATTTGAGAAAAACTGTCCTTAAGGGAGAGTTTTAAGGAATGGGCAGCTTTATGGAATCTCTGGTGAGACTACAATACTTTGATGTTTATTAATGTTTCTATAAAAGCAGATATTCAAACATTAACGAATAAAAAATTTACAAAGAAATGACTCAATTTGAATGAAGATTATGAATTGGATCTGCTGGAAATACATTTTCCACAAGCATCCTCCAGGCTGGAGTGATTCAGATGCTTTGACTTTCTAGTCTAATGAATCTCACCAGTAGTTGACAAGTAACCCTTTTCAACAAAGAAGAATTCTCCTTTTCAAGGTACCTTCCCCGCTCCCTTGCTCTCAGCGGGCTGAGGTTACAGGTGTCTGCAGTTAAAATGGGCTCTTGCAGAACTGCTACCACTTCCCATTTCCCCACTGGGAATGCAGCCAAACTACTCCGAGACCACAGCCTGCCCCACGTACTGTCAGACTTAAATCCGGGGGAAGCACTGGAGTCGTTTTAGATAAATGTCAAAAAGAGACAGAAGGCATAAAAGTAAAGAGAAGACAGCAGCACTCCTTTGCAGAAAACTCTTTTCCATGACGTGACAAATATCTATTTCAAGTGTAAATAAGTTGGAAAATATTTTTAAAAGATCAGCATAAAACGTAAAGTGTATTTTGAAAAAAACATATTACAATATAAAATATGGGAAAACAAACAGAAATGTGTCTGTCTATATGGGAGCTAATTTAGTTGCTTTCTTGAAAGCTCATTCTGAATACAAAGCCACCCGAGCAATCCTCAGTTCGTTTGCCTTTTCTTTCTTTTCTCTAAAAAGGCACAACATAAATACATGAGGGTATTGTTAAGCCTCAGGTTTGGCAAATGTTGTGTGATCTTCAAACTGTAATTTCCAGAAATGGTAAAACCACTGTTTTTATTTTACCTTGACTTCACAAAGTATCTAACTGTGCCCTTATGCAATGTAAATCATTGTCTTAATTAGACAGAGGGTTGATTCTGATCAAAGCTAACTTGAAACAGACTTTCATATACTCTTCCATCTTCAGACAATTTTTTCAGGGAATATGGTAATATTCCTAGGAATGTATATACATGGAAGATATTTCTGTTGTTAATCAAATTTACAGAAGAAAGTACTGATATACTGAGACACATTTAACTTGTTCAAATTGGCACAACTATTGGCACTGTGCAAAACTTCATTCCAGGTCATACTGCGCCTCTAAACTACTTTCCCAACAAATGACTTTGAGTGCTAGGGCCATCTATTCTTGGGACAAAGACTAAATCAGTAGCAGTATCAAGCAGCAAGTTAATACAAAGTTACTTTCCAATCTCTTTTTGTTGGTTTAAAAGCTCAAGGTTACTTGATTAATCAATTAGGTACTATGTTCTTCCTCAAAGAATGAACAAGATGCCCCTACTGAAAAATCAATAAAGTGAAATAAGCATGATAGTGAAGGAAGACAAGAACTGTACTCTTAATTCCATAAGGAATATTTTAGGCTTGTTTTTCCAAATAGTCCCACCAAGACCAAAATACTGTGTGAAATGAGAAATATTTTTGTGTTGCCTATGGCTCATTTTCGGAATTCACACCCCAGAGATACATAGAGAAATTGAAGCCTCAGAAAAATCTAATATTTTAAAGTCCTATGTATGAATAAGAAAAAATAGGCTGGTTTTTGTTGCTTTAGTTCTTCCCAGAATGCTGTTACTTAATTTCATGCAAAGGAGGCATAAAACACTCTCTTCTTAATTAGTTCTTGATACAGCTTATCTGCTTTCATGAGGGTTTGTCAGCACAGCATGAATCAGAATCATTGGAGACCACTACTTAGCTTGAGTTTATGCATGATTTGTCTTTAAAAACAGATTGGTTTGAATTGTTGGATCGCAGAGTAATTGCAGACACTATTGACTTTATGTAACAGGTCAAATGTGATTGGGATGCTCCTTTTTCAAGTGCAGTACTTATCCTTGGGAAGACAAAGCTTCACATGTATTTAAGACCATAAAGTGGCACACATTTGCAGGGTTTTACGTTAGTAAGTTTGGAAGTCATTTATCAGTTGAAAACCAGAAATGGCAATCAAAGACAAATGAGGGAAAAAAACCAAATTAGTTTCCACTGCTAAATTATTTTGTGGATTATAGATACTGCTAGCAGCAATCTCAAACTCTCAAAAGTGCTTTTTAAAGACATGATTAACTCTCACAACACCCTTGTGGAGAAGGTAAATATTATCTAAACATTTTACAGGTGAGGCTGCTGCTGTACTTGAGGCCAAATTGGCTCAAAGCATGGGACAGGCTAGGAATGCAAGAGGAGAGTATTTGGACAGCACACATGGTAAATGTGCTCACCCAGGGCAGCCCTGCTGCTCGGGTCAGCCTCTGCAGTGCCCCCAGACCTCTGCACAGGACGCTCTGCCAAGGTACCCTCAGCACGCACAGCTGAGGGTCAGGACAGGGCTAAGGACTTTCACAGGGTTATCTATGCCTGCCTTAGGCGTGCTGTTAGTCTGTAGTTCCTGACCAGCATCTGAACTGGAAAGCTCCATGCTGCAAAGTACCTGCAGTTCTTCTGGGAGAGGAGGAGAAGGAAGAGTCCCCTCCCTCATGCCCCAACAGCACAACCAGCCAGCATCTTGCTCCTCTTCAGCATCACATCGTCAGCGAGGCACGTCTTGCCTGCTGTGGCACAGGCTAACAGGATCTGCCTAGGAGCAGAAGAGATTTTGCTTATTATTTGTGTAGATAATCCAAACAAAAGGAAGAAAAAACAGTTTTCCATTTATATTTCCCCAGCAATATTTTGTAAACTTTAAACATACAAAGGGGTTTGGAATATGGCAGTAATGGGAAAGGCATTTCTCTTGTGAGGGTTGTGGTTCCTTCCCAGGGAATCCTAAAATGCTCTACATTCACGGGCATGATCCTGCAAATGCTGGGCAGGAAGAACTCCCTGCGGCTCCAGTGGGAGCTGTGCTTGAGAGGTTTTGAAGCTTTTAACAATATTAGACTGCAACAGTCCCCAGAGGAATCTGTGAACATGCCAGCCAGTATGAGCACAGCAAACCACTGCTCTTATAAGATGTGTCACAGGCTCTGTTATCCACAGAGAGCAGAGAGATTATCTGAGAACGAGCCAAACACACGCAAACGCGCTCCACCTCGGCAATTCCAGCGCCGCACAATGTAAGCTCTGCCCCGCAAGGACTTGTGTCATTATGTTCTTTGTCAGACATGATACAACAGGGACGTGAAATTCAGGGTGCTGCTAAGTGCCACTGCTTTTAAAACAAGAAATTGAAGAGTAATCCTAACATTTAACTAGGGAAAAACTCTATTTATAATAAAGTCCAAACTCTGGCATAAGTATAAGCACATTTATACAGGTGTGGGCTGAGATCAGTTCCAAACTTCAGGGTGGGTACACAGAGTCTTTCACAAAATATTATTTTAACTTTCAATTTAGAGATCTTATTTCAGCTACCAAAGATTATATTGCTTTAATGAAAGGTCTACAATGCTGCACAATTTTGCTCTCTGTTGTCAAGCGCAGCATGAGACTGCAGGGAAAAGGACAGTGTCATGTGGAAAATAGGATGATGAAATTACATAATTTTGATTTATTAATAATACATTATAGCCATATTTGTTATGCAATTAAAGGTTGTATAAACACGAAAGTACAGAACAGATGAACTTAACTTGCATGAGCAAGTTCTATTATGACATTTTATAACTTATACCGTGTGATTTTGTAAACCAAATAATTTTCTTTATTTATGTGCATATGAAATGTAATATAGCAAAATGTGCTCCAAGTATGAGGAAAAAACCCAGTTAAATTTGCAGAGAATGAAAGAATATTTTGTGTTTTAATTATGAAATACTTCTTAATTTTACTATACTAGAAATCAAATTTAGAGTACTAGAAAATGGGTTTTGTTTTTATTAATAATTCTATCCTTAATAGTATTATATGTATTTGTGAGGGTTTTTTTCTCTCTTTGAACTACAAAGCAATCAGGCTCATAAAATGCTGATGATCAAGAGAAAAAACATCTTACACAAAAGTTCAAGCCCTCTCCCCCATTTTGCTTCAGAACTGTCTAAAACTTGTGGAAAAGAAGATGAAGAAGGCCACTTTCCCCTTTTCAGTGTAAGTTTAACAACAAGCACAGCCCGTGTGCTGTAGTTCAGCCCTGCACAGAGGCTACACTGACCATCGTTCCCAGTTAGGGCACAACCCTCCCTGCACCTGTCCTTCCCAGCTAGCCCAGACACGATGCGGCCTCACAATGTTGTCCCTAACCAGTCACGTGCTTGCTGATGATCACATCTTCAAACAGGGGACGCTCTTAAATGTTCTTTTTTTCCCTTCCCATCTTTGTGAAAAAGCTTTTTACTAGGAGCCATTTGGCAAGAAATCCACAAGGTCATCTGTAATAGAAAAATAATGGACTAATTCGAAAGCTGAAGCCCAAACATTTGCTTGTAAAAAGTATGGCCAATTGTCAACTTTGCAGCTTTGAGATAAGCTATCTATTTGGATAGATTAAAGTCTCCACAATATATATTAGCACCTTAAACTGGAAAAGAGGCATTTCTGTGGGGAAGCTCACACAGGGAACCGGCAGCCCCTGCTCAGGCTCAGCCGTTTTGCTGGTCAGGGCAATATTTTGATTACTTTCTGCACTGAAGGAATCTGACAGAATTTATAATCTACTGTTTAATTTCTAAAATAAATGCCCATTTCAGTGGAATCATTATCTAACAGTAGAAGAATAGCCTACACTACTGTAGCATGTTGCTATGCTGGGAATCATAAAGGAATTACTGTTTTTCAAGGACACAGTGACAGCAACTTTGAAAAATCACAGATATTTCAAATTGATACAGGTTTTGGCTCTTGAGTACTCATCAGATTAATTGTCCACTTAGTCCAACTTGTATCATCCTTTTAACTTGTTAACTACCAAAGAGCAACCATATGAATCAAGACACAATTCAGACTTTGCTATTGTCTGAATTGTATTTGTTAATAATATACAGACTGGGTCATGGCATTAGTACTTCATTACTGTTAGCTGTAAATAATATTGCATGGGCATGGAGTTCTTTGCCCTTTGCTTTAATTTGGTCCACACAAGCATGAAAAGTCCCTGCAAATTGCTACACTCATATGTAGCTCATGTCACAACCTGTACGAAATACACATTTTTGTAGAACACAAAAACCTGTCTAATAAAGATAAAGACCCTTCTAATGACACGAGAGTACTTAATGGTAGAGTTATCTATCTGTTAAAAAAGAGCAATGTTAAAAATAGTTCTTAGTTTCTCCTAGAAAGAGAAAGATAGCAATGCACAGAAGTTACAATTTAGAAATGATGATTTTTTTAAAAAGCAGAGGAGGAGGGAAAGTTATGGTGTAAGACGGATTTAACTCCTCAGGCTTGATTCTAGACTGCCTGCATTCATTTTTTCTGTGATAAAGGAGGAATTTGGTTATGTGCATTTCTACAATAATTGTGTAAAAGAATGCATCAGTGCATCCAGTGAGAGCTTTTCCATCAACTTAGAGTCTCTACAACTGGGTACACAGTCTATGTTATGCCTGTCTTTCCTGAGCAAAAATATTTGAAGTATTTCATTCGTGGTCGGCCAGCTTGTCACGTATCTACCACAGATGTAGGAAACATATATTATTTACATTTTTTAGCATTTAGATTGTGCAAGTACTCTTACTGGCAAACTCTGACTGGAGAATGAAATATAAGAAGACAAATAACATACCTTCTATTTTCCCTGAAAGATAACTGCAAGGAAATACAGACTAAAAATAGATTACATTGTTAAAATATTTGGCGTGTACTATTAAAATATTTTATTCAGTATTCAAAATATTAATGATGACTGCTGACCCACACTAAACTTCCTTGGCTTGTGTCAGCTGACCTCTTGTGGTATCATATAATGTTCCTTCAACATGGCAAAAAAGAATACAGTAATTTAGCATCCTGGCAGCTTTGTGTACATGTAATCCTGCTGTAGTCCAAAGACCTGCCTTCCACAGCCGCCATTATTTAACTCAGTTAAAATCCTCACTGGTTTAGTAACATATATAGAATATGTACTTGTGAACACATGATAAGAAAGCTAGCCACTGGCCAAACGAAAGCTGTGTGATGTCAAGCACGCTCAACTGAACCCCTGCTCTATGCAATAAGGTGCTCCCTACAGTTGGAATCAAAATATTTTTGCATGAGCATCATTTTGTGGTGAACTGGTGACAACAGCATTTTCCTGCTCCTGTAATGATCAAGGTTCTTGTTACAGGTTAAAGTATGTGAGCTGCCTCAATTCTTCCGAGGAGCAGAGGAATATTCTGATAGTGTCCTTGAGGAAGAACAGAAAATAACACAACTCAAGTGAGTGCATAAATGCTATTTTATATATTTCTAGTTATATATAATATGTAGATGTTATTAACATGCTTGAGTCTGTAGTGTACACAGGCTCCTTGATCCACAGAAATTCCATCTGGCTTCTTGTATGTGATCATCTACAACTCTTCCACTGTTTTAAAATGCTTTGGCCACAGGACTGACAGTTAGATCATCTGGCTACAGCATCATCTTTGATTCTTTTCTACAGGTTTTCTTCTAGGTTTCTTCTAAAATTAGACTCATTTTGGCTGTTTCATCTAATTTGATTACAAGTCAGTATTTAATACTACAGTAATGATTCTGCTGTTAGCTGTGGCCTGAGAACATCAATTATAGGGAAGGTGCTTCCCTGCTGGAAGGCTCCTGAGGGAAATCATTCTTTTCCCAGGCACACAGACCCCTTTGCTGCTTTCCATAGCCTGCTCCAGGTATGTCTGTGCTCCAGCTCCTGGCACTCACTTTAGACATCAAGCATATTGTATTATCTTCTTTTGCAAGCTGAAAAAGTCACATGTGAAAGGTCCAGGTTCAGCTGCCATTTGCTAACGCGCAACTTACAGGACTTGAGCTAAAAAATTTGTGAAGGACTGTTTCTGAACAAATACACAAGAGGTACAAGTGAAAGAAGCCTTTCTTGCCCGTAAAAAAGCTTACTGAGAAAATCCAGAATTCAATTTGTGCAATGTCACATGGCCTAATTTTCTGATGCTACTTAAGTAAAAACTGAAGACAAGACTGAAAACCAGACAGAAGTACATAATATAAATTTAGTTGAGAGAAGAACTTGAAATAATACACTTATTTTAGAGTAAGAGTGTTTTGTTGCTGGGAGCCATCCCTTATTATAGCTAAAATGTCCTTTGTGGTACACAAATAAACTCCATCTAAACATATCATTAATACTGACACAGCTTAGGTCTTCTACAGTTTTCTTCCACCATACTGTACATTTCCATCTAGGACATGGCATGAAGAAAAATGAAAGCTTTGTGCAGTATAATCAACATTTCCGTAGAAGTCTATATAGTATTTCTGCTTTACATCATGTTTCATTTATCAACCTGAATTAGGCTTTTGAGAGAGAAAAATGCAGCTTTGCAGTTCAGTACCTTTTCTGGTCTTTTCTTGCAATAACAAAATTGCTTAATGTCATTTCAAGTTCATCCTGTTCCATGCACACATGTACGCAGAGCTATGGGTAATTCACTTACACAGTTCAACATCTCCTTTGTCACAGATGGTAAATGTGCAGATTTTTGCCTCAAGGAAAGAAACTCTTTTATAAAATAATTGTATATTCTGCTCATTTTTTTTTTCTGTCACTGATGCTCTTGTATTGTTATTATACTCTGTCAGGCTGGTAATTAGCATTCAGTCTCCATCTGACAAAAGCACAGCTCTCAATCCTCCTTAAAAATCCCTTAGGACACACATGGTAAGTAAAATAATGTGAGCCAGTAAGGAGAGGAAAGTACTAAACTAATAATAATAATAATAATAATAATAATAATAATTTTAAAAAGAACAAATAAAAAACACAAGACAGTGAATAACCACAGGCTGCTTTTGTCATGCAGTCAATGCATGGCTCTTCTTCAGTGAACTGCATGGAGCTAATCCTGCTGTGTGGAATAAGCTTTCAGAATGCTACGACTGTCTTCCTGCAGCTGTCCTTTGCTTTTCCTACACAAAGATCTAAATCCTCTTCCCAGTCTCAGCTTTCTTCCAAATTTCTAAGGCACACAGTGTATTTTTTTACTCCCAGTGATTGCCCCTCCTCCATTTTCAGGTCTCTTGAGTGAATAATCATTTCCTGTTCCCAGACCAATCATTTTTTGGACAGTGTCACATGTGATATTTGAGGTATTCTGTTGTTCTGAATGACTCTAACTAGATTATATCCTTCTTGGGAAAACAATAATGTCACTTTAGAGCTTTGTGCACCTACCAGAATTCTTCCAGTTTCAGCAACAATGCTGTCACTAGAAATAAGAAGAAACAGAATTTTGCTTGTGGTTCCTACAATATTCTCGTTTTCAGTGATTTCTCCTTAAAGTGACTGGTGTGATCACAGAGTTGGCCTACTCCAGGAATTCTGTAAGAATAATAGCACCACATAGTAAATTTTTTGTTGAAGCTGTACCCTCACACACACTTGTGCTTTCACGTAAGGCAGGCAGGATGTGCTGAAGAGGCTGGTGTAGCCCTCACACTGTGTCACCAGCCCATCTTATCCGAGATGATGAGTCACCTTCCTGCCTTTGCACTCACACGGCAACAGGAGAGACAGAGCAGTAACTCTTACTGAAACTGGTAGTTTAATATCATCCCAGTATCCTAAAGTTACCATGGAAATGACAACAAAAAGAGGCTTACACCTCGATACCAAATCAGTATGAAAGATTACCAGGCCAGACTTCAGAAGTCCAATGGCTCTCGGCAGTCACGTAACAAGGTGGAGAGTCAGGGATGTCAAAGACATGTGACTTGAGTAAACCCTGAATTTCCCTGAATATGAGAAATCTTAATTTCGTGATGTCAAAATATGGTCTGTCATACAAAAGCTACTGAGTTGATAACAGAGATTTGTGCCTTAAAATAAGAATATCAAATTTACGCTAATATTAAGTAACAGTCTGGTCTGGCACTGTATGTCTTGGCATCAGTCTCAGATCCTAGGAAAACTCAAGCCGTTCACAGAACGTGTGTGTGAGAGACACCTGTGAGATCACTGCCACCAAGGTGTTGAATAAGTCCCCGGAGGTCTCCATTTGCTCATTAGATCTCCTCTCTTACAGCGAGGTAGCACTGCAAATGTGAGCACAGGAATTGCTTCATTTCACTGCACAGACACTTCCCAGGCCTCCAGCTATGTGTTTGTCCAAAAGTAGGAGAAAATCTCTTGGCAGACACCACTGCTAACCAAACGTAATTTCGAAGCGTAAAATGCAGTCTTAGAATAATTCAAGTATTTAAGAAATATTGGGTGAGAAAAAAATACCTCGTTCAGAGCAAATTCTTGTGAAAATGAGGCGTGGGGATGACTACAGCAACCAATTCTGAGCACACCCAGCCTAAGGTGCACTATTTTCAGTGTTTAATGAAGCTCTGCCTGTTTTCTCTTATTAACTGACTGGGATGCTGTGTGAAACACCAAACCTGTAACGCTCAAATACCTAACACAACCAGCATCTGACACAAGCAGCATCACACTGAGAAAACAAATGATGCAGTTGGCTAAAAATACTTCCCTAGACACATACTAGAAAAAAAAAAAAAAAAAAAAAGTGGAAGAGTAATATTCAACCCCCTTCTCTTTCTGCATGTCACAGACCTAGAAGATTTTAGGATTATTTTGATAATTCAGAGTGCTCTCTCCTCTCTTACTAACAACTTTATCTTTTACTAGGTTAACCAAAGAGGAGGATTAAGGATTCTGTTAGTCTGGGATTTATGGTTACAGTGAATTTAAACACACGAAAACCATGTGCTGCAGCATCCAAGAAGGAACTATTACATACCTAAGTTGGGAAAAAACCATTAGTGGTGGATTTTCTGCTTTTCGTAGTAGAAGAAAAGCTCTGCCTCCTCCTGATCTCTACCTTCAGCCTCCACACAATATTTATTTATTACCAAGCTAATAAGTCGACCTTCAGAATACATTTCTGCAGTATCTGCTCACATGTTTACAATTTTCATGTAGCAAAATTCCCTTTTCCTAGGATCTCAAAAGTTCAGAGTTCCAAAAGGGGGACGTGGTGGAAGGAATGAGAGGAACAAATGCCCAGACTCGATATTGCTACTCAGCCCTTCGGGCCATGTGGCTCTCAAGTTGCCTCTGTGTAATTTTAGGTGGCAATATATCATATCAGGTGATGTGTCAATGACATTTCATCTCCGTGACTCCCCCACAGTTCCCATCATGGACAGGAACCATTTTTCACAGAAGGTCTATATTGTACAGACAGCAAGAAATGTATCTGTGTAAAGACAAGAAGTTCATCTTACACTGTATAAGTTTATGCATCTTCACATGGAGATGTTACGTTGTGCTGGGGAACTGGCTTGGCATTAGAGCACAATTCCTTTCTGGAAATGGCACTGGCTTCCTAGCATTCTCCTAACAACTTTGGGGCTAATCCCACACAGCCTCTGCAGAACCAAGGGAGGTAAACTACAATAACGGTGCTGTGCCCCTGCAAAGGCACAGCATTTTACGGAAAAAACCTCCTGGGATGTCCTCTTTTTTAGCTCTTCTGTGGTTGCTTGGAAGAGTGGATGGTTAGGCTCTGAAGGAGCCATAGTCTCAGTCCACCAAAATGCTTAGTTCTTTGCTATTTTAAATCCTACTTTCTCTTTGTGAATTTCTTTGAGAAAATCTTTAAATTATATAGTTAACATCCACCTATCTTTCTATCTTTAAATATCTGCAAATGCATGGATAGAAATTTCTGACTATTAAAAGTAAGAATCCATGTCACATATTTCCCATATTTGATCACACTTCTTTCACCATGTATGTGAAAAGCAGATTTGCATAATATCATATTTCTCTGGACAGTGCACTGACCTGTGTAAAACAACCTACCAAAGAGTAATCTTCTTTCATGAAACACCAATTTTTCTGATGCCTTCAAGGCAAAAAAATGTAGACAGCCCAGTTTTCAAAGTCAGAGAGAAAAATATCCTCATAGATTTATGAAGGGAATAAATACAACTTTGCTAACCAACCACTTCCATGCATTCTAATGGCAACATGTTGCAATTAATAAAACAAGCATGTCCCATACTGGGGGAAAATGCTGATCATGCCAGAATAAGTGGGCCCATATATTGTCCAAGCATGTAAATAGATTAAGTGACAGCATAATTAATCCTCAGTACATAATCAATGAGGAACAGTAAGGCCTTGTGAAAAATTGAAGACATTGGAATGAGACTGAATTTTCACTGAGCTAAAATCTGGAGTCACTAGTCAATGAATCCTCCCTCAGGAGACTGTAACAAATACAGAGAACCAGCTCAAGGACAGCCAGAGTTGTAAATTGAGAGCTATAAAAAAATAATAATCTAACAATTGTGCCAACGTGTTTATAATTTATAGGTTGGCGTTACAGGTGAGAAATAGGGGTTAGCAGTCTGTTGTAATCTGAACTTGAGTCAGTAAAGCACTGCAGAATCTCTAAATCACCACTTCTTTCATTTCACATAGTTTAAAAACATATAATAAAACTATCAGACAAAGCCACTTTCTTTCAGGGTTTGAAGCTGGAGCTGTGGATACCAATCTGTTCAAAGTTAGAGTGCTACTAGGGAGTCCAGCAAAGGGAAGCTCTTAATTTTCCTTATACTCTTTTCTTTTTCACATTGGGCACTTGCAATAAAAGTACAAAAAGCACAGGGGTCTTTTTGTTATAATTGAGGCAGGCAAGAAAATAAGAGTTCCATTTCACATTAAATTTCGGTGTTCTCAAATTTGATTCCATTTTGATAATCTAATTCAAGGCACCAAAAAAAAGTTTGAGCATGCATTTAAATGGAGTGAAATTGGAACCTTTAATCCTACACAGTGCTGAGTAACTCTGAGTTTCAAATTCCCTTCTCCCAGCGGGTGTTGAGGTCAGCGCTCACCACAGAGCAAATTGGAGCCTAGCAGGACTCTGTTCCCTGTAAATAGGGGAGGCTGCCTCGTCGTGCTCTGCAGGGACTGAGCAGCTTTTCCAAAAGGGTTTATATATGAAGGCTTTGGGCTGTTTCTTGGACGTGACCCCCCCTTAAAGAAAAGTGAATTAAATGGAGCAACTCTGCATGCATGTGCTGATAACTGGACAGACAGCAGTATAGCACTTTTACATTTTTTTCAGTGATTCATCTTTCAAAGTTCCCCATGCTTCCCATGAACAGACCAGTCATTATTGCCAATCAATCTCCTTGCAGCCTGTACAATGTACAGGAAGGTACTGGAGCATAGTATGTAAAGATGGTTCTATATTCACTCAAACTTTCCCTTAACGATAAAGTATTGCAATAAAAACTTAAAATACTTATAAGCAACCTTCAAGATACTGTCCATTTATCTGACATAATCACCATTTGAGCTGTAACTCATCTTCCCTTACAACTGATCTACTGCATTCCTCTGCCATTGTGATGGGAATTGAACCTGAACTTTGAAATACCAATTGGCACTCAGTATTCTTCCCCCATGAAAAGGTTGTGGAAAATTTTCATGATCAAATTACTTTTCCGCATGCTGTATCTTTCATTTAAATTCCAGCAATTTTTCATGTGCATTTTTCATTGTTAAATGCTCCCATGGAGGATAGTTGTAGCACTAATGGCAACTAAAAGTTACTACTATTAAAAAAACTCTGAAAATGAAAGTAGATCAGTAACACAATAAAACTGGTAGCTAGTGGGAGTGCAGCCAACCTTTTACACTGATTGAGTCCAGTGGCCTTTCCACATTCAGAGCCCTTTCTTTGAAACAAGCCTAATGAACACCCTGACAGTTGTGTGACAGACAGAAAACCTACCAGGTGAGTTCCCCAGCTGGATCTTTGTGGGGGCTTGACAGTGCTTTGACTTGCTGGGGTACAAACTGAATAAGTAAGCAAAATTGAAATATTAGACTTCTGTTGTCACAATGTCCAGTAAAAATGTTCCTCTTAGACTCCACTACCTAGCAATCAATAAAATCTCAAGATAATGTTAAATAATTATTCTGGTCTGTCACAGGTTCCTGGATACTGTAAGAAATTGCATTGTATTGTAAGAGTGAGGAAGTGACTTGTCTGCAGACAAGGCTCAACACTGATTTACCCAGCCATCTTTGGTCCTTGCCCCTAGTACCAAAGGGGTTTTACTGCCTTGGAATACTCAGTATTGGAAGAAATTTATAATCGTTTGATGGATAAATTCAGACCTTCTCAAGACAAAGGTTAACTCTCCATAGCTTCAGCCTAGCAAAATGAAGGTTGAAAATGAGAGCTATAGGATAACAGGAAAGTTGATATCTGCTGAATAGATATAGCGCTTCCCTTCTCCCAGAGGAAATAAATTAAGAGAAAACCAACCAACCAAACAAAAAACCCCAACCAACTAAACAAAAACAAACCACAGATGCCCCATTCTGAGGGATATTTTTTAGACTTAGAATTCAGACTTAGACTTAGAGTTAGCCTTAGAGTTTATCAGCAATCCAACATCCTAGGAGAACCCTCACATACTGCAGGTGAGAAACCATGAGCCAGAAAAAATGTACTCTCAGGCCACCTGGGCTCTGGGCTTGTCTTACTTGCAGCATCCTGTAATCGAATGAAACTGTTCTGCTGAAAAGTGTGTGATGGATTTAAAATCTGCTTGTGGGGGTTACGTTTTGCTGTAAACTGGGTTTAAGACGGCTAACCCAGGAGCAGAGGAGCACAGAGGTCAGCACCTGCCACAAAGCCCACACTGAAGCACCTGCTGTTCTGAGATTCCTGCCAGCAAGCCAGCACAAAGCTTCGGCAAGTGCGGTTGGAAAAGTGCAAAAAGCCTTACAAGTACTTCAGGAAAGAAAGTAGAAGCTGAGTACAAATCTCTAAGAAAGACACCTTTTTGAGCAGCCTGCTTTTATCTCAAGGGAATTTAGCATTTCTGTAGATCACAGCTACTGCAGGGTCATCTCAGAAGGAAAGGTCCAAGCCCTCTCAACTCTCCTCGTCAGAAGCAACACTTCCAAATTTCTCAGGAAACCAGTGAGTACGGAATGCAAGGCCAAGTGTCACATGAACTCCATGATACATGTCAGGTAACCTGGTATGTTATCCCGGCATATTATCCACAAGCTTCCACATCTGAATGGCTTCCCTGTACACCAGCTGGTGGAGGCAAATCTGTGTCTGACCAAAGCACGGAGAAAATAATAAGCATGTACATAATTTTTGGTATGCATACTATAATGGACATAGTATTTCAGAGAAAAACTGCACGAAATATATGGTGTTGTGGGGCTTTTTTCCTTTCCTTTGTGAAAAAAGAATGAATGCAAAGTATATATTTCACTTTCATTAAGCATATGAAAATCATTTATTTCCAAACTGTCTCTATTTATTTAGCTATTACAAGCTTTATTAGTGAAACTGTCACTCCTTCTTCACATGTTCTCAGCACAGGTAGCTGCAAATATGAATATCATTCAGAAGCTTTGTTTTAAAATGTTGCCTACAAAGGAACTGGATTTTAAGGAAGAGATTATGAGTCTGTCAGAACTGGGAATGAGGTGATGCTGTGCAGATTTCCACCACCATAACCCTGAAACCTTTTGGAATTCAAATTCAGGCCCCATACATGCCCCTCTTATGGACAGCTCAACTTCTCAGAAGGCTTCAGGCTCCAATAGGCAGATCTTTGCCTGCATGCCCGAGCCAAAGCCACAGATGTGGTTTAGCAACATAAATCCACACTTGGGCTGCATCCAGGACAGGTTACATCACCTTAGGAATCTGCTGTATCTTCAGTAGATTGGTTTGTTTTCTCCAGGAGAAAAACAGCTATTTAACCTGTAAGCATATTTCTATATGACTTTCCATTTGCCAATATTTGCATCTTTTGTCTGAAGAAGGGAAGTGCCAAACACTTTCTGCAGAAAACTTCCTCCAGGTCAGCCCTGGCAATATAAGAATGGAAAGTTATAGCATAGCGAATGGGAAATACACTTTCAAACTTGTCTGACTTTAGTTCAATAATCTTCTTAGCGAATTTACTAAATTTGTGTGTGGGTTTTTGGGTTTTTTTCCCTAAGACATGTATAGGTTCATTGAAACAGGAAATTGCCTCCATTCCAAGAGATCGATCTGCTTGCACAGAGCATGATGCTTCTCCGTGGTTGCATCTGTAGGAATTAGCACGAGATGGGAAAGACTTTCCTTTTGCCAGCAGCTTTGCCCAGAACACACGGCCTTCAAACAGAGCCGTGATGGGCACACCCTCAGGCACTGGAGTGAGCCAGCAGGATCAAACCCCCGCTGCTGTTCTGGGGGTGGGACACGCACACACCCCCAGCACGTGTGCTGGGCTGCTGGCCCTGTCACAGCACGGTGTTGGCCCTGCCCTTGTCCTTAGCACTTTGGTGATAAAATAGTGTTGACACTGTCAGGACTAATTTGCCCTATTCTCTCTCTGCTGCTGGAAAGTTCCTCAATGAAAAATTCTTCTTTGGAAATGCCAGCAGAAAAGCTGGAATTATACTTGATTACACCGGAACCACACTGACATAGGAGAATGTGCGCGTGCGTGCGCATGTGTGTGTGTCTGTAAATATATACATGAATTTGTTTTTAATGAAATTTTAAAAACTACTGTTTTCAGTCAATCTAAAATCAACTTGAGGGGCAAATTTTCAGCAAAAGTTTAAAAATTTTCAAATCGTTCATTAAAACATGAAAGATCTAAGTTCCATGCATCATAATGTCACCATATTCTTTGAAAATCTTTTTTAATGAACCTGAAACTAATCAAAAAACTCAACTTGCATTTGCTAATAATTAAATCTTGAATACATTTTAAAGAAAATAAAGTCTTTAGCAAGCCAGCTTTCTTTCTATCTACAGCTGAGAAGAAATCTCTTAACCCCTTCCATGGAATGAACAATATTTCATTCCACAAACGATTTTTACTTTCCCTACAGATGTGAAACCCTTCTGTCTACACAATACCCACCTGTCAAATGGGCTTTGCTCAAAAAACTTTTTAAAATATAAATATATATTTCCTGATAAAAATAATTTCTATAAATTGAGAATTTCTAAATCAACATTAATTTAGTCCAAGAACTGCCATTTTGGTTCAAAAAAGGTCTGGCAGGCTGCAATGATTCAGAACACTACTTTAGATTTTTGACCACTGCCTGCACGTCTATTCCCTGTGCTCCTCTTGTACCTGCTCATGCACTTATCTGACAATATACATCATCTTGCTTTTTACATTGAGTCTTATCTATTTCCCTTAAATCCAGAAGAAAATAATTCAGAACCACACCAAAATAAGCAATCTGGGAGATGCCAGCTGCATGTCCTCTGTCCAGGCCAAAGTGGCTCACTCTTCTGGACACTGAGCACCCATCTGCCCTTCCTCGACTTGCTGGAATCTGGCCCCCAGTTTACAGGGAAACCAGCACTGAGGAATGTCTGCCACACACGAGCTTGAGGCTGTGCCTTTCAAACCTCCCTGCAAGGCTTGGACACCTTCGCTGTCCAGACAGGCTGGGAACGCCACTCTTCCCTCTAGCAGCAGCAAATTCCCAAAGCCTGCCCGCTCTGAAAACACAGGCTGCCTTCACTCCTGGGCACTGGTGAACACTGCAGTCCCTGAAGGCCACGTCACATCCAGCCATGTATGGTTTATGCAGGGACCAGCGATGGTTTCTCCAGCTTCAGAGGAGGGGATCCATGCATATCAAAGAGCATGATTTAGCTTTGTGGACTGAGAAGCTCGTAATAATTAAAATGACACACAGACACAGGCGTGAATACTCAGTAGCATACCGGGGAAGCAGAGGGAGGACATCAATGACTATACACCTGGACATCTACTCACTTCACAGTGTCCTGTCTGTATGGACAGTTTTCTTGCAGTGGAAAAGAAAGAAATCTCAATTAAACAAACTTCTGATCCCACTTTAGTTGGCTGAACACTTGCAAGAATAAAAACAAACAGAATGGATGGTGTGGAAACTTCTAAAGCAGACGTCACTTCTGATGGGGAACAGCTAATTGCCAACACAGAATGTGTGTGAAATATTGATTTGGTTTGTGCAGATAGGGAAGCAAGTCCCAACGTACTTTCATCTGTTCTTAAATATAAATGAAAAAACAATACATTTACTCTAAGGTCACTGTGGGAACAGAGGATGAGCCGAAGCATACGCAGCTTGTGATTTATATTCAGAACCCACCAGCAGCAAGAAAGGAGAGACTGATACCATCATGTTACAATCAGCTTTTGGATCATGTTGTGCATCTGAGAATGCCAGCAGAGTCCAAGGCCGTTTCTCTGCATTCAGCAAACCAGTCTAACAACAACCAAATATCCTTTTTACCCTTCAGTGAAGGCAGCCACATTTAATACTATTTTATGCAGCCATTAAAAGTATGCAGGCACTAATTATCACATTCTTGTGTGTCTTTTGAATACCAGTAAAAAAGTGTAAAGCCTTTAAAGAGAGAAGATGCATATGGCCATGGAAGTTTTTCGGGAATCAGGACAGACCTGTAATCACCCTTATCACATGAAGAGATAATTGAGAGTTTAACTGCGTGTTTGGAACAGCTCTGTGCAGGGAGGGGGAAGGGTGCAAAACTGCTCCAGCCACTGACAAGAATGAAGAATACTTTCATATAGGGCAGCGATCAAGTTAGTTTGATAGGTAGCTCTGGGAGCCCCGTGGATACTCAGAAGGCTTAGCCAACAAGATTTCATCAAGGTTGTTAGCTGCCTCTCCATCTGCTTCAAGGAACTCTTGGCAAGCTTAACTCTATTTCCAGTTGCTAGAGAGACACTTGCAGCCTCAGGATGAAAGTAACATTGGTCTTTCCTTTCAAGACATGGCATTGTAACTTAATTTTCAAATAATTTTCCCTGCTGAGGTTGAATTTGGAAGCAGAATTCACACAAAGTTTTCTCTGCTTATAAAAGAAGTTTATAAGACAAATATTAAAATTAGAAATATAAAAAAGTTCAAAACTAACTGCAAAACAGAATTGGTTTTGTGGTCGGTGTTTTTTTTTCCTTTTAAGTCAAAGGCAAACAATTCACAATGAATAATTTATCTGACATGTATTTTTTTTTTCCCATAGAATTTCCTCTAGTAGTTAGTTTCAACCTCAGGTACACTCCATTTTTAAGCAGACAGCTTTCCTAAAAATTAAGCCACATTCTGAACTTTCTTGGCATGTTCAATACTCCAGAGTCAGAGAGCACACAGTAGAATAGAAATGAAGGCATGCACATCTTCAAGTTTAAATTTAATATTAAGCTTCTGTGAGTGTACCCTCATAAAACTTTGAAGTGTATTCCTTCCCCTGCTCTCCCCTGAGGAACTGACTAGCAGAACAGAACCATGTGAATGCTCTTGAAAAGGAGGAGCAGGAGAAAAGCAAATTAACTCAGTGAAATTCTTTGAACTAAAAAGAAAAACATTTGGCAAAGTCTGGATTTAGGATGTGACACTGCAGATTTACAGAATGGTAAAGAGCAGAAATTCAGCTATTCTCAAATGTGCTGAGTAGAATGTCTATCTGCATGCTCATCACCCAACAAGCTGAAGCAAAGATAATCTTGCTTGCTCAGCCCTTGCTCAGATTTGCAGTTTACAGGAGTGGAGTTCAAGTGGCAGGAAGCCTAAGGCAGGGTCCCTGTGTCCCCCTCCGCCTGGCGTGGATCAGGCTGAGAACCCCCTGGCCGTGCTGACCCTCCCAGCTCCCCACTCCCTACCCGGATGGCTGTGCCAGCCCAGCCCAGCCCCACTGCACAAACAGAGCCAGAGGTACAAAGTGCTGCATCATTTAAGGTGGCTACGAACAATAAACAACCTGAGAAAGAGTGTGCTGCTCCCAGGTACCTCAGATGCTGCTTCTACCTGCTCTTTGTTACTCCTATCAGGCACCACTCGGTGTCTTCCATACTTAGGAGTGCACACACTCCCCGTTTTGGCTCCTGTTCATATGCAGCGCAGTCTTTCAGTGCAGCTCCACTCCAAAAGAAACATCAATCAATCACATCACACAGCTTGCAATCACGGAACCATAGAACCATTAAGGTTGGAAAGGACCTCCAAGTCAGTAAGTCCAACCTCTGACCAAACACCACCATCACAACTAAACCATAGCACCCAGTGCCTTGTCCAGCTTACTTTCCTGGGATGTGAAAACCTTCATTACAAACCAAACTTCATTCAGTGATACCTAAATTTGCCTCAGTTTCACTCTATGTGCAATGGCAGTCTTAGATAACAGAAGCACAGTAATTAAAATCATATTGATTTTACTCAGTATCACAGTGATGATATGAGTAATGTTAGCCTTCTTGTAATGGAATGAAAATACTAAGTGGCTGTGTGAATGAGATACTTTCATTTTCTGTAAGATATCATCAGAAATTACCAAAAAAAGTATTTCAAATCAGTCTGGCAAAATAGATGTTTTTTGAGAGACTTTGATACATTTAAAAATAATTTAACCCAATAAATACATAGACATAATTCTTTGCTGAGCCACAGAAAAAAGCTGGGACATCTCAACGCACTCGGGTCAGGGATATGCATAAAGAACACTCATTCTGCTGGCAAGTGGTGATTTAAGGGAAAAAAAGCTTGTAGAAATTCCTCCCTCCCTCCCTCCTTGTTCCCTAAAGTGCAGGTGGCTGTTCCTGCCTGTTCCTGCTCATCCTGCCTGTCCTGTGCTCTGCACAAAGCCGGTCAAAGCAGCCCACAAAGCCCATCACCAACTCTGCAAATTCCTCAGGATATTGCTGGAGGATAGAACTGTAGCTGGTGGCTCTTTCGTTGCTGCAGCATTCTTGCGATCTGGCAGAGGCATGACAAATTTGCAAGTCAACATGTTTTAAGATGGATTATCCTTTTCAGAAAATGTCTGCGGGGATGGTTTGGGAAAAAAATCCTTTAAAAATCTTGTTCCTGCTTTGCTTTTCACACTAAACATGAGAAGAAATATTCGAAGAGGATTTCTACATTCATAGCTAATGGGGGAAGGGATGATGTAAGGTCATACCCCATTTATAAGAAGGGTTAAATAGCCTTTTAATTTGTTTTGCTATTCCACATAAAGATATATTTATATGTACACACATATATATATATACACATTCCAAATATTATGGAGATAAATCTGCAATATCTATCTTTGCACCTTTAGAATGATAATGTGAGGAGAATTTTTCAAAGTTCTGCATCACTGCAAACCCCACATATTTCATAAAGATAATTAACCACTGAAGAAAGCTCCCAGCAATTTAACAGATACAAGCGAAAATGTAATGCCTTGGAGGCATATCAGATGTTGGAGGATAGCTTAACTACTGAATTATCCACTACCCTTCTCTTCCAGCTCCGCCTTGGGGATACTACAAAAGATGTTTCAAGAATGAGATGGAAGGAACTGAAGGAAAAGCCAGGTTAGAAACTTTTAAGGAGTGGCCTAGATCTTGACCTTATCTAAATTAGCTTGGACTTGCATAAGATGGGAAAAGGTTGACGTGGGGGAAAAAGAAGACGATAATGATCAAGTGTCTTGACTTGCAGACAGGCAATAAATCACTTCTATTGAACATGCCATGAATGACAACACAGAGTCTTAGACCTGAGAATGAGTCACTGGGAACATTGTGTATTCTGAGTCAGCTGAAAGGAAAAAAAAAAGTCTCCTTGTATAGGCATTGTCTTCCTAATTTGCAGAAATGTAAATAAACATCTTTCTCAGCTTTCAGGTACAACAGAAAATACAAGCCCCAAACCTTCTGGCTAGCCACACAGTCAGTAAATCTCCTCTCCAGTCAAAATTTTTTCATTCGCTATTTCCTTGAGGAAACACACTACACTGCCCAGGGCTGACCTCTAGGATTTAGAAAAAAATCCTCTATCGACATCTATTGATTTTCCTGCCAACTCAGATAAGTTCAGGGCCTGTCTGAAGGGAAGAGTCAGCCCTGCTCCCGTCCCCTGTCCCCCGTGTGGGACAGGAGGTGTCTCACCCCTCACAGGGACAGCAGGTTCTGCCCTGCCCTTGCTACGGGTGACACTGGGGTGTCCCGCAGATGGGGACAGGTGCTGATGGCAGAAGGGGCACAGAAAGCGTGGCCAGTCCCTTGCAGTAGCACTGGGGTGGGAGGCTGCAGCGGCACCCAGGATGGCTGTGGCAGTCAGCCGTACCCAGATCCATCACACGTGACGGCACCAGCAAACACAGCTGGGGACCTTTGCTCTTAAGGTTCTTCTCCTTCTTATTTTCTTAACAAAGGAAAAGCCTTAGGTAAAAAGAAAGAGGACAGTGACATTCATTTCAGTGGCCTTGTTCACACAAGCCAGTATTTTTAAACACAGATTTTAAGTCTAACCACAAACTTTGCAGAAGTAATCTCCTGCTGTTGCCCTCTCCAGTTTTTCCTACTTCCTCTCTGCGACACGAGAGGAAGCCTGAATAAACCTGAATAAGATCACTCTACTGTTGCCAACTTTAAAAAGCACCAAACAAACAAACAAATATTTCAAATAAAGCCCAACTCAATGCTCACAGCTTCAACAGAACAGTGTATGAACTCTGAAGGCTCTTAAAATTTGTATTATCTGCTTTACAATGTTAACGGCTTAGTTCTTACACTTCATGGGTTGCAAAGGCCTAAAGGATTCATAGATGAATTCACTTGATATTTTAGTTTTTTGAGAAGGATGGGGAGAATAAAGGCTTACAGCTTACAAAAATAACAAAAAGACCAATGGTACTCATTCTACCAAATCAACTACAACGGCTCCCACTTGGGTGTACAATATATTTGTGAGCTGCTAAAGGAAAGATGGGTTATGACCTCTGAGATGGGAGTATTTAGAAATACATGTCTGCCTCTCACGGGTTTCTGATAGTGCAAGCAGTGTTTGTTTACATATGTACCCTAAAAGTTGTCTGCACCTTCTTTTTTTACTGGTCATGTTTTCTTTTTTAGGCTTGCAAATTGAGTTGTACTGGTAAAAAACTGTCAGTGCATCTCAGAGTCATGTAACAGTCTAAACAGAACTTCTGCCTTACAGGTGGCATAATCAGGTTTTCTCAGGAGTTCAGGCCTTTCTCTCCTCCTCAGCACATTCAGTAGGTTTGAACCTTTGCCTCACCTCATTAATTAGTTCAGTTCTCCAGACACTCTAAAAACTCCGTGCTGGTCCCAGATAGCCAGCCTCTAAGAAAACAAAGGACAAGTTCAAGCCCTTCTCTCAGGTTCTTTCTTAAAGGTCTGTCAATCTTCTCCTTCTGAGGTGAATCCTGGAGTCTTCAGGGACTCCATACCTACCCTTTTCTGTCAATGCACTCAACATCTCATCTATCTTTCAACTATTTCCTTTTCCTTTTCATTTAACTCTCTGTTCCCCTTGTACTCCTGCCTATACTCTAATATCTCTACATTAAATTCTCTAACTTATTCTTCACGTAATCTCCAGTACTCCTTTCTGCTTTTGGATTCTCTTGGCCCCTCAGCTTCCAGAGCACTTTCTCACAGGTCTATGGCCAAAGTCCCCAGGCCAAGGTTTTCCAGCCTCATTTCACTGTGGATATCCAACAGCCAGCTGCCCGCACTTCAAGTGCCTCCTTCACTCCTCTTCACTCTCTGCAAACGGATTCACATCTCTTCTCTCCCTCTGTTTGCACATCTAACCCTGGCTGGGGTCTGGGCTTTTGCAGGGACAAGTTTTCTGTCTCCTGCAATGCTTTTGAAAGGACAAGCAGTATCTTCCCCCAGTTTTGCCACACACAAACATTGCTGTATGCAGCACAACAGGCCAGGCTCTCCTCACTCTTTGACTTCCTACCTTGCCATCCAAAGCCTGGAACTGATTTCATCAGCCTTTGATATTCTGTGGGAACAGGAGATATCTGTAAGAAAATGACTGCTCCAGAAAAACTTCAGAAAATTGAACTCAAAGGCAACAAGCTTTGTTTACATTTCCCAGTCTCAGAAAAGCTTTTGGATATTTGGTCGTGGGTTGCTGTCCGCAAAGAGGTACAAAACATTTGTACCCCATCTGCAAAAAGATTATTAGTGGCATTTTTTTTTTAATCCATCTTGTGACACCGTACTTTACAAATTGTTCACACAATTCCACCTTTTTACTCTTCAGGCTTTTAATCTTTTTTTCTGGTTCTCAAGGAAGGAGAAGAATTCCAAGTCGAAAAGAAACTGCACATAGAAGGCAGGTCCAACTGCAATTACTCACACAGTGGCTGAACATTCTAATCGAATCCTGAATACCTGGAATTTTTCAATTTTTTAGATCTTAATTTTGCAATTATTTCTCTGCTATATGCATACTTTCTATGTTTGCACTAGGAAAAATGTATTACCAACGGAATAAAGGATTTGTAGGAGATCGTTGTACAGGCCGACTAATAATATAAAATCAGACTAAACCACAAAGCAATTTTGTTGACTCATGGGACATTAAACATGCCATATTTAAAGTTTTTTTCCTTTTTATTCCTGAGTCCTCCTTCAAATCATTTTTATTGTCTGACTTAGAATAATTCAACATAAGATATGAGTTTTCCAGCTAAGAAGCCATTACCAATTCAAACATCAAACTGACTTTGCTTCCAATATGCAAGCAAGTGAACTCAGCTTGTTAAACTTTCTTTAAACTAGAGAGATTTTATAACCTAAGAAAGAATAGCTCTTTAATACATTAAATACTTTCACTGCTATAAAACTTAGATGGTTTACCCACCATCTATTTTAGGTTCAGGGCATGGATAGACAGATGCTAGATCCTCTGCCTGTAAATATGGGCCAAATACATGCTTATGCATTATCTGAAATAGAGTGCCTGCACAAAATCTTTAGATAGATGCAGAAGTTACTTATACATTTTACTCACCTGATTGCATTTAACCCTCATATGAACTGAAAGAGATTATATGCTGAGATGGCTGGTTATTTTCTGATAAGAAACTGGGGTTTGGTGGAACATCTTGAATGCTAAGACCTACATTTTTCACAGGAAAATTTTTGACAGTTTTGATAGAAAAGGCTTCCTTGATCTAAAATGGAATTGCAGACAGAAAGGCTACTGCTGTTGAAGACTCATTCCACAAAAAGACTCCAATCCTCTGGTAATAGAGTCTTTAAGCGCAAGCCTGGCTTCGTCCAAGTAACAGGATCATTTCAGCGCAGGACTAAAGGGCTGATCAGGCAGGTTTATACCACCCATTTATTCAGAATTTCACCTGGTGATCAGTTCTTCATGGCAGCTACAAAACTATGGCAGCTACTATGTCTTTTGGCACGATTTCCAAATCCACAGCATTCCTGGCTATAATGGAGAGACAAGGGGTTGTGAATTAGTATTTGTGACCATTCAGCCAATAGGGTTTTTTAAAAGCAAAAAGAAGTAAATTTCTTTTTAGAAACAAATCCAAATGGAACTGTTATAGGCATACCAGCAAGCACATGTATATATTCTAGGGTTAACACAGATATAAGCAGGAGAGAACATGAAATGTCCTTGAAATTTGCCCAAAACTTACAGGGTTTTAAGGAATATTTAGAGGCATACAGAAACAAAAGTCACACAAGTGCTTATTTATTTTTCTTTTCGTTTCTCTTTGCACTGATATCTGAGCTTGTGCAATTTTAGTGGCTAGTATTTTTGCATGAATGGCCACTGGGTGCCACTGTTCTGCTGCATAGAAAAAGCGCTGAAACAACATTTTTGTTGTAGCAATAAGTTTTTTTATTATTAAAGTATGTATACTACTGCTCCATATACCCATCTTTTAGAAATGACACTGCTGCACAGTTCATAGTGAGCTTTAGCACAGCAGAACAACAGGAAAAGCGGCACTAAGAGACTGGAAAACCTGTTTAGACTCAACGGGCAATATAACCTAGAAAAAACTTTCTTCAACAGTTTATTTTCTACTTAATAAAAGAGAGACTTGTTACCCAGCTTCAGGTTCGATATTCATTTGCTGAATGACCTTGTGGAACTCACTGGGAGCTGTTCCTGCCCAGCTGTGCACAGCTGTTTTTCCAGGACACAAATACGTACGTCAAACGTTCAAATGTACCCGGAAATGGGATCTAATACACTGAATTGGTCTCTAGAATAAACAGAGTGTGTGCAGCTACAAAACAGTGCACAGGTAACTGGTGCATTTCTGAATGTGGAAACCACATCCATAAATCCTCTGAGCCTTATTTCCTTCAGTTAGGAAATGGGGTTAACAACGAGTGTGCAATTTATGGCAAGAATAACGCTGCAGGGAGAGACCTTTGTAGAGGTAATAAGAACAGGTTTGGGCCTGTGAAAGAAGTAGCCTCAAGAAGCTGCAGTCCAGCTGGAGTGGGACTTGCAGCCTTAGAAGTAAACAATATCTCCTACTGGGAGAGGACAGAGGGTGGTGTTATATGGGTCTGACCTGCCACTTCCCATCCAAGTAACTATAACTGCAGTACTAAAAGCCACCATTTGTTCCCAGCTGTAATATAAACATATTCAAGGTCTAAATAAAGCTCCCAGAGGTCAATGAAGAAAGACAAGGTCAAATGCTACCAGTCCAAAGCATTAAGTTATAAGCAAGAAAAGAAACAATGAAAGACTGAGTTCCTCCAAAGTCCAGAAGATAGACTTTAAAATATAAAAAATATCAGAAAGAACAAAGCAGCCTGAACTACATTGTAACACCTTTATGCCAAATCAGAAAGAAAGATCTTTCCAATTGTGTAGAGTTTTCAACCTTTGAAAAAAAAAGAATTATAATAAGAAGGAAAATTTCTAAAGTTTATTGCAAATTGACAGATTGTTGAGGCAATTATCTTAAATAATCTTACTTAAATAACCTTACTTAATCTTTCTAACGTGTTATACTGCCCAAATGTGGGCTGATAGTTATTCATTGTATTGGTATTCATTGTATTTCTGGTCCATACTTGAAAGAATTTCAGAAATGCTAAATGACCTTAGAAAGACATTTTTAATAACAGTATAGGGCTGGTCTTAATCCACTGCTTAAGCTAAAACCCTATCATGTTCCTCCAAAATAAATTCAAAGAAGTGAAAAGGACACTGGTCATGTTTCTACCCTTCTACGTATGACACTCACCAGAACCTTTTTATTTTTAAAGCAATTCAGAACTCCACAGAAAATGCTGTGTCCATTCTCACAGGATTTTGAAAGTACATTTGGAAAGATCTAAAGAATGTTTCTTATATCTTTTTTTATTATCCAAGTCAATATTTCTGTGTTCCCATCTAAGATCAAAACAATTTGGTGTTATCATTTTTAGTCTTCTTTGATACCCTGCTGAGCCCATCATACTTGTAGAGGAAGACCGTCCAGCCCACTTCCTTTCAATCACTGGCAGCTTCTAATTAATTCCCTGCCCTTAAATTCCCTCACCCATCCTCTGCAGTGTGCCCAGTCCTCGTGAAGTTCAACCATAAAAAATCACAGCAGGGCAACAAACAGTTTGAGAGGAGTCCTGAACTCCTCTCTAGGTAGCCAGGTACCCACCCGTGTCAGTCACTCAGCAACTGAGACACGGAGATGACAAGGTTGTCTGCACTTCTTACCTCTCACATTTGGAGTTTAATAGGTGGTAAAAATTGGTTTCTGTCTGATGCTGACTGCCTTCCCTCGCCTGAAATGACCAGCTCAAGTACAGTACAGTGAAAAGTGTTCCACTTCAAGGAACTGATGGGCGAAGGGCAGAGCGCAGCAGAGACAGATGCGACCTTAGGGCACTTCCAGCTGTCCTTGCTATATTGAATGGTTTGGAAACAGCTTCTACTTTGAGACAATAAAGATGAATTTTATGAAAACTAGTGAACACTCCTAGGCTTAGATAATTTGGGTGCACCTGAAAAGTTAGAGGAAACAACATAACCTGACCACAGTTTAAAGTGAAAAACATCCAGCCCATGTTCATACTGCACTTTGTAAACTTGGACAAATAGATGAACTGGCAACAGCAAGCACGGAAATTTTTATGATCATTAAAAAATTGTTTCCCTTCATGGTTTCCAAAGTGCTATTATTGTGAAAGGGTTGGGACACATTTGCAGTTGTTTTTCTCTCATTATAATAATAAACAACACACAAATGTGCCTTGGGTATAAAGGCCATAAAGCCACATAAGTCTGAAACAAACCATGCTGAGATTAAATATATTTTCAGTTAATATTTAGATCTGCTTCCTGTACCCTAGTCAAGTGATCTTGCAGCACACCCTTTATATTAAAGCAGACAGAAGATACAGATAGACAGTAAGAGAACATTTCATGCTTTGGTAAAACAGAGGCAAACATATGGTTTTCACATCCCTAATTTCATTACAGCTCAGCTCTTCTCAGCAATAACTGTCTCTGCCATGATACTTCCAAATGCCCTGAAATCCTCTAAGTGAATTTGGTAACTAGCAAACTGCTGTGTTCCCCTGTTCATTAGCATGAACTGTCTTGTTTCACTTGCCTATCACGCCAATGTGATATGGCATAATGCAGTGCTACCCGCTGTAACAAGTCAGAAAAAATTTTAAAGGCCACATGTTTGGCTTTATACTTAATTCTCAACAGCCTGTGTATTGTCCATTATACATCCCAGGTAATTTGATAGCCCAGCTGCTCAAGAAGAAAGTGAAATGACAACTTTTTACAAGTTTAGAAACTTGTATTATTGTCATTTATTTGTGAATGGCTCTCCATATGTAGACATTTATAAGGGCTTTTTACCATCTTTTGCAGAAACTAATGCTCACAGCTCTCATGAACTTCTAATAAAATTTAATATAAAACATTAAACAGTTTGGCAGCATTTAAATATCTAAATTCACAACTGTTGAAGTGCTTGAACACTGTGAGAGCTGCCCAAGAGCTGGAAACGAAGCCTGGCTGTGGGTGCATGAATGACAAGATTTCTCTCTCAAAAAGCTCATAATCAAAAGTCAATCATCTTTCTGATGAAAAGGTGAATAGATAGCTATTATTATTTAACATCATATGACATTTTCTCTATTGTACAGATGTACTTATCCAAAACTAGCCCAGAGCCTGGAGGAGAATATGGCCCTAGACATTTTCCCAAGCAATTCACCATAGGGAGTAAATTCCAGTTGCAGGAAAACCTTGCTGACGATGGCAGGGAGGTTTCAGCCTGCCTGCAGACAGCATCCCTCATCCCTCCTGGGCTTACAGGCATCAGGAATGCCTTCCAGCCCCTGCATCTATTCTGTTCATGTGCTAAGGAAGCACAAAACAAACAGGAAAATACACACCAAGGTAGCAAGACTTATCCCGACCTAAGTCACACAGCCAGTTTTACATCACTTAGTTCTTCCCTTTTCCAAACCTGGCAGCTTGCTCAGGAAAGATCAGTGCTTAGATGCAGAATATTCCTGGGAGAACCTAGAAATAGTTCCTAGAAATCAGAGAGTGCTCAACCTGAAGCTACACCTGCATCAGAGGAGATGAGCCATTTTATCACTACTTTGTGTAAACTGCCAGGCATGGCTGAGGTGAGGGCACCTATCTGATCTCACATTCCTTCTGAAGTGATAAAGATGATCTCACGCTGTAGGTTTAATGTGTAAAATACTTCTCATCTTCAAAACTAAAGTAAGAGATATACATATGTATCAGAATTAGGAAACACTAATACACCTGATCTCTTCATCCCATTTCCCCTTACTTGGGACAATCATTTTATGCTAAAACAGCAAGGCCCGACTCTTGTCATCAGAAGAACCCAGAGGAGCTCAGCATTATCTGCTGTACGAACTGGGGACTTATAGCACGAAGCACAAAGCCCTGTGGCCACGCAGACCTCGGCTCTGCAGAGTCCCAGCACAGCCCTGCATCCACCATGAGAGTGAGGGGGAAAAGAGGAAGGCTGAGCCCCCCAGCCTCCCACTGTGGCACCTCTGCTGGGGAGCACCAGCTCTTAACATTAGTTCCACTTTCACATTATCTCTTTCAATCCTGTCCCAGCTCAGCTTTTCATTTCTGCTGGAAACACTTTTATATAATCTTGTATCAGCCTGGGGAGTGGTTAATAATTTTAATGTTTTTATCTCCGTTTTCTTCTTGTAGAATTTTTTTTTTTGTATTAAATAAAAGTAGTAACATACAAAAGGTCAGGAAGGGCTAAGCCTAATAGAATTGTTTTCATAGCATGGAACTAAATACAATAGGGAAATGACCTTTACTTCTGTAGAATTTAAACACATAAAATAAGGGTAATTTGGTGCCAGCCAAAATGTATTGTAATTTACCCTTTATTAAAAATATGCACCAAATTACATTGTGTGGCTGCTTGATCAGGTACAGATTAGAGGTCATTAGAAGCTCTACAAATCGCTGTGTTCCTGGATAGGAAAGGAGCAAAGTTATGGCACGAAAGCCACAAACACACAAACAAAAAACCCCACCACAAAAAACCCCAACCAAACAAAAAAATCAGAGTAATAATACCCTAAAAGTGAAAATCTCTGTCCCTAAGTCCTGCATCTATTTATTCTAACTGAAAACTCTCATTGAACATTTACATGCAGGAAAAGAGCCTGGTTGATGATGATTGTGAAGTACCTGTGTATTATTAATACTTTTAAATATCTGTGGCACACACAGAAGCTCTTTGTGTGAGGCATAAACAGAATATGTGTCTCTTCAAAAAGAAATTCTACCTTCACATAATAATGCACTGATGGTTTTGTCAAAGAAATGTTTTTGCTTACAGCTTACCGAGGCCTTACATCCAACCACCACAAATGCCTACATGAGCAGAATTTGAGACATTCAAGAATATTGTGAATGCAAGGCAGCCAGTAATGAATGTTTTACTTTTAATTGAAATACATATCTATCGCTTGTAAAATCCATAAATCATTCCAACAGAAGAAAGAACATTACATGAAGAATTTGATACAATTCGAAATAAAATAAATGCATCAACTATTAAAATAAATGTGTGTATTACAGGAAAAATTGATCAAAATCAGATACAATGTTTTATTCACCAAATCAGACATATCCCTGTTGAATCACTGCTTATTCAATGCAGGATGAGATGCATTATCTATCAAAACAGATATCTCCTACAGTAAATCAAATCCACCATCTGATTCAAATATGTCTCCTACTGAATCAAAAATATCACCCAATACATCAACTATGTGGCACCAAATACATGGCATTTTAAAGAATTACCAAGCAGAATGCCTCTAGATTTAACAAGGATAACGTTTAAATTAAAATATATTTACACAAAGAGATAGTATTTCCAGTCTCCCTCAAAGGCTGATTCCTGGACTGGGGACTATTATTATGTTAATGTTTCCTTGAAGCATCCTTTGTTTAGGGTGCCTTGCTGGGGAGAAGTGCTTTCCCCATCCCAGCAGAAAAGGAGGGCTTTCATTCCACTTTGGTCCTCTCCCCAAATCTCTGACATTTGGATTAAGCTCTAGGCAGCCACATGTCCCCAGCTCTTCGAAGGGAAGTGTCAGCCCTTTCCAGCATGTTCAGAACACCACAGTCTATGCACCATTAAATACAGAGATGCAAATATTATCAATATCAACCCAAAAATCACAGATGGTCCCCACGGACCACCCAACAACCAACTAATAGGTTGATCCTCCATAGTATTTTTCTATTACATCCTCATCTAGCACAAAACCAAGCCCACGCTTAGCCCAAAAGTGTATAGATGGCCTCCAGGACACAATGCCAGAGTGTAAAGGAAATGCCAAATGTTCATATGGGCTGGAAAAAACAGTCAGAAAAGTTAGGGAAACGTGTTAATCCTGGCTTGAGAAACTACTGAGACTACTGACTCAGATGCTGGGACAGTGACCTTGTGAATTATCCATATCCACTTTCACTGCTTTTTAAACCTCTTCCTCAGCAACAGACAGACACAACTGACAAAGACGTGATGCTGAGCTACACTTGACCTCAGACAACCATTTTCATAATCTTACACACTGTACCTGATCCCATATTCTTTCCCAGACTTTGGTGTCCCGATCAAAGCTGTGTATAGGCATCTAATTTGTTTACGAGCCTCAGAACAGTCTTTTCTGCAGACTCAGTGCCTAAGTCACTGTGTGTCCCGTTCAGGAGCACACCGTGTGACACAGAGGGAACAGTGCTCTCCATTTCCACATTCGCTCAGCACTCAGTGAGGAAGGGGCTGCCACTGGCTGGCAGATGAGATGCTTCACCAGCTGATGTGGTGAGAAACGAGATTTCCTTATTATGTTGGGGGCTCTTTGGGTGCTGGATTTGAGACTACTGAGTATGAGTGACCTTGTGCCTCTCCTTTTAAAGGCAGTTTAATATGCAGCAAAAAGAGGGGATGAACTCTGAGGTGAGAAGGGAAGCTGAGAGCATAGAGCCTGACATTCCAGTTGTGGCAGTGAAAGAAAGGCAGATTTGTTTTCCTCTCCCTGCTCCCAATAAAGGGAATTGATACCTCAATTTTCAGAAGTGCTAAGAAATGAGCATTCAATAGAACTCAGGTTAAAACTGACCACACCTGATATTATAAAGACTGTCAGGATCAGATTAAGTCACCTACAGTGTCAGAATGTTTAAAATACAGTCTGATTAACTCAGACAGCTTGAATATTTTTTCAAGGATGACAGAATTTGTTCCACTGGGACACTCCCAAATTTTGGGTTTAGCTTATAAATTAGGCTATGGAACTGCTGTTCTTATTGCAAGCTCTTAAAAGGAACAACAAACCATGCTTGTTACTCCTCTGCCATTCCCTATTATCACCCTCCTCTGTCAATATAAGCATTGATTATAATTGCAGTTTTGCCCAACTCAGATTGATTAGAATGTAAAGCAACAAGAGTAGTATAATTATATCAAAAAATGCCTACTAACATGAGACGTAAAGCTGGCTTGATGCACTACTAACAAGTAGAAGAAACATATGTTTTCCTTACACTCGCTATGAATCCTACAGAAATACAATTCTATTCAGCATTTCTGCAGTTGTCACAGGAAAATATACCATAAACTTGGCAAATCCAGCCAAGGGAAGAAGCAATTTACGAATGTGGTGTCTCTACCAGACCTGCCTTACCTCTTAAATCTGGTAGAGTTAACCTGAGAAGTGTATTCGGTTAATTAAGAATCTGAACAGCAGGAAGTTTCTAAACACATGACCTTGCAGAAGGTGATGTTTATCTCAGGTTGGGATGGACACTGCTGGGCCTGGAGACAGTTCAGGCAGCAAGGTGGGTGTTGCTTTGTTCTGCCTCCTCTGCTGGATATTGTCACAGCTTGAAGCTGAAAGTGGATAACAATTCCTCCTTTCCAAAGGACACAGCAAGGCTGGCTGATCGCAGGAGACAGCAGGAGGTAGATGCACCTGCACAACAGGAAAGCTTCTCTTTGGTGGGAGGATGTTCAGTGACGATTCCCTGTTCACTGTCACGCTACAATCAACTTCAGGGAGCAGAAGAATTGAAATTAAAAAGTTCAAACTTATCCCATGAATTGCTTCATGAAACGAATGGCCAATATTAAAATTCAGACACAGAATATAAACATCAGAGTTAAGCACAACTAAACGAACTCAATATTTTCTTTTGCAACACTTGTACTTTCTGTAGGCAGAGAGCTCCAAAACCAAAATGGTATAAAGACACAGAGATTTATTTGCTTCCTCTTTTTATGTCCCTCTCTTTCAAAGAACATGTTATCTTACATTATATTGTACTATCTATTTCCATATCTTGTTATTTAAAGGAGCTTAAAACCATTAAAGATGGATTTTGTTAATGACATTTGCTAGAACCTAAGGCACAAGGGAAGATATTCAAAAGGCACTAATCTGAACAAAGTTTTAAAATCACGACTCTAACACCTAGGGTTTTGTTGCCACAGCTTAAATTTTAAAGAAACTCCTATTTTTACAGTATATCCCTGTGTTCCTCAAGACAATATAAAAATAAAATACAGAAACCTCTTTTTTTAATTAGAAGATAGTCTTAAGTAAATTTAATTAATAGAGATAAAAGTTAATCCTTTCTTATTAAAGAAAAACATATCTAGCTTTACAGCAAAGTAACCAGCACTTTACACAAAGCCTCTTTTATTTTCTTTGCTTCCAAGGCATATTCAGGTACTCCTTTTAAGGCCTGCCCATAGAAGTAAATGAATTAGACTCAATCAAATCAATTACAAATCCCTGTAACATTACAATTAGTGACACATTCTTGGCTAGCTTTAATGGGAATCAAGCAGATAAATTCTCCACTCTCAACTTCTTTTAAAAAAATGGAGAGAAACAAAATCAATTATTTTGAACATTTCATAGAATCAGAGAATTTGCCATACAATTGTCAGACCTACCCAAAAGGTACAGTTCCTTATGTTACACATGGCTGTGCTGTGCTGTACACACAGGGCAATCCCCCCTCTGCCTGAGTCCTCCAGGTCATCGTTTTCACGCTGATGCCTGAGCTTAGCTGAAGCAATTGCTATTTTAATTCACAAAGCTCCCACACTGCTAAAACTGTCACTAAAACGATACTGAGTTTCCAGCAAAGATTCCTGATGTGCTGCTGTTCTGTGTTAGTGCGTATGCATCAACATTTCAAATATTTGTAAAACTCTTCCCTCCCTCAAGACCTTCTTTCCTCGTTTGTAAGTCACCCACCCTGTGCGGCTCTGCCACACCTCTAGGCAGGGCTGGCCCAGACAGCTGTGACTGCAGCTCCTTCCACAGAAACTGCCACAGCACTGGCGTCGCTCAGGGGCTTCAGGGAGGGAAGATGTGATGCCCTGGCAGCCACTGGAGAAAGTTTTAATCTGACTTTTAGACTGTATTATCTGAAACCTTTCAATTTAGATATAGTTCTATGCAACCGTATTTACGTCCAGTTTTTGATAATGAAATCTCTTAAGTAGGATCTGGTAGATGGTGAAGAATCCTGCTGGTTATTCAGTGTTAGGCAATGAATTTAGTACAGCCACTTGCTGCAAAGTCCTCTAGACACGTCATTAAATTCCTACACTGCTTATTTTTCTGCTAAAGAAAATATGGGTTAACTAGAGATCACAATTATTACATGGTATTATGGTGAGAAGTTAATGAGCACAGCAAACTCACCACAGCACTAGCCTCTTAAAGTTACATGACTTTTTTACTCTAACACCGACTGTATTTTGTAGCAGAACCGTCCAGGAAGCAAGCATATGCATAGGTCTGTAAATATTTTTCAAAACAAAATATTTAGGAAAACAGTTTTTCCAAGTCCTCTATCCATAACAGTAATGTTATCCTTCTGAAATAAAAGATACTATGCTTCCAAAATGTTTCTGAAAGTATACATAATCTTTTAGGGTAAAACCTTTACAAACTCAGAGTAGGTAAGACCAACACTGTAGAAGAACTAGAGGCCATGCAGATAAACTTTCAGAAAACATAAATCATACTTAATACAGAACCAGAACAATGACCAGTTAAATGTGGTTGCTGGGGTTTCTGAACAGCTGTGTCTAAACAGAAAACAAAATACACTTGCCTGCAGCCAGAAGTGGCTAGTTTCCATTTGGGGAACAGTAAAGATCCTGACAAAGTTCACTAGTCAAGAGTGTAGGAAATCACACATTTTACATGCTGTTTAATGGGTGTTTTTCTTGGGAAAACGCTTTTTATCGGTCCCTTTCACCAACAAACCTTGCATCAGTATCTTTGGAAGTTGCTAAATCTAAATGATTTTCAAATGTCATATAATGACTACCGTAACGTTACTGAACACCACAGACATATCTGAGGTGGATGTGGGTATTACAGAAGCTGATTATCCATCTCATTTCACTTTAACAAGTGAGACTGTATACTTATAGGACTGGAATTTAATCTCAATATTAAAAGAAACGTTATATGTATCTTGCAACTTTGTGCAATACATCTTTAATATTTTGTTGTTTCTTTTTTCTCCTGACTAATGGGGGGAAGCCTATTATTCATACCTCTGCTCTTAATCAAAGCTGAGAATTCTGTAGAGAAGTAGAAAATTGAAATCGGCTCCTGCAACCTAGAGCTGAACAATTATGACTTGATTTACAAGGAGCCACTTTACTACACATTTAAACGCAGCTCTGCTGCAAAATCTGGGGACTTTTCAGATAATCAAAATGCTACAGATTTAGCACTTTTAATTTTTGCTCTATCTCCTGCCAGCTTCAACTCTGATTATAATTACCATTTCATCTTCCCCTGAATGACATTGTTTTATCAGAGTTAAGACGCAGTATCTGGAGTCTGAGCGTGATGATTAGTATGGAACCAGTTTTCAATGGGAAACAATGTGTGCCCAGAAATGAATCAGGGTGGGGAGGAATAACGTGAAGCTAGAGACAATCTCGAGTCCTTGAGACATAATGCATAACCCCATAGCTCTGCAGTGCATGTGAGGTACCTGTGCAGACACAGAGTGGAAAATCCCTCCCTGCACAGGGCAGCTTCCTAAGGAACAAAAAGGAGACCAAACCTCACAACTGCCTAACTCCACTGGCACTTGCCTACATTTTGTGTCTGGAAAAATTTACTACTTCTTTGGATTGATGTGGCCCAACTGCTAATAACAAAATGATGCACGACAGTCCATTTTTTTCAATATTTTAAGACTCTGCTTCTAATGTTTTGTTTCCAGAAACTATGTTAGAGAAAAGTACTCCAGCAGTGAAGTGGCCCTGATGCATCCCAGCTGCTGGGGGACAAAAAAGTGGTGGGTGCTACAGCTGCTTCTGGCTTCTGTTTCTCTGTTCACTTGTTACAGATCTAAGTAATTGAGCAATGGTCTCTGCATAATTGAAAAAATAAAATTAAATTTTAGATAAACCACACATAGAAGTAGTATTAAACTCTAAAATGTAAGTAATATATGCTGAGAATAAGAAATATGAACAGTGTTCTCATATTAGCAGACTTGCCATAAATAAATTCAACTGCTAGAAAACCATGAAGTCAGATATATCTATACCATAAATGGAGTGCTTTGGAAAGTTCTTTTCTTTGTGAGAATTATCTTTGTAGTGAAGAAAAAATTTACTGATAAAATGTCAAGAGGTGTACTAAATTGACATAGATGAGTGTAAGTACCTTTTGCAACAGTTGCAATAAATTCTGATTGGCACAGGAGTATGAAAACAAATGGTGTGGTCCTGCTGCTCATGCCAGAAACAAGAAGTAGCAAAACAAGTAACCTAAAATTCGTAGCTGTTTCCTTAAAATTTATGTCAGTATTGCTGCTACCCTAGGTTCCGTCTTTTGAAAACCCTCTCACTCAGCTACATATATGCTGAATAATGCTCTAAATACTCTTTCTCTGGTCAAGGAAACTGCATATAAACTTTGGGTCATGGCTTTCAAGGTATTTTGTAAGGTAATACCTCAAAAAGTGCAAAGTTGAACACAAACTTTCATGAAGTGTCACTTATAGACATTTTATTTCTATGTGTATTTTTTTAAAGGAAAAAAGTCCCTTCTATTTAAGAATACTTCACCTGGAAAAAATAATAAATGGTCTGAAAAATGCTTAAGTCAAAGAGAACTTCTGCTCACCTAATTCAGAATTATAGAGTAAAACTCTTCAGAAAAAGGCATAAAGGAATTTTATGAAAATAACTAGAAAATGGAATATATTTTATACAAAATTAAACTGAGTAATAGGCATCACTTTGGAAAAGACCCAATGTGAGGAAAGGAAAATCTCATAGAGAGCAAAATAATGAGAGCTTCGTGAATAGTGAGTGATTACTCACAGCTTCCCAATGCAAAAGAATGATGTGGTGCTCCATGAACTTTTCAGGCAACAACTTTTGTTAAAAAAGGATAGGTTTTTTGGGTTTGTTTTTTTAACAGAACCCATAGTTAAGTGGTGAAATTCAGAATCACAGGATGTTGGGAACTAAAAATTATAGACATGTTCAAGATCTAGACAAATCTGGGGAAGTAAGTGTATCAAGGAGCATAAGATCCTAAACTTGAATGGAATCCGGGTCTCCGTAAGTTGCAGAAACAACTGATAAAACAGGCAAGGAGGCAGTGCTGTAACTGCCCTGCCACTTCCCCCATCGTCCACAGCACCAGCAGGGTGGGCTACAATAATTCAAGTGTGCCTGGCACTCTTGTTTTCTTACACTGGCTTTTCATTAACTTATTTTCCCATCTTTTAACAACAGGTAATAATAAATTTGTTTCTGTTTAACTTGCCAGGAGTGGTGTGAATTAACAGCACTGCCCCAAAACAGTCAGAATAATAACACTGTACATGTGTGTGGAGGTGCCTCCATGTGGAAGAAAACACAAGATGAACAGCACCCTGAAAACTAGATGGCAATTAATATCTGACATTACAAACTGATGTATAAACTTCAGGCCTATTTGTCCTCTTGTGTGGTATTGCTGCAGAAAAAATCCTCAACGTTAGAGACCCCTAGAAAAAGAGCAAATCCTCAAAATCTAAGATTGCTTTTGCAGGTTTGACTCCTTTGATATCCAACAGGGTTAGCCTGCATCACCAGAAAAAATTGTTTAGAAAGGTATGTTTACTTCCAAAATATCAACTGGAATGTACTTTATAAATACTTTGTACAGGATTTATGCAAAGATACAGACCATTAAAGAAATTATTTTTAAAAAAACCAATAATAACAATACTGCTCTTAATAGCAGTTACAAAGCTGAGACTGCATTGCACTCATTATACCAAATTACCCAGAACTGAGACAAACTGTAACCTAAGTCATGTAAAGAGAGGACTGCCTATATTCTTGCTAAAAGTCAAACTAAAAGGTGTTCATAAGGTTTTTCAGTTTGCTTCCAAAGCCCCAGTGTTTGAATAATGCATAACTGTGTCTCCTTGCTAAGAAGGAGGAAAACGCCTTTAGCTCCTACGTGGCAGGGGTCTGAGAGAGATGGATTTCTTTTAAACAGCAGCAGTTGAGCCACTCCAAATAGCTCTCAACTTCCTGTACTTTCCTCTGTCTCCAAAAAAAAGTGCATTTGTTATTTGGTCTGTTAAAGCATAAGCCCACTGAAGGCTTTAGAAAAGGCAGCTTGCTCCCGTGAACTGCAGTTTAATTTCCTTCCCAGCAAATCTCAGAGCAGGCCATTCAGCATGAACCCTTCCCTAAAGCTGAGCTTCACCCACGATGAAAAATAGGACTGGTTCAGCCAGCGTGGTTGCTAGGCTAGCATGCAGCAAGGGAATAAATTAGCTAAAAAATAGTCAGAGTTTCAAGCTTTTGTGCACCTCTAAAATATCAATAAGTAGTGTTCTGGAGTTGCTGAAAAATGATGTGCTTGAAACAATGCCCTGAGGAAGCCACTGCCCCATAGACTGTGTAAGTCATATTGAGCTCTCTTTGGCTAGCGTCAAACACAAGCTTAGAAAACATCAGAATAATTTTGCCCTCATGAAAAATAGTATTAAAAAACTGACCAAACAAACAAACCAACAACCAGAGAGAGACAGGTTTTTATTTGTCAAGGAAACCTAAGAGTGTCTCTGTAACTTCAGGACCTCCAAATCGTCCTTCAGGATGATATAAATTTGAGACTCTAGCTAGGGATGCAGCTTACTAAACTGAATTTTCTCCCTTTATGAGGAACAGGGAGGCTTAGAGCTGCGTTGGAACCTAACTACGGGCCACAAGCTCAGATTCACTAAGGGTGAGCTGCCAGCCTGACGATTTCAGGATACTTCTGCAGTGTGTGAATCTGCCTCGAAATCCCCTAGGTTTAGTTTGAAGACCTGCTGCCATCCTCTAACCAAGACAGGTCTTCCTCACCAATCCTGCTGCATTTGTTCAGCTTTCAGTCACAGTAAATTTGGTTTGAGTGCATATCTGTTACATATCTCCAAATGAAACCCTCAGAGATTCTGCAAAGGGAAGTGGTGGAGCAAATACTGAACTAAAGGGGAATAAAGGCCACAAGCAGCAAATAAAAGCTGCCCCTACAAAACAACTGCCCCACATTCAGCTAACACTCCTTCCTCTGAGGAGACAGGGCCCTTCTTGCCTGCTTTTGGTGAGAACAGGGAAAATACGTGGACTGTACTTGTCATGGAAGGAACCTAACACTGAAAGGAAAACTCTCCATTTCCAGTATTTCAGGAGAATTTTGCTCCTCCAGTTGAACCCAACTTTGTAACTTTGAGGATAACAAAAACATCCTGAATTTTTTAAGAGACATTGCCCACTGGCTAAGAGGTTTGCTTTTCATCTCTTATTACATGGGTGTAAACAAACAAACTTTTTAATGAATGAAGACCCCACTGCTGTGGGCAAGTTCCAATACACACCCTATGCATCTGACCAAGATTTCATCAGATTGAAATGCTTTAACCTTAAGCCAGTACTCAGAAGAAAAACTACTACGTAGGAACACTACAAAGAAAAAGGTGGTATAGGGGGCATGGGAGTTCTTGACCTCCAAAGATCATACAGGGTACTTAAAGCAAGCACATACACAGAGAAGTTTTCATCATGGAGAAAATCAGCACAGATATTCTGCATTAGCATTTTCTCTCTGTAGCACTGAGATCCAGCTGATAGTACTCAGGATACAGTAAAAGATTCTACTTTCTTGGTGAACTCTGAAGGATGAACACATTAACTTGATTGGTTGGTTACATTCCCACAGATAATTAATCACCACAAGATTCAGGGTCTATTGACACATTGATATTAATGAAAAATACAGTGATAAACAATCTGGAAATTCTTCCAGCTTGAAGTCTGATGATGAGAGCCCCAGCTATTTCTAAATAATCACTGTTTCACTTCTGTAGAAAAATTATTCATGAACTCCTTATTTCTGCAAATGTAACCTTCCTTGTGACAGTAATTATACTGAAATAATTTAAACATTTACATATAAAACATGAAGGAGTCCTTAAGTGCATGCAGGACTCAGCCTACAAGCAATCCTGAGCCTCTGCAATATTTGAGGTTTGTTTTCCCCCTGCAGACTATGTTTCATAATTATCATGTAGACCTAGAGATGAAAGCTATGTGAAAGAAATTTCTACTGTTTTAAAAGTGTTAACAGGAAAATTAATTTTGCTTCTAGAATGGGGCCAGAGCAAACAACTTGCTGGATACTGGTCCCATCCTTGCTAGCCCAGGACCTCACTATTACAAAAAGCAAGAAGCATGAAGTTATTATCATGACATGGGAAACTAAACAATCCACATTTTAAGTGAAAATACCTGTAAAGAGCCTGACAGACTGCAAAGCTCTGTTTTCCTTTTAACTGCTAATTTACTCTTTCCTCCCAGTCTTCTGTCATTCCTTTTTCCCAGAATTTCACCTCTCCTTGACAGATCAAGACTCTTCTCTAAAGGATAACTCTGGTTTTGCATCTGTAGCATTTCAGTACTGAAGACAGAGACAAGTCAACAAATGTTACAAATGAAAATATGCATGTGCTAGTAAATCCTGAAAGAAGATGGCCTGTACACTATTATGGATTGGAAAGCAAAGAAATGAGCCATAAATCACCCAAGAGACCATAACTTCCCTTTGACCCTAGCTCTCTTGTTTGTGTAGTTGCCTGGTCTTTTTAGGTAAGCTTTAGAACTCTTTACCTCAACCAAAATGTTAACATTGTGTTTATGTCACTATAAAGTTGCTTGAGAAATCTGAAATCAGCAGCCAATCAGACAAAAAATGATTGCAGCATCCAGAGCAGGTAATTGGCATATTTACAATACAGTTCTTGACAAAGAAGCCCAGAGTTCCTATGCAAATCCTTGCTCTTTGAATGACTAATGGTGATGGGCAGCCAATCACCAGGTAGGGATCTGCATGCTTTGAGTTATTTAGATAATAATTGTGATTATCGAAAGCAGGCAATGCAGATAAGATGTAATGAGAGTGTAGCACAAAGGGAAGGGACAATGAGGCATCAGCAACCATGATATACCTTTAAGCTCTTTGGCAATTTTTAACATGACACAATACAGCACAGATCCTGTGCCCTTCATCTCCAGAACTTTGCAGTTATGTGCTGCCCTCATGAACTGACACGTGTTTCCAGAGCTCAGGGTCATCACAGCTCTGGGGTTATCATTAAAGGACAAACCTTGAAAAGCAGAAACATACACAGCATTTGTGAGGCTTTGGTCCTATCTGATCTGAGCACACGTGGCTGGCTGGGAGTCGTGTCCTGACAGCAAATGAAGGCACGGTTAATGTCAAATGTCTCACTAGTTCACCATTATTTCCTAACTGAACGTGGTGCTGCTCCACGGTGAAGATATGCAGCTGGTTTATGTACTGATCTGTACCAACACTGCTACATGGCCAACCCACATCAACCTGGAAAATGGGTCAGAATGCAAGTAACACATCAAAGCGGCACACAAAATCCTTACTAAAACTGCAAATATTTTAGGGAGCCTTTGCAATCTGTCTCAGGTCAGAATCAGTTACTCTCTCACGAAAATCCTGCCACTGAAGGCATGACAGACATCATGAATCTTTCATATAAACTCAATTAAACCTTTTCATGTATTGATGAATGAAAAGTACTAAATGGGCTGATATAGCTGCAGATAGTTGCTACATGATGAGCAATTGCAGTGATTAGAAACTGCTTTTTTTTTATTACTTTTGTTTTTTTGAGGGGGGGTGGTGTGTGTGTTTCAACTTAATATATCTGAAAACAGATGCCAGATCGCATAATCCTATTACTGGAGCTACAGAGACTCCTTTGTAGCCATTGTTCAATTGTTTTAGAGTCATTGGATTTAGTAGCAACATTTTCACTTTATTTACTAAACTTTCATGCCTTAAACCAAAAATTACTAAATTAACAGATTTACAGGACATTTCAAAACTACTTTTAAAGTGTTGTAGTATTGCAGCATTTCATACGAGTTGAACCACAGGATGACCTTTAAAATTATGCAAAAGTGGTGAAAAAAAATTTAAATCATACTACAAGCTTGGGACCAGAAGAGTGGTTTGAAAATGAATTATCATAAGCAATTGTTATTTGTTTTTGCTGTTATTGGAATCAGTGTAGTCATTATTAATAAGTAGGTAGTTTCTAAAATTATTTTTCGTTATTCTAAATGCATTCAGGCATAAAGCCATAGTTTTACATTGCCAGAATTTAGACTATATTTTTTGGTCTGTATTCTTTGGTATCAACAAGGGAACAGCTTTCTGATAAGCAATTGAGGTTTCTATGCGTGTGCAAAGGATGGTGCAGCATTCAGCACTATTTATGTTACTCTGGTATGCTCCAGTAGTGTTAATTCTGTGTTTAACATTTATTCTCTGTCCACAGTCTACAAGAGAGTTCTTTTCTGTGTAATTAAAAATTACTGTTAGTCTTTCACTGTCAAAATGAAACATGATGCTCATATTACCTGATTTTCCAGGAAAAAAAAAGTCATATGATTTTATTAAATGACTCCATATCCTTTTTTGAGTCTTTAGTAACAATTTCAAGCAACAAACTTTACTATGTTAGGAGAGCTTAATTCAGTTTTAAACCTATTTCAAATCTATTTTTCTGTTTTTTTCTTCTGTATTCTCAGTCCTTTTTTACTGCTGAGTTTAACACTAAAAAGTATGATGTGCTGAGAAATGTCCTCCACAGGAAGAAAAGCATAGAGCAAGCAATATTCAGCCTCCATTTTTGTTGCATTTTTCTTTGAGGAATCAAGATTTCAGATTATAAATGTCAGGACTTAGACATATTTCTTCAGAACATTGCACATTTTAGCCCATGTCTGCCTTTCATAAATCCTTATTAAATTTAGCATATATACATGACAAGGAGCCAAACGGCATGAAAACACTCTGCCTTTCTTTTTTTCTTTTTTATATAGAATTATTTATGGTACAACAGAACATGAAATCCTGTTCTTCATCATACATCTTGGGCATAAAAAATTCTTAGAAGAGCAAATATCAAGTTATTTAGGGCCCTGTAGCATTATAAAAATGCAAAACCACATGACTGCAAAGACCAAATATATAAACCACATACAGGTATTTCTCAGCAGTATTGTATAAACCCATTTTTTGCAGAAACCTACCATACTTAAAAAAAAAAAAATGAGGCACACAAAACACATCTCTGCTGATGACCAAGGCTATTTTGGGGGTTACTGTAACCTTAACTTCTATGCCCATTTTAACCAAAATCCTCAGAGCACTAAAATTAAGCCAGTGTTTAAAGGGGACCTTAGGACTTTGGGAGGGGCCATCTCTTACAGATTCCCAAAGGAATCTGTATTAATGTTTCCATAATGACAATAGTCTAATGGGGTTCTAGGCAGCCTAATCACCCCACACACTACAGACACCACATCTCAGAGTCTGCCACTGATAAAATGATAAAAATAATAAAAACATACAATTAAACAGAGCCAGTTTAATGGACTAAGTGATTTGGTTGATTAAACCTGTGCAATACCACTTGATCTAACATTAATGTATTTATTTTATACAATGTGTGCTGAAGATGTCAACGGCGAATGTGATACAAACAACTCCTGGTGCTCATTAGCCCGCTATGGTGCTGTGATGCTGCTGCCATGTGGTGAGACCGAGGACTTGGCTCTTCTCAGAGTCTGTTCTGAGTAACACTTTGGAATCTGTGCTTGCCTGGCATGGACACAGGGTCAGAGTGCAATTTTAATTTTGCAGCAGTGTGCAGATTAACCTTCGGCATGTATTTATATAGGCAGACAGATACAGCTACGTTTTCATGGAAGTTCATTTGCATTGAAATGTATCTCATTTATTGACTTAGCCATGTTTTACAGGAAATAAAATGGGAGTCATTTAGAATGGTGGCTGCTGCTTTAAGACTCTCTCCCTGCTGCATGGCAGATGGATGGCTATAATGCCATCACTTGATACCATGCCGAATTGTGACTGTGTCATTTTGTTAGAGCCTGCTGGTTTCATGTAGAAATTTGCTGTTGGATTAGGGCTTTTGCCAATCCAGGCACAAGAAAAAGGCTATTTAATGTGTTCTGAGCTGCCATATGGTGTGGATAAAAGAAGTAGTTTCATGGCAGTCATGAAATCTGATGCATATGAGTAAGTCCGTGTGCTTTGCCATATTCCCTGTCACACAGTGCACCTGCCGCGATCAGGTATTACACACAGAAAATATGATTGTCATAGCTCTTGTTCCTGGATGTACCTCAATGTCAGAAAACAGTAAATCCTTCTGATGTTTTCAGTGCACATGCAAAGCCAACCACATAAACTCGAATGGGAAGCGAGGAAATACCCACTTTATGGCACAGCACAATTTAATTTACAATACATAATATTCACTCAGAATTTCATCGTATTTTACTAACAAACCTAAATCTCATCATTCTGTCTCAAACTAGATGAACAGAACATACTACAGAAAGAACTGATAATAGCACTGTCTCAAAATAAAACTCACGAGTCCTAGTCTGGGTCTTCCACTGTTTCCCTGTGATAAATCTCATCCTGCTTCTTCATCCGTTTCTGCCAGCACTGTGCGTCCAGCGATATCCACTAATATAATTCTTACCTTCTTTTCCTTCACTTCCCTTTTTTCTCCACTTAATCCCTGAAAAAGTCTAGAAGAAAGCAAATGAAGGCAGGATGTCTTCAATCTAACACTACGGCTTTCTCCTCCATTGAATAATGGGAGAAATTCTGGCTCCACTGTAGCTTTAGTATTTGAGTCACTATTTTTCTTGAGGCAGACAGTCTCAGAGATGTTTAACAGTGAACAGATTTCCTTTAGAGTATATGTGAATGTCACCATCGTGCAGAAATACAATTATACGAAGGCTATAAGCACTAAAAATCCTACTTATAACATCATTATTCTAATCAGTGCTCAGTTTGTCAGACACACGATGTCCAAGTAACCGTGTCACTCTAATTTTCAGACTTTCAGCTGCCAGACTGGCATCCAGAAACACCAAGTTCCCCATACAGCAGGTACTCTGCTGCTCAGCCTTGTGGGAACAGGAGCACTCAAGGACATACGTGGAGACAAAACCCGAAGCTATATGAGGAATTTCAAGGGAAAGAATTAATGGTCTGTATAGTTAAGTAGCCTTCACCATTAGGTGATAGTTGAGGAAAAATGTTCAGGGTTATAAACATAGTAATATAATAGCTCTGTCTAAATCTCATTCAGGGCTTCCTAATTCTGCTGGCAATATTACTCAGGGTAGCAGATAGACTGAGGAAAACACTACTTCTTTAGCTACCAGCTTTTCTTCAAGAGATACTTGAAGCCTTATAGTCACTCTATAAAAAGAAAAAAGCTTGGGATGTCTGCATGGTTTGGACCGTGCTATCCACAGAAACCTCTGGCAGGAGTGTTCTCATACAATTTACATAAAAATACCATGAACAGCAACTCTTCAGATTTATTTAAGGCATCTTTCAAGGAGATAAAGCATTGGGCAGTATGAAGGTGATGAGAAAGATGGAGACAGAAGACCTTTCTGTGTATTGCACAGCAGAGTGTGGTACTTCAGCCCAGCTCTGGAGATAGACTTCAGAGCCTCACAGGGCCCTGCATCCAAACCAGCTTATCCTGGCCAAACCCCACACACAGCTTTATCACAAAACTGGGCTCCAGTCCTAAGCACAGCCAGGACTTCTCATCTGCAATGCTTATTGAAACTTGTTACAATGCCGCCCGTGCAATAATCAGCAATGGCAAGCCATATTTTCCGGATGGCATCCATTTACTAAAAGCCAACAGACTTCCAGGAGGGTTAAGACCCTCCCAGTGCTTGGAGAACCACGCCGACAGTGCCACACCTCTGCCATGGCACAGTGTCTGAAAACTGAAGCTCCACAGTCCCTGCTTAACTTCAAGCATGTGCTGAATCTAAGGATGCTGAGTGATATTCTGGATCTCAAGAAGGACCAGTTAAGAAGCCAAAAAGAAAGACAAAGAGACAAATCATGACAAAATAGCAATACGTGGTTATGCACGTGTTTAAGACACTCCTGTAAGTGCTCACTCAGTTCCACCCTGCTCAAAATCTCTTGGTTGTTTTTACATCTCACCGCCAGAAGAGTCCACATTATAACATGAATGATATCAGCCATCTCTTAAGGTACATCAGCTAGAACTTCTTCATCTACAACTTTCTTATATCCAGTGTATTGGATTTAGTTTAGCAAACAACTTTTCTGGAAATTGCTTTGTGTGCACTGCATGTTTTGTTAGCAATATTTCCCCAGTGCTGGCAGATCACTCCGTGGTAGCAGATGTGCATGTTTTAGAAAATCACTACCATAAGGAATAGCATAATTATATTTACTGCTGTTTGTTACCGCACCAGATATCGACTTGGAGGGATACTGGGACAATTGAGACTTGCTAAGAACTTCTCTTCTTCCTTGGCATAATATACATAATTATGTTTTCTTTCCTCTAATTGCAGCTAAAGATTACCTGCTCACTAATAAATTTTTCTTGCAGTACAGCCAAAATGAGGGCCTACTGAAGGCAACTGTAGATGCATCTTAAGTATCAGAAAACTTCGGTTTATATCCTCTTGAATTTTCCACCTGCCTTATAATTTCACTTTTGTATTGGTTTCTGAAAAGGTGACATTATTGTAACAGAACATGCATTTCTGACAGACTATCCTGCTAAATTCTGTGATATCCATGCATTAGTTATCTGCTGACCCAAAGCACTACACTAAGTTTTGCAAGTATTTAAAGTGTTGAAGATCTGAAAAAAAACCCTCTTGCATTATTTTTATGTTCAGAACCAAAGGGAATTAAAAAAGCAAGAAATACGGTCCAGCAAATGATAAAATTTCAAAAATATTTTATTGAAAACATGTTGTCTGAAAAACTCTGGAAGCTCTTTATTTGATAAGTGTTTTTATCCCTTTTTGTTGCATTTATGATTTGATAATACATATGCTAATTTCCTTTCTCATTTAAATTTCAATTATTGCTCCATTAGTCCTAGATGCATTATGAATTTGTAGCCTTTTGAAATCTTATTAGAATTTCCACACATATATAGGTCCAGAATAACCACTTTTAGATTAAATGAAAAGAAAAAGAAGCAAAAATATTTTAGGAAATGAAAATTACTTCAGTTGTCAAAGTGGCAGTGCCATCTACTAGAAAAGCTTCATAGAAATGAGTAGCATGTCGTTAAAAAACAAAAAACCCACAGATGACAATACAGAAATTTATTCCCTTAGGAATATCCTCGAAGCCTTGACCACTCTAATTACAACACACTGTCCTGGTTGATATATCTTATGACATGGCTCAAGGTCACACCTGGGAATGCATCAACTGGTGTCTGGAAAACAAGTTTGTTGTTTGCAAACACAAGAGTTGAAGTTCATGTTCTCTGAACATGTTTTCTGGGGTAACAACTGTAAAATAGAGACTGGTGAGGAATGAAATACTGTACTGCATGACTGACATTCATACTGTGCATTAGGTAATTAAGCCCTGTGTGTGTGTTCGATTGAAGTTCAGAACTTACTGACCCACTGCTTTTCCTTTATCCAGAGGGCAACTCTTGGGTTCCATTAGTCAATTATTTAAAAGATACAGTGATTTCTGCAACTCCTTCAAAGAATCCGTTTGTCTATTAGTGCTCACAGGAGGTTAGTAATTTAACATTAGAACGTCCAAGAACAAAATGCCACAGTCACGAACAAATAAGAGTACAAAATACTGGTAATGGACCTTGACTTCATATTAAATCGAACAGATAAAATCAAGGCCAGCCCCATTAAGTATATATAACATAACATTCAGCTTTTTGATGCCTAAGCTTTTGAGAGGTTCAAAATTCCAAAACAAACACGGTTTTATTCTAACAAGAAAAACATAGCATACAAAACTTTTGAGCTATCAATGTCTAAATATCAAGGCACCTCAGTATTTCTAATACGAATCTTTTCCTCACAAAAGATAAAGAAAGGATCAAGTCCTACTCCCTTCATTAGATATGGGACAAGATATATTCTAAGCATGCACAGGAAGCTCATGCCAAACAGTAAAACTCTGATCACCTATGTGTTAGGCATGCCTTCTTCACTAAACCCTGTTTCTTCGTATACCAGCCTTTACATTCCCATGACAAAACTTGAAAAATACTGCCTCAGTTGCAAACAGCGAGGTTATCCTTCCCCTTGCATAGAAAGAAACCAAACAGTGAGCAGAATAACCTCATTCCTCAGGAAAATCCAACCCATCAAATTATAGACTCTCCCGTCCTAACTCTTCCACAGTTTCTTAATTCAAACACAAAAAGCTAAAGACAAAGGCGTCTGGGGAGAAGGGAAAGCTTTCTTAGACCTAAGCAGCAACGACCACCTACCATCACAGCAAAGAAGATGCAGCTTCATGGTCTGTGCTGACCCCAAAGGACAGAGCTGTGCCAGCAGCAGGTCTGTCAAGTTCACTGCAGGAATGCGGCGGGGCTACGGGAGTTGGCTTCCCTCTGCTCCTAAACCTTTGAGGACAAAGCAGGGGAAACTGATAGGTGGACTTTACCACAACGGCAGAAAAGCCATGGTACATCTCGAGTTCATTGGCACTGATCCTGCAAAGGACTTGTCATCGGTCACAGTCAAAACCATGCCCTCGACCACAATCTTTTAACAGAGGGATGATGCCACGACAAACATTTCACGCTTTTCACTGTCCCTTTTCTCCTACAGATGTGCTGTGCTGTGCCCTCTGAACACCCCTGCTCCCTCAGAGAGCTGTGATTTGAAGATGGGTGAGTACAAAGGCTCTTATTTCCTCTCCTTTAGCCGTGTTTTTCTACTCCAGCTGTGCTACTCTGCCATTCACCCAATTTTATAGTTATAAGTATCAGCTCATAAGTTTACACAACTGATGATTTTTTTCTAGACATAAATGGTTTCAAAAGTCTGTAACGATTATCAGAGAAGAAATCAAAGGAGAAAAGATGGAGGCAAAATGTGATGAACAAAATAGCTATAGAGGAAAAAGTTTAACTTATGCTATTATCCTTCTCTAGGATTTGGCATTACTATGCATTTTTATCTTTGTGACATTCAATTTTCTTTGACTAGCAGCAATATCAGCAGTGCAACTGAAGGTGATTCTCTCAAGAATTCATGTTCTTTCCAGATAAACAAAACTTGGACAAGAAATGTACAAGAAAATGAAAAAGCTCAATTGACTTAAATGCTTTTCTTCTTTCAGTTATCCAGAGGTTTCCCATTCGATAACTGTCTTGTCATTCTGACTCACTTATTTATCTACATTTTTCTATTAATATTTTATTTTTAGAACATAAATGTTTTACCCCTCTGAAAAATCATGTGTTCTTCAGATAAAATGCTAAAATACATGCCACAGTGGGAAGCAAACAAAATGTACCAAAAATATCTAATCCCACTCTTTTTTTCTGTCCTAAAACTCTGCTCCAGACTTGCAAAGACTAAAGAGCCTTATGCAAAACTGGACTAATATTGATAATTTTTTACTCTTTTAGAGTTCTTATAGCAAAGCAAAATGAAACTCAGGGGGGTTATTTTATATCCCTGAGACTTGTCTTTTAACTTGGTAGTTAACCTCTTGTTTAGATTCTCTCGCTGTTACTGTAGCAATATCTCAAAATTAGTGTCAAGAGACTAATTCTGCATTGTGGAATCTAGAGAAGGGATTTATATAAACCTGAATGAATCTCAGCCAAGTGGTGCTGGATGGCTTTAAACTTTAACAAGGGGCTTTGGGTAAGGCCCATAAATCCCACGGAAGAATTCCTCCTGCGTCAGAGAATCCTGCATTAAGCCACACATCTCCTCCTTTCTTCCCAGTTATAAAATCCATGAAACAAAGCAGAGACCTGACTGTTCAACTGATGCAAAAGTCAATTTGCATGGCTGAATTCTGAGAACTCACAAATGAGTGGCAAGTCAGCTGGCTACTGAAGAGCTGCTGGACTCCTACAGACTGCAGATATCTGAACACTGCAGTGCTGGCTGCTAAAAATCATATTCTACTGGTGAACAATGAAAAAATTGAATAAAGTCTAACAAATATACTGGATATTGGTTTTTTACTATATAGCTGTATTATTATAATTTCAACATACTTTATTAGCTTTTTTCTAAATCTGGAAAATACTCTTAAGGTATTACAACTCAGTATTAATTTTTAATTGCTTTTTCTTTAATACTCAGTAGCCTATTTTATAATTTTGTGACAAAAAAATATTTATTAAGTATTCATGTCCTTCATTTTATGTCTTTAAAGTAATTAACCAAATAAAACATCTGCTTTTAGAAGAAGTGTTTTTACAAACACAGATAAAGGTGCTCAGGTATTTCCAGAATTCTGATATCGACTGCCAAAAATCTAAATTAAGGTTTTGGGAAAAGAAAACTCACTTAAAATTTGAACCAGAAGAAGTTTTATTTTTTTCTGGAAGTAGACAGTTAGCAAAGACTGGAGAAAGTGAGTGATTATCTAGGTGGATAGAATAAAAGTTTCATACATCAAAGCTTTTTTTTACCACTACACAAAAAATCATATGCAATGCATCTTTCCAATATTGATGCAACAATTTCATTAAATGTCAGCACATAGAGAACTCTGGAAAATTGAAATATTAATCTAAAATTCCAAAATCATCCAGCTAAAAGTACAGCTTTACCATCTCCAATTTCTTGCTTGGCAATAAGGACAAGTGAAAATGGCTACAAGGTTAAAAAATGGAGAATGAGCAACACATTTCATCAGTTCACCAAACACAACACAAAACTGCAAAAGAGACCTCTGAAAGAAATTGTTCCAAATATTGATTTTCTTGAAAGAAAAAAGCCAGAGCTGAAAATAAGACCATTTTTTTTCTCTAAAGAACAAACTTGCAAAACAAGAATAGAGCTTTAGCTGGCCTCACCCATGCTAACATCAGCAACAACCAAATGTCTACTGCAAACACACAAATGAAGTTAGCATCCATGCTTAAATGCACCAGAATTTTTTCCTCATCTGCCTGCCCTGATAGAGCACGTGCATGACTGAAGCCTGCAGAAGATTCCCTCCTGCCACCAGCAGTCCCACAGAATGCAAACAACCCTCCACTTTGCTCGTTTTTAAGAAGTGAACATTTTATCAATGGCAATGTGTCAGGGCCACTTCTGTCTCTTCCAGTAAACTGAATGTAAAGAATCTCGGTCATTACTTGAAGGAATGAATGGGGCTCTTGATTGAGAAGAAGGGGCAAATAGGACTTCTGTGGTGTTCAGGCAGCTGAGAGGGGCCTCTGCTAAAGGATCTGCACAATACCTGTCTTTTCACACAGCAGAGAAGCAGTTCAGCGTGACTGGGCACAACTGGATAAAGTTCACTGATGGTATTTGGGAAGCTGCAGAGTGGTGAGAAAACACAGCACAGAAAACTGATTCTCTGGTAATGGCTGTTTTCACCGCCCTTTCAACTCAGCTGCATCCCAATATATTCTTCTTGCCTTCCACCTTTAGCCCACTATGAATTCTTTGCTCATGTATTTTTTGTAACCAAGTGCCTTCATTTTCCATACTGCCTGAATACTTAAGGAAACTATTGCAGAGAAAGCCCAGCTTGAACGTTACAATTCTAAACATACTAAAATAAGTCAAACTCAGACCTGAAAGAAACAGCTATACTTAAAGAAAATTGAGTATCTCACCTGAAAATTAAGTAGTACCTCTTAAGCATGAGCAAATCATAACTTTTAAACATCTACAACTTGAATAAAGTTCTACGGATTTCTAAGCAGGAAATAAAATGTATTTTTCTCTTCTCATGAAATGTCAAGTCCTTGGCTCTAAAATATAAAAGTACTTTTAAATTTTCAAAGGAAATCTTTACCCCTGAAAAGCACTTATTTTCCCTTGTTTCATTCTAAGGCCTTTTTTTCAAGGACAGCAGATCTGATACCATAATGGAGCAGACCACAATTATTGAAAATTCCATCCCTGCACAGCAGACCCCAGTAAAATTAGAGGTAATTGAAAAGCCAGCACAAGGAAAGAACCCTCAACAGTCTTTAAATGGGGAAGACTTCAATGTCTCTCATGTAGAAGAAAGCATAAATTTAATATTCAAATAAAACTATAAGTCCAAAATAAGATAGAAAAAATAATACGTAGTTCATTAAATAAATTGATCAGGTTGACCTTTATCAACTTTTATTTTTATATTACATTCTAATTCAGAATAATTTTTAATGTTGGTATTTTTTTGAAAACATACATTTAAGGTCACCAGACCTTCTGCTGAGATAAAGTCACATCTGTAATTCAGAGCAGCCCAGAACACCCCACCTTCTGTGTCCTTGTCCAGAAAAAGAAAAGGTGGGAGGGCAGTCACACTTCCATAGCCTTCCTTATGTTAAATCTAAAATCAATCATGCTTGCAACCAATCAATGCAACACTTTTATAAAAGCTTCAAATAAAAATCAAATTTCTCACTTCCACTATGAAATAGCCAGACTTAAATAGGAATTGCTTTCAGAAGACTGCATAATTTTGAACAGGCTTTTAAAAGATGGAAGGAAATCATTTAACCTCCTTCTGTCAGCAGTGTGAGAGGGCAGGGGGAGCTGCAGTAGGGGCTGCTGGCTGACTCTAAAATCCAGCTCCTTCCGCTGGCTGTGTGAAGGCAGCTGCAGACAAAACACAGGTATGGAAACAATGAGGTGATGTTGGAAAAAACACTGTTTGACACCACCAGAACTCGAGACAGTGCCTGCTTCTAAACAGATACAATGACAAGACTATCCAGCACCCCTATTTTTCTATAGGTCCATCACCTAAGTGCATCTGCAACAGCCTTGTTATCTTATTCACAGGATGTTCAAAAGGCATGAGGATGTGGCTCTTGGGACGAGGTTTAGTGCTGACTACAGCTGGACGCGATCTTACAGGTCTTTTCCAATCTCCGTTGGATTTTCTGGTTCTGTGATAGCCAAAATGCATATAAAGTACAACAAGATCGACATCTATAAAAGCAAATCGAAACAGAAATATTTGTAGGACTTTAAAACACAATATTTTCAGTTATTTTCATTAACACAGAAGCATGCAAACAACAAACATGGGATGAGAAAAGTATTCTTCTCGTGTTTTTATTTATCAGAAACCAGTTACTTTTTAGTGACTAGGAATTTTGGTCCTACTGGAGCCCAGCAAGCTTAGGTAGCAAGGCAAAGAGAACTCCTCTTGTTTTTCAGATGTTCTCCAAATTAACAACCAAGGATGGAAGTGCTTTTGAGCACAAGTATCCATAGGCACTATCTGCATGTTCTTTTCTCCAAATTATCATTTAAGTCTGTGGGAATTCTTGCAATGTACAGCATGTGGTAATACTACAGAACACACACACATGAATACTTACCAGCAATAAAAAGACTTCCCACAATTTCTTCTTTTCTAAAACACCTACAAATCATTTTATCATATTAAAAACCTCATATTTTATAGAAGCATTCATTCATGGGACCCCTCAAGAGACAACCATACTCCTACAGGGTAAAGATACAACAGTTCAGTAATTGGAATGTTGCTGTTATACACAAGCAGAGAAATACACATTCAAAGTAATTTTTTGCATTACTGCTTGTGTATCGCAAAATAATAAATTTGTTTGGAAGCAGTTGTCTGTTAGATAGGTATATAATTTTTCATAAGTCTCTAAAATATTATTGGCAGGTAAGTGCCCTTCAAGCTTCAGATTCCAGGATAGACTCCACACTTCTGGCAAGACATGGTGGTATTTCACCCACTGACACAGCAGGGGTGACAAAATAATCTTTCATTTGGCTGTTTGTAGCATTCTGAGTCAATATCTGTCCAACAGCCGGGAGCTAGCACATTCTTCTTTTCACTTTAGTTTAGTCTGGTGTCTTCCTACTGGCTTTCTCTTACCTTTTTTAAATATTGCCAATTCTGTTTGAACCAAGCCTCATCGTGCTTTCCACAGACAAATTCCAGCTTCTGATTTAGCTTGCCTCTGGTGAAATGTCTCCTTTTACTCAGCATAATAGTTAATGACTACCATGAATTCAGCTTTCTGAGGAATTCAATGTATTAAAATGATGCAAATTGAAAAAATATTGGTAAAATTTCACTTAACTTTCTGTGTTCTCCAGGGCAGGCAAAGCAGGAGGTTTTGCCCCTAATCCCTAAGGAGATGGCTCGCCACTTACCTCATCTAACATTAGAAATGAATTGTGAAATTACTGGCCAAAAACAGAATATAGAACTAGGCAATCAGAACTAAGACCACGAAGTTACTGACCTCAGGAGAAATGATTTTCTGAAGAAAATAATGGCTCACATTTCTGCCCTGAACCACTGCTTCTGGAAGACAGTGTAACTAGACACTCTCCCTTGACATCTGTGCAAATTGTACCGTACCCTTCTCGTTAAGAAAAATACATTGGGGATGACAAGTCAAAACCAGGGAAGACCAGCTGTTTCAAATTGTGTGTAAGGAGAGCTGATGAGACTCCAGAGATCCCTTGAGTGGAAGTTAAAGTCTACCTGTAACAAGAGGAGTATGCATTTAACCCAAAACAGTAACTAGGGAGGGTAGGGAAGTGAAAATAATGCAGTAGCCAAAGACTCTGGCACAGCAACGAGCTCCCTGCTATCAGGAGACAAGCTCCTGGAAAAACAGGACATGATGATTTCCAGTTGCTGGAGTATGCAAGCTTGGAAGATGGAAAATCTGTCCAGTACCACAAGAATAGTAACTATACATAAATTGACAACATATCTTTTTAATTCATCCCTAACACAATTCCTTAGACATCAGTCATATGATACCTAATCTACAGGGCCTGGGCAATCACAAATACTGTGGCAAAATGCCTTCTGATCTTATCAGCCTTTCTGTTAAGAAATGCCTCCAAGTGCCCAACCTAAGGCTCCCCTGGTGCACCTTGAGACTATGTCTTGAACAGGTATTTTCTGAATCAGTCATAAAGAAAAGTCCTGAAAATGTATTTTCAACCATCCTTTTCAGTTTACCTGGACAGTTACTTGCCTACATAAAGCTATTTGTTTTCAGTTATGTATATGTCCTGTGAGATTCAACTCAGAAGTAATTCATAAATAAGTCTGAGGAAAGATCTTTTAAAAATGTAAAGTATTCGAGTAACTGATGCTGCCTTAGAATAGTTCTTTGTCCCATATTAAAACATGTAAAGAATGAATGAGCATGATCCACAATTAGTCTCCGTGAGTAGAACATCTGTACACAGATATATTTATATTCAGTCTGTGTGAACCTCACAGACAGGTATATTACGTATACTACATATAAAATAAACAAAACCCAGTCTAGAGGGTGAAATCTAATCACCATTTTATTCCAAAATTTCTGCATGTGAAGGCATTTCACTGGCCTTATCTACAGTTCTCATGTTGTTCTTGCATTTTGAACTATGCTTCTAATTTTATATTGATCTGAACATAGGCATACCTATAGATAACCAGACCAGAATGCTTTATATTGGCATTTCATTGCTCCTCACAGAGAGGCCAACGCAAAGAGAACAGTGAAAGGTGCTGCTGGTAGGAGGCTGAGGGCTCTGTACCCTGCAGGGCACTCGGTGGCTGAACTCCTTTAAAGCCATGCACGAGCACAGGCCCCCAGAAACCCCACCCATGCACAGGCTGAACTCAAGAGATGACAAGAAACGCTCAAGACCATCAGTTTATTTATCCCCTGTATTTACAGGTGAAAGCTGTCATCTTTTGATCAAAGTGTGATTTTAGGCATGTTATTATAAGCTCACACCCCCACACCTGTCAACAAATTAATGCTGGCCCTTGCTGGCAGTAAATGCTGGACACAAATGCTGTAGTAAACTAAAGAAGATAAATGCATATAAGGAAAATGTTTCCAGTTTTGAGAAGCAAACAGACAGAAAACCTGCATTCAGATTTCAATGCATGAATCACCTACAGAATTATAATAACAGGGCCAAACACACTGCTAAAATGCCATCTTCTATTGCTGGTGAAGGATTAATAACAACACCTTTAATATTAGTACTACTTAAAACAGACACCAGCACAGGAAGAAGTGCACAGCTTCCATTCAAGAAGCCAAATATCAAGTCTAGTGACATCCTGATGATCGTTCTCTGCCAAAGGACAAGATAAATACAGCACTAACCCGCCTAAGGGGGGGACACAGGTCATTTCTGGGGCTGTTAATCTCCTGTGTCTGTGAAACACTGATGTTCAGTCTTCAATTACATGTTACTTACAGAGAGAGACCACCAATACAGACCACACTGTGGTCTGTAACTTGTTTTAGCCAAGAGAGAAAAATGCTTGATCCTTTATTGGATTCCCCTCCCTCAGTAGTGTCAAACCCTTTAAAACTGGCTGCCTTATTTTGTTGATTCAGCAATCTCAAGGCTGTGTCCCGTTATGTTCATTTCAGAGGGAAGTAAAGAAAGGGTAGGTACCAGCCTAAGGAAACTGCATCACCAGAGTTTAACTCATTGATGTATATATAATGTTACTGCTCTTCCTTGCTGAACCAAATCAGAAATATTGGCTCTGGAGATCCTTCAGGGTTTACAAAGTAATTTTTATGTGTTCAGTTAACTATGAACACCACTTCTAGAAAAGCTGATATATTGAAATAAAAGGTCTGTGTGCTTCCCTACAGCATGTACCTGACTACCAGAAAGTGATCATTCCCAAACACACACTCGTAAACAGATGTGCTGTGTTTTTAATTTAACATACAATTTTCTGAGACTTTTAAATACTTGTATCGTATTTATTGTGGAAAAAACATTTTTCAACCTGAGAACCTCAACTTAATCTTTACAGAGAATGTTTCCAAGATCACTGTACCTATCCTCTGTATTTCTCAACTATTACCCCTCCCAAAATCCCCCTTCTTTCCTATGATTTTCAAATGCTTTTGGGCCAGCTCCATCTATCTAAAGCACACTAAATAACTCACATTTTTCTTCTTTCTTTTTTCCATCTGTTGTCTCTATAAACCTCAAGGAGCTGAACACTTAAATTTCAAAGAAACTCTGTGGAAGGCAGTTATCTCATTAAAATTCTCAGCTGCTAAATCTTCTCCTGCTGAGACACCTGGGCCCAAAACTCCCACCCAAATCTGTGTGAAACACCTCTCAGCACCATGCTAGGCTGCTTCTCAGAGTATCTTTCCTCTAGAAAGCCCATAAATCCATTCTTATGGAATTGTTCAAGAGAGAAGGAGGGAAAGGAGCATGGCTTGCAAGGTGCCCATTAAATTCAATTCCTCATTTGTTCATTGCTGCGTTTTTCCTTTTATTTTTTTGGGGGTTTTTTTGTTGTTGTTGTTGTTTGGGGGTTTTTGTTTGGTTTTGGGTGGTTTTCTTTTTGGTTTTGGTTTTTTTGTTGTTTGTTTTTTGTTGTTTGTTTTGGGGTTTTTTTGTAAATTCCCATTTGCTCATTACTGAATCTTACTTCAATTTTTTTGTTTATATGTTGTTTACTCTTCGTATAAGCAGGGACCTCATTTCCTTACTTGTACATTTAGCATCCAGAAGAAGGCATTCCATACAGTAAGAGCAGCTTTGTAAATTCCTCTAAAAGGGTAAACTTGAAGCTTTATCTGTCTGCAGTGGAGCTAGGCCTATTTTTTTTTTTTAAATTTTGCTCTAATAGAAGCATGTTTCATTAATGCCCACCCACACTTCCACTTCATTAATTCTGATTCTGTAAATGAAAACAAGTTCCTCCACAGAGACTCTATTTTAAAGGCAGTATCTCAGGTCTGTGACTATGTGTCAAATGAAAATCCTGGCATTATGAATTCATCTGTGACCTGAAGCCTTAGGCAGCACACGTGCACAGCCTTACACTGCACAAGCACACAACCCTCCTGAAGGTTTTTGAGCAAAACAGCACTGCCCACAAGCAACTTTACTAAATTCAGACCAGCACTTTTTTCCTAACCCTTCTGAAACTTCTGGAACCTCACTGGACTGATGTAATGACATTTAAGGGGGAATTCCCTTCCCTGCATGCAGACAGTACCACTTTAGATCCTTTATGGTTCCCCTATCCCAACCCTGAAGGCAGGGGTCTGCTGCCAGTCCCGTGCTGCATCTGCTGGCCCAGCAGGGATATCTCAGGGGATCCTGTGGCTAACATGGCATCACAACTGTGTTCCAGCACCAAAATCACTGCTTTGGAAATGTAACAATGCCATGTCAGTTCAAAACAGAGGATTAAAGTTGGGGCCATTAAACAGATGCAACTTGTGTCCCCAAAATCCAATTTGAAGACCCTATTCCCAAAACATAAGCTAAAATATAAAATTCCCAAAATAGCTACTGCCTTGTTTATTCTGCAGGTGTCAGTATGGGAGGTGGCCCGGTGGCCAACACGCAGACACAGCACACTCTGCTGCTGGAGACCTCCCCAGCAAGCTGATGTACACCTTGCAGTGAACTGGAAGGCTGGGAAGGAAAACTGGGACTGACATTACTGCAGCAGTTGGACACAATACTGAATAAGCCATAGAAACTGGCAAGAAAGCAAAGTGTCTTCATTCTGCCTGGGTACTGGGAAAACTTAAAGATTTATTTTGAATCATCTCAGTTTTACTAGCTTGCTGTGGTCTCTTCAGGTTTGTTTTTTGCTGGATTTTTTTATTATTATTTTTATTGCCATTTCTGTTGTGCAATCTGGATGAGGGATTTTAATAGCAAGGTGATTAATTTGTGGAAAAGTAGGAGCTGCAGACCTCATAAGCATAGCAGCAATATAAAAGTCTGGCTGGAACAAAGAGATTTGAAGAAACTCCCTCCCCCCTTCTTCAGGGTTGATTTATAGTGTGAATTTTGCACTGTATTTATGGTGATGCTTTCTCTTTTGTTAGATGTGTGCTTTATTGCTGAAATTACAAACCTGACAAATGGAACATATTTGAGGCCAAACTCAGTTTTCCTCACTCATTCTCCATAGATTGTTCATCTCGGCACTTCCAGCAGATATATTAGGATCTTTCTAATGCAAATGTTATCACAGGTGCTCCAAATATGCTGCACAACGAAACAAGGGATACTCATCTTTGAAACTGATACCCTAACCCGAAACTTCAAAGCTTTAAAACATCTAGGACCAGCTGTATTTGAAAATTCAGGCAATTTTAACCTCATATAGCCTTAGAAATTCTTCTTCCAAAAGAACTCACTTCAGGTCTGGAGGCAAAATTACATTGTTCATTAGATAACTGCAATATCCCTTGTGTCCTCAAATCCAGCAGCAGAGCATGTGTATGTTTTATATTGCAAAAACACAATCACCAAACTTCATCAAAACCAGATGCCAAACAGACCTGTCTGCAGTATTATAACCCAAACTGTCCTTCCTGCAGCACTTCAGCTGAAAGCTATGCAAGCTCTGCTTTAGAAAAACTCACAGACATCTCATGCTCTACTGAACCCTGCAGAAAACTGCGGCTAGAATGATGCAGTGACCACCTTCGTTATCATAGTAAGTCATGAAAATCTGAGTTTGTGCCAACTACTTCACCAAGAATTAAGCTGAGAAAAGCTTTTGCTTTTGGAAATGTTTTCTTTTTCTTCTAAGCAGCTTGCACATATCAAAACAAAGTTCAGGAAATTTTACTCCAGCCCAAACTACATCTATTATGGGTACCTTGGACTCTGTCAGATTTCTGGTAGAAGAATTTTGATTATAAATCTTTGTTTACTGTGCTTATAGATAATTCTGACTGTTCAAGAATTACACATCACAATAACTGAGCAGCTCTACCAACTATAAATAAATACTACAGCAGAAATGTTGGCCTTTGCTGTATTTTCCTTGGAATGTATAAAGAATGCAGTTTATATGACACCATACTAGCCACTGCATAATTTGTTTGCCACATAGTCCCATTTTGAATCATCACAGAGAGATGACAAATGATTAGCCATTAACTATTCAGTTTTAAATAGTTTTGTGGTCTGAACACTTGCAACGGTGAGGATATCATGTTCTCATTAATATCCATGTGTGAATTTTGTCTGAATAACTAAAGACTTCAGGAAGCTGCACAGCATGAAAACATGAGTGTAGGCCTAGGAACTGGGTGTAGTGCCTTTTCCTTCTCATGTGTTTATTTGGTACTAGTCTTGTAGCTTGATGGATCAGCACTGAAAAGTCCACAATCCTTAACAAAGGTGCCTCTCATCCTGCTGCTTTAAGTGCAAAGAAACTGCAGAATTTGCTGTATAATTCCACATGTGCATGCACACACACACACACACACGAAAAATTATGAAAAAGGATATGTAAGATATATGTCCCTCCCTTTACAATCTTGTGATGGACAGCATAAGCTTTAAAACTCAGAGACTTGGCTTACAAGTTTTGGGATAAGTTTTCCAGGTGCTGAAGCACAGGTGTTTTGTAAGCCTCAAAACCAGACTCAATTTTCTGGTCCCTTTTAGTTGCTATGTTAATGGCTTAATTCCTGAAAAACTATTCTACCTCATCTTCCTTACAAGCAAAGATTCTACTGTATTATACTCCTAACAAGGTTCTGCCTGCTGTATAAATTCCTGAAATAAACTCCATTGCATAGCAAGCTTTCCTTAATTAATCACTGAAGTTTAATTCTTTTATGGTTTAATTGAGCTCCTTTGGCACAGAAAAGCAACAGGGAACAAAAGGAGTTCTCTGCCTCTCAAATGGTCTGAAGTCTGAAGGGTAATAAATATAGATACTGGTCTTTCAGTGTTGAGACATGCAACTAATCCAAAAACAGAAAGCAGTACCAAGAATTGGTATTCCACAAAGAACTTGGACTTTCTCGACTTCTTTCAAGCCACTGGATTCTGCAGGGATCAGAACTTGCTACCTTATATATTTGGTGACCCTCAGGAAAATTCCTTTTCAAGATATACTATTAAAAAAAAAATTAAATTTCTAAACAGCTGGTCACATAACAACAGATGCCTGTCCCTAGGGTAAGGAAAATTTATTATCTAATTGAAACAGCTGTCTGATTTTGATTTATCTGTGTAAGACTTCACTGTGCCCTCCCAGGAAGCCTGCACAGGAAATCCAGAGGGTACACTGGACCCAGCCTCACACCTTCACAGGGCCCCCCAAGTGGCAGATTTGGTATGAGCCAGACCTACCAGACCGTCTTCAACTTTGAGATCTGAAATTCAGGATTGACGAATACAGTTGAAAGACCCCACTCAACTGCAATTCTGCATTTCTGTGGATGAAAATGTCTACAAAAAGAAATGTGTCAGAAGACTCTTCAGAAACTGTCATAGAAGCTGAACTTGCCACCAAGACTCTCAAATGAACTTGTAATTTTGAGGCTGTATTTTTGGTTGCTCCCTATTTCCAGAAGTACAGCAATATCCAGTGTCCAATGACTGACTTTTAGACTTCTTCACTAATCCCAAGATAAACTTTTAAGACAGTGCCAGGAAGCTGTGGTGATAACTCTCCCGTCAGTCTGATATATTCCTTCAGAAGCACACTCAAATTTAAATGAAAAGTTGTAATCCCATATCGAGATATTGCTAATTATGTTTTAGGAGTATAATTTTCTATCCATTCTTACATCTAAACATAAACAGTTTTCATAAGATCATCAAAATTTAGAACTACAACTGGAATCTGTGTCACCTTCAGAGGCGTTCTTTATTATTTACGATTGAATCTCTTCTGCTAATCTATCACCAGTACAACACTTGAATTTTCATCACTGCTCTGAAGAAACTAGTAAATCATGCTCATATTTCTCGTTCTATTCTCTGTTCTCAAAACCTGAATTAAATGTGAAGAATGGAAACTGCACTCATGCATTCTTAAAAGCCCAGCACAATCATAACTCAAATACCTTCTAGAAATGTTTCTATTAAATTCAAACTGGCAAACTTGTGACTCATCAAAGCAATTTTCTGATACAATACTCTGAGTCAGTTCCGCTGGGGGACAGGTCCATGGGATCCACCACCAGCAGATGAGGATGCAGCCTGCAGACATAACAGCCAAAGGATATTTAATCAAAGACAAACACTTCTTACTGGTGTGTGAGGGGTTCTTTTAAATCTAAAAGGCTGATTTTTACCATTTTCAGCCCTCTGCTTGCATGGCGTTGCTCACTGGGGTTTTCGGGAGCAGAGGGACTGCGAGGCTGCTGCAGCAGCTGGAAAAAGGCAAACTGGAGCTGCTCATCCCGTGTGGGCCAGGCTCTCAGTGATCAGCACAGCTCAGACAGTTGTCATTCATTACCTTTCTCCAGCTAAACGAAAGGGAGGTGGGCTGAAAGGGACTAAATGCCCAGTGGTCATTTGCCTCCAGCTTGCTAGCACTGGGCACTGCCCCAGCAAACACTTGCCCCAAGGAAACTGGCAATGATAAATATTTGAAGGGTGATTACACTTTTGGGAAACAGCTGACCTGGTATTCCCGGGTCTATAGCTTAAGAAAAAATGTAGGAAAAGAAACTGGAAGTTAGCCTGGACATTTAGGGTAGATTTTTCTGAAGCCTGTACCAATATATGCCTTGCAAATACCACATACATGTACAAAGACTGTCTAGAAAACCACGGCTCACAAGGTGATCCATTATGTCAGATGAGAAGAGATCTACGTGCTCATTTGGTGTGCACTCTCATGAGGCATCAGCTTCTGACCCTAGAACATCTGCTGAGCAAGCTGCTTTTGACATGGACATGGATCATATATCTACTAATATATCATTTTATCACCCCGTTAATATGGACCACATTGTTCATCTGTAAAGATGATTTGATGGTCAGCTGAATGTGAATCCGACTTCCTAAATAAAATTATATACTTTACTTTTCCTTGCTTGGACCTAGTTGTCCATTTCATTCCACAGGGAAAGGAAAAACCCTACAGAACTTTGAAGAGTCAGTTAAAGGCCTTGGTGAAAAGACTCCGGGCTAAGTTTATTCGTGCTCAGAGCAAAGAGTTGCACTACAAAGTGATTTTTTTTTCTTTTTATACTATTTTTTTCTTTTTAAGAGACGTATCTAACAAAGATAATTGAAAAAACTTAACTTCCAAGTACAAGAAAGTTAGGTTCAGGAGGAGAAGTACAAGAAAGAAAACAGAAGAAAAAAATCCCCCAAGTTATTAAAATGACAATCAACACTTACATGCCTAAGATAACTGAATTCAGATTAAATGAGCAGTAACTACATATTCCTTCAACACCGGTTGCCAGTGCATCCCCTGGCATCATAGGAATCACTGAAAGGTTCATTCCTCCAGAAGAATTGTTACACCTTGGTTTGCTCTCTGACCTACCCGGGTCATGACTTGAAAAAGAAGTTTCTCAAGGAGAAAGTGATTCAAAAGGAAGAGGAACTGCTTTTTTCTCAGCATTACCAGGATTATTACAGCTGGTATCAACACAAAATCGATGTTCTTGGCTCCTCACACAAATGAACAGGGAAGGGGGCACTCACATTTCCAGTCAGGTTGCTGTTCGATCACAGTGGTAACACACTGGACAGGCTATCAGGCAAGCTGCTCAGTTTTGCCATAGGATATAATAGCTCGAGTAAATGAATCTCTGGAGCTAAGAGATGGTTCAAACCCACATCTCTGCAGCAGTGCACCTCAGTTCTCTCTCCTGTCCACAAATTAGCTCTCTTCTCTTCAGCCTAGCTCCCAGGCTAACCAGCACTTGTGTGTCCCCAGCTGTGTGTGAAGAGATCTGTCATTGGAAAAAAAGGCCTTGAGAAGATCCTCCAAAGCCCCTGGAAACGCAGCTGCATCCTGGCTTTGACTGGTGCCATTTCAGGGCAGGACACAAACCTGTCCTCTCTCTCTGTAGTTAGAAGTCTCACCCCTGCTGCTGTACAGGGAGCACAGGGTGCTGAGGAATTCCAGCAGCTCCCCTCTCCCACTACTCCCAAGCAGCAGCTGGTGAGCTGGCACAAGGGGAAGGTCTAAGGAACAGATCAGATGACTTTCAGTAGCTCTTGATCTCGTGTTTACTTCAGCTTTTACACTGACCAACTCCCATTTTTAAATGGAACATTTGTTTGTGAACGATATACAAAATCTACTGCATATTGCACGAACACCCTTGAAGGAAAGATCTTACAGCAAGGCTCCTTCCTCTCTCCTTATCCCAACCCTGATGCAGGAAAGTGGCAGGGCACAACCACAGGATTTACTGTGTCTCGTTCAATTGTGCTTCAAACTGCTCAGGCACCTTCTTTCCACATCTTTTCTCCCCGAAGAGTTTTAGCAGTCTTGGAAAAGACCCTATAGAGTGTAAATTAAGTATAAAATTAAGTTTGGACAGCAGAACTCATGTTCTTGTATTTAGTACCAGGATGTCTGTGTTATAAACAGATTATTTTTACAGTGTATTAAGGAAGGTTAAACAAATATTTGTATACTTTTGATTTTAACAAGAGGAAGAAGAAATGAGATTGGGTTATAATAGAAGAATTACAGTACAGCTGTTACTCCCTAATTAATTCTGTCTGTGAGTAAATCAAAGCTCTAATTATAGACACGAAATATGCTCAATATTGTGGAATATTTATGCAAAACATTATTCCTGGCACTTATCAGCTAAAATATAATGTCTCACTAGAGCTGAAGCAGCATTTTTTAAGTGTCATCATTTTTTTTGCCACTTCTTTATAGCTCAATACATGGAAAGTGCCTGATGAGAGTACAATTTCATTTTTTAAGTACTTTGTAAATCCCAACTGACTACTGGTTCAATTCTTCCTTTAAGAAACACCTGTCTTTATCTAATGGAAAAAAAACCCCAATGTCCAAAAATCCTTCAAATGGCATTTCTCCTACTATTATGAAAGAATGCCCTTTAGTTCCACAGCTGTTAGCACACTTAGAAAAGTTATATTAGACCTTCTTCTCCATGTGCTGTCCCATGCACTGGCGCAGCGTAACCTGTCATTCCTTTTTCCATTCTATCATTAATTAATAACTCCTTTCAAGTCCTAATCCTGAAAGTTACTCTAGATAGGAAGATTTGATTGTACCCTGCTCGGCTCAGTGAGCTGAAGCTACTCAGCTTTCTGCACAGAGACAGACATGGCTGGCCAACCACATCTCCAGAGACGAGAGGAAAGGGACTGGGATACAGACTCCATTAGGGACCGCACTGCTGTAATTCTGAGAGCATTAACCAAAGACCAATTACACCTTAAGGTCAATAAAAGATAAAACAATATAACTGACATATGACAGAGGTGCCATTCAATTCAAAAGCTTTTGGGTGATGACTTGATGGTTCTTTGCATGACAGATAACAGAGACATTCTAGTAGAATCAGACTGAGTCTCTAAATTGTTTGCATTTTGGAGATTTTTCCTTTATCCCTTGAAAATGCAAGAGAAAATTGAAATACAGACCCTTAAATGTCAGTGGACCTACTTAATAACCTGTGCAGGTTACTGTAGTTCCTCCGTTTCTTTCATTTATTTATTTTAAAACTGGGCTATGACAGTTTATAAGTAGGAAAGAAAGCCCAGTAAATTTCACAGTCACCAGCCATTATCCAGCCTAATTTTATTCCATGGAAATTCAGAGCCTGCAAAGACTACACAGGCTACTGACTGACATTCACTGCTATACAAAAGTTGTGCCAAGCATCTGATCAATCATAAAAACCTAGAAAAGAAGCACAGCACTCAAAAAAAAAAGTGTTAGCAAGATGGCACAAAACCATTTTTTTTCAAAGGTTAATTAATATTTTCATTAGCTCTGCATCTTTCACAAAGGGTAATTAATATTTTTAATAAATCTTCATTTTCATCTAAAAGAAGGGTGGACATAAGAAGTGTCTGCTAACCTTTAAGGTAATTCAAAGAAGATACATCACAGAGCACAACGATTTTGTGAAGCACAATAACTTCTATTGCCCTAAGAGTATTTTAGGTTGTTTGAATCTGGCTTCATGTTTAAACTCCACAGTTTCAAAGGAAGTGTGATAATGATCACTTCACTTCTGTCCTTTGAAGTTTCTTCACCTCCTCTTGCTTTATACTCAGATCTCCCATTTATTTTGCACAAACACCTAGAAAACACAGCTTATTAGTCTTTCTGATATTATTAGGGCTGACAAAATAACTCTCACAAACGAGTTCAAAGTAGTGGTGATTGTTGCAAAAATTACCATTTCTGGAACACTGTGAAAAGGGAAAACCACAATAGAAATTATGAGTGTTCATAAACTGGAACATGTGAAAAGAAAAAAAAAAAATCATTGACAGCATGGAACTGCATTTCTCTCATTCACCTGTTTCAGCCAAAGTTACAGAGCAAGCCTCTGGCAGGCTGGGAAATGAAAGTACAGCCCCTGCGCTAGAAACTCAGTAATTATAACTGCAGGGATCAGTGCGGGAATCAGAGCAAGAGAAATCTAAATTTTGCTAGCTTGAAATATAATCCTGAATGATCTTTGTCAGCCTTTAAAACCAGACAAATTTCTTCCTTTTTGCTCCCAGTCCTGTGTATGGAAGGGGAAGAATAAATGGAACATACATACACATGCACACACACACAAATACACAGAACTCATTGTCCCTGACAGACAGCTTCAGGCTGACATGTGCAACCCCTTACACACTTTGGAAACAGAAATGCAGCAAAATAACTGCATTGCAATGGTGACAAAATTAGCTTTGTACCCTGTCAGCGTTGGCAGATCCCAGAGGCTGGAGATGCTCTAGAGAAAGGGGGAGAGTAAAATAAAGTAGTCCCAGCTGCTTCACCCTCTGCAATGGGGTCACACTTGCAGCAAAACAAAGTAAAAGACTAATGGTTCTGTTTTGCACTGCCATCCTCCTGTACAGCAAAGAAAACAAGAGCTGTGTGTCACCAAACCTCACAGTAACTTCACAATGAAAAAGCTGGTGGGCATTTAGGGTATTAAGCTTAATGCAGACAATGTACGACTGCAGATCAAAACCCTCTTTTTCAGGCCACTCATTTCCTTTCACAACAATGCAAAGAATCCAGGTCAGAAAAGAGAGTGAACAGAATCCTTTTAGGAATATTTCAAGAAAATTGGGCTACCTAGCTGGAGTATGTAAATTTTAATTCCTTCTGATGACTTCAGGGTGTTGCTTTAAGCCCAGTGAGAGAAACAAGTTCAAGTGACAGTGTATCAACTCTATAACATGCATTTATTTATTTATGCAGCCCATATATTTAGCTCTCCTAAGACAGTTAAGTCAAGAATGCTAATGAACACAGAGAATATCCTGAGTCAGTGTTCTGAACGTATCTTCAAAGTTCCATTTTCTTCCAGTATAAAAATTCCTGCTTATAGCATAAATGCTATTAATTATGACAAAAACAAGGACAAAAAAAATTCACCTTTAAATGCATAAACAATATTAATAACATAACAAGTGGTCATAAGTAATGTCCATCTTCTGGTACAATTGTGCTAATGACATGTACTAAAAAATGATATTAACATAAATTTACAGTTTAAACAATTTATTCTTTAATAGTGTGAGGCCAGAGTATTTTGACTTTTTAGGAAAGTGGACTCCAAATTCTTTTCCTGACTTCATAATTACTAGCTGGAAAAGCTGATATTTCCAAAGTGAACAATGAGGAGATGGGTCTAGGAAATAGGGATGGAAACAAAGATTTAAAGGCAAGTATTTGGGAACTGATATAGGAGGTTTAATCAAAAGGCTGCTATGTCAAACATAGTTAGAAAATAATAGAGTTGGCACCTGGACAACTTCTGGAACTTCATTTGCAGCTTCCCTGTGCCTGTAAACAGCACAGCACTGGGATGAAACTCCAGGGGTGCTTCTTTCCCAAGCTCATTTTCTATTCTTATAACAATGCACCTTAATTCCATTTTGATGAGTATTCCTGCCAGCAACACATTCTCATTTTCCTAAACCCCTATCTGGGGACTTCTCAGAGCTGGCAGTGCTGTTTTAGGGCCAATTTCTTGCTACCTATTCCCATCCACAAAACCTTGCCAAGATACACAGTTCATACTATGGTGCTGTCCTGACTGAGTCTAAATTAATTCTTTCTATTTGAGTTTTGCTGCAACAGCTTCAAATTTTAGTAACTACCTCCCCGAGGAACTTTATTATATCATCCATTCTATTAAAGGGACAAAATTAGCTTTACTTACTGGTAAATGCTGATTAAAGCTTCTAAGGGCTGAAAAGTTAGGAAGGTTATGGATTTTTAGATCATGAACTTCTCTACTTATGTGCTATATTAACTCCAAAAGTAACAGTGCTTATAAGACTAAAAAAAGAAAAATTAAAATTTTATAAATGTAGATGGAACACTGCTCAGAGGATGCTTTGTAGCAGCATTTTTAATGTACTCTGAGCTCTTTGTCCTTCTGTAGCACGTAATTCTGTTCTTCACACCTCTCTTCTCCGCATTCTAACTTCCTGCTACTCTTCTCATGCTAGACTTAATATTCTGATATTTCTTTGTCCTCAGAGTCCTCTTCCCAATCACTGTTTAATCTCTGGTTTTATTTCTATGCCTTTCTGTCAAGAATTACATTTCTGTTCTTCCTTGCAATGCCTCCTGCCTGCTTCCAATTTTACTAATATTCATTTCTGTAACAACACTGTGCCAGCAATCCAGAGGTAGTGATTACATTATCCACTGACTATTATAACACTTCCCCAGCTTTTGCCTTCAGGGAAAATCAAGGCTTGGTCAGACCCACATTTTTGACTTCCAAGTCCGTGAAAGGTCTAAGAGAAAAAGCAACTTAATATATCCTTAATAAAAAATTATAACAAAAGGTCCATCCTCCAACTGCTCACATTTTCAAGAACATATTGATATTACTATTTTGAATTTCCCTAAACACAGCCAAAGACAGGTGAGACATGTCAGCTGGAAAGATTCCTCGAAACTTCCCTGAGGGGTCAAAAGCAAGAAGTCAACCAGAATTTACTCTACAGGTCGGTGTCTGTGTGGCACACGGAAAGATGCCAGCAGTGTAGGAGTGACCAGCACCAGTCAGTGCATGTACTAAGGGCAATAAAAATGTGGTGTAAGGACTTCCAGTGACCCAGCACTGGCACGGGCAGCCCAGGAGCTCTCTATTGCCCCGTGTGCCTTCCATGCCAGAACCATCTGCACCGGCCATGATACAGGCGGGAATGCTTTCACAGAGAAAAGAAGATTAAGTACAATGCATTTAGGCAGAGATAATGAGGAGGCAGCAATGAAAGATCCTCCAGAAAGAAGAAGGAGCAAGCAGAGGTGTGATGTAGCCTCATCCTTTCTCACATTTGACATGATAGTGCCAGGTATTCTCACCGAGGCGTTCCCCAGCACACTGACTGCAGAAACATGGGGGTAACACAGGCAACACCCAACATCTGGAAAGAAACCCCGGCCATTGCATCAGCATCCAGCTCATTCCACCCTGTGAAGTGCAGTACACAAGCAATTCAGATAAGACTCAGGGCTCTAGGTTTACTTCTGATATAAATAAAAATGTATTTCCTAACACACTGTTTCATCAGTAACATCTTCCCTGTCGGTGGCTGTTGAAGCTGCCCTGATAAGGCCTGACAGCAGGAGCATGGTGTGTACAGCTGTCGGTGTGAAGGCAGCGGGTGTGCGGGATGGGGTATTCCCAACAATCTCCCTCTTTCCATGCATTCTTCTCTTCAAATTTGCTATTGATCTCCAAGGGTTTTGCCTGTAGCAGTATGACTTTCCAGAGCTCCCACTGAGAATATTATTCATGAGACCTTTTTAAAAAATTAAAAATCAAGCATATAAATATATAACAGCTAAAGAGCAATCCATTCTTTTCCTTGATATGTAGTTTCAGAACACTGATATTAAAAAATAAGTTTCATTTTCCAGAGTTTAGCTGCATAAAATACCATGTCTAAAATTTCCCTCTGCTAATCCTTTTACCTAACTTTTACTGGGGTTTTAAATCTTTATTAAACTTTGATATTTAATACATTTCATATTCTGATGCTAATTTTTTTTTTCTAATTATTTCACAGGCAACATCTGTGTTCAGTAAATTGGAATTCTCTAAACACTGTTACTTTGTATTAATAAGCAAACATTTCTTGGTCCTGATGTTTAATTCATTGGTTTTTATTAGTATATTTCCAGGAAAAGATTTAATTTGTACGTATTAAGCACACCAGCCACACGGCCTCACACTCAGGATGTGTTTCATTAAGCATAATCCCCAGTAATGAATCTTTTCAAATCTCTCATACAAAACACTCCTCCCCATTTTCATTCCACCCCAGATACTTCTAGAGAAAGTTAATCAAATTTATTAAGATGGAAGCCAAAAAAATCCCATTGTGGTATGAGGTATCAATCCTTGCCGTATATAGATTTCTACTCGTCTCATGAGTTGCCATTATTCCTCCAGAAAGATTTCAGGAATAAAGGGGACTAAAGGAATGTTCCCTTCCTCAGCTTCAATAGCTGTCAATTGCTGCAGCATTTGCTAACAGAACTGAGACTGTGGTGTGAATTTCCCTTTCTCAGGGGACCAACTCTACCTCCGGACTATTAATTATCTCTTTATATCCTACACACTCTGCAGCTGCAAAGGAGGTATGATCATAAGATGGTAAGAAAATGATCTTTTAGGGGAACTTTAATTTCTTACTAAGGCACACATATTAGAATAAAGGAAATTAATCATCTATTTATTTACAGCACGTTTAGCATTTCCATGAGTTTGTGTATCAAGTCTTGATTGCAGGATTATCAGAGTCTGTTTATAGCTAATCTGCTTTTAATGAACGTGTGCTTGCCAGCCTGGTGTCCCTATTTCCAACTATTTTACTTCATTTGCAATATTTTAACCTTACTCTGTGCCAAACTGGAAAAAAAACCCTCATAAAGCCAAAGAAAAGTAGTAAAAGTATTTTGCAAGTCCTAATATAAAGCTTTAATTAAGGAAGGCATTTAAGCGTGTGTCTGATTTTATGCCAAGGCTTAAGCACATGTGAAATTAGTCTTAAACATTATGTTGAATTGGACTCCATGTATCATTAACAGTTTGAATTGAATTGCAACAAAACAGTCATCTATGTTACACGGCTTTTGTCTTCAGGAAGCCATCGATTTCAAAGCCGGGGACACACTACAGCTACAACCAGTCTAAATAGTTAAGGCCAACCACCAGGGTAAGCAAAAGACTGCTCGTGCCCACTCATGGCATACCTGGTGCAGAATTCTCTCCAGTGAAAGGCCGCTAGAGTAAGAATTTCTCAGGGAATTCCTGAAGGCCACAGTGAGCTAAATTCTGAATAGAGTCTGAAAAGCTTTTGGTGCTACTGCAACAGGGCAGTAAAGCAAAAATGGGAGATGATATTGGGTAGTCTTTTGCTCATCTGTCATTCTAGAACCAAACCTGTGCCATCCAAACTCCCAAAACTGCTTAACTCTCCCTGTGACTAGTGAAACCAGGGCAATCAAATCAGTCATGGTCAAACGTCTAGCAATATTTCAAGATACAAATTCATGTGATTGGATTTAAACATTCAACAGATTTTTGCCTTCATACAAATTAGCAAGTACACTTATTAATTCACAGAGGAAGCACTTATGTTTAAGTGGCATATGGCTGTGCCAAAATATGGCATATCTGATGACCTGACCTATGATTAAAATGATGAGCTACATTCATTTATACTCATTTTTTAAAATGATTAATCTTTTTATCACTTTGTTACAAGGACAAGAGGTTAGCTCATGTACTCAGAAGCAGAACAGTATTATCTCATGCAGAGAATGAAGCAAAGATACAAGGTAAAGAAACCTAAAAAAATGTAAATATCCAGTTAGACAAGTAAACTGTGTATAGTGAACTGTGTCTGGCAATTCATACGTGTGCATATTTCCTACTGTAGAGCAATTAAGCTTCACCAGCTTCCTTGTTCCCCCCAGCAGAAAGTAAAGTAAAACTCTAATTAAAATGACTATACCATTCTCCCTATTACATATGGCAGAAAATGATCATATTTGCCCAGATGCAATTCTTCAGCACATTGCTTCAACTAAGAGCCTCTAGACGAGCACCTTTGTGTGAATCGCCTCAGTTTCACATGCTGCTTTTGCTGCACTGCAAGAGCTGCTGGTAAAACAATGTGCAAGCCAAGAAGGAGCTGACAAAGCCTGGTTTAAATTGGGAATGCTTTAAGAGGCGTCACAGCAGTGCTGCTGTACAGCCCTTGTGCAGCACAGTCCAGAGGACAGGACCCTTTCAAATAACATTGAATGGTATGAGTCACTACCTCACTTCAGTGTTAATGACTGCTACCTTTGAGGAAAAATAGAATCAGCTTTGGATGGTTTGGGTATTTTTTTCCTTGAAATAAAAGCAAATGTAATGTATGAAAAACCTACTGGTTGGCTTAGCCTCTCTCAGGCCACAGCTTTTGAAAACTCAGTCCCTCACCTGCCTCAGTAAGACAGCCACCTCAATCGGACAGGGAGTCCTGCAGAAAGGGCAAGGGGGACAACAACCTCCAAAAGATGCGTGGAAGGGGTGCACAGGGAATGGAGTCAGTGACACTTGAGGATGGAGAAGCCTCCCTGAGCACAGCTGCCTGTTTTGTAATGCTTAACATCAGCAACTGCAAATCAGCCGAGCAGCAGAAAGCCAGCGCCTCAGGTTTGGAAACACGAGGGAAGTGCCACGAAGACAAAATCAGGTGGGGGACAACCAGCCCATGAACAGGTCTAGATTAAAGCAGTGTAGGGAAGGAGCATAACCTATCAATAAATTATTTTTCATGTAGAAAAATTCCTCAAAATTTTTCACTTTTGGGTGAAGTAAGACCAAATGAGAAAAATGAATTCAAAAGTGTTTTCAATAATCTTTTCTTCTTAAGAAAGTTCTATATACTTGAAATCCACTTATTTTTAAAATATTTTTAAAAATAAACCCATACATTCCCTTTCTTAAAAGAGACTGAAATGCAGAGGATTAGGAGCCTGTGACGTGATGCATGGGCTTTGCTCGGGCAGCCTGCACGGGAATGAGACACCAGCGAGGGAACCAAACCGCCGCGCACAGCTGACAGGGCACGGCAGTGGTGGCGGAGCGGCGCCCGGGTCACGTAACAGAACCCGGGCCCGGGAGGAGGGCGTGGAGCACACGGCAGTGTGGGGAGCAGGACCAGCACTGCAAGCACCCGTGCTCTCCTTTGTCAACACTTCTCAATTCTGGCTTGCAGTGGAGAATCCAGAATGTGAGATAACCATTCACCTACCTTATCCTTTTTCCCCTGTAGAAAAAACACCAATTAATGGTATCTCTCCATTAATTTTCAGTTACAGTGGGGTTTTTGTCATCAGTATTTGATTACTTCCAGTGTCTTGACTCCAGCCACATTTTTCAAACTGGTTCTCAGGACAACCAAAGAAACTGGGAATTTTTAATGTATTGCAAATGCGAAAGTAAAAATGACCGCAGATAAAATACAACTAAGGTAAGCAAATGAACCAGACTTTAACTTTCAGTGAACACTGTTCTCCTTAGTGATAAAAAAGGTTCTTACTTAATGAGTAACATACATCTCTTTCAGTAGGGAAAGAAGAATATTGCATGCAGTTGCATTAGTGAGTAACTAAATGCTTTTTGCAAACCGATTGCCTTTTAATTTTCCTTACAAATAGTATATCCTCAGATTAGAATGCCAAATTCTTTCATTTATTTACCCTTTCAGTCAAATGCATTAATATTTATCACAAAACTGAAACTTCACAAGAGAAATAAATTCTGTTAAGACTTTCATTTAACAAAACAGTAATTATTGCATTTAAACATAGTTGTGAAGAAAAGCATCTAAGCTAAAGTTGATGATTTCAGTTTTGTAGTCTCTTACTGTTGATGCTTAAGAAACTGTCAAGCCATGGGTTTATCCCACCTACTTAAGTTACTTCTCACATCATTCACTGTAGTGGAGGACCCAGCTGTGCCCTACAGATGAAAGAACCTTCAGGTGAGTATCTTCCCTTCAGGACCATCAGTACAGAAATTTCTAGCACCTTCATTGCTAAAATATTTTAGGATACCACAATGAACATGGATTCAAGACCAACATAATGGCTTAAAAACTACTTACAGATTACAGTTTTATTTCATATTAATTTCCATATAAAATCCATTTGTTTTAATGTTCCTAAATTTTTCATACATTTTGCAATCTGCTACATTATCTTTACCATAAAATTTGCATTCTGTTTGCCATGGCACACACTGGACGTGGATAACCATTAGTGATGTTTGAAGCTGTAAATGATAATCAGGGGCCTACTACTGTAGTAGGTGAAGATAGGCTGCGTATCTAACAGCTGCTAACAGCTAACCTGGAGCTAGGCAGATCAACAGGGCTGCAGTAGTGTGAGAGGAGAAAGCAGAATCAGCAACTGCTGGAGTTAGAAAGAAATTACAGTCAAGTTCCCCCAGAGCCAAGTGATTTGGTGATGCTTCATCACAGCCTCTGTGTTCCCTGGGAACACTTCAGCACAGACACAGCACAGCTGGATGGCTGGCCTGCCCCACTTCTGTTCCTGTCACCTGCAGGTACGCCAGCAGCTCCGCCGTGTCAGTGCACAAACACGGTGGAGCCACAGCCTGGGGCAGGAACGCGGCTCTGCTGTTGGTTTCTGTGGCACAGCTGGGGCTTCACTGCTGTTAATACTGAGAGTTACCCAAGTTAATGTGAGACGGGTTTTAATGTTCAAGGAAGAATTAGTAGATAGATTTTCAGTCAAGTTAGTTTTGAAGGCAAGTATAACTGCCATAAAATCCAGTTCATTTATGGGACCATGACAAGATTCTCATTCCAATCTAACCAGCCATCCAGTATATAAACCCTTCCAACCTTAGCACTGGCATAGACAGACAGTTCATTAACAGGAGCTACTGGAGCAGATCTTCACCAATCACATTGGTAAGCCACCCCTCATTAGTTTCATAATTACACTGTATATGTCCCACACATCACATATCATGTTTTTGAGCTATTAAAATATAGCTTTCATTTTCTGAAAGGCTAACCACATTAAATCACAGAAGCCAGGAGTAGCATTCTCTTAAACAAATCATAACTCAGGGCAGACATTTAAACTGACTTTTATTCTGAATGACACAATCTAGGAAAGTGCAGTATTGCTGATCTTCAGAAGCTGCTTGTTTTTCAGAGATCAGACTTTAATTATGAGGAAAATGACAGCTGTGATGAATAGACTGGTAAATGAAATAACTCTTTTGGTTTGCATGTGGTATTCTTGGCGCCATTCTTCTCACTATCCCTTGAGAAAAGATGGAATTGCATTTTAAATCAAAGTCACTTAGACTTCGTATGACCAATGGACACGCTGAGAGCGGACTTCAAAAACAAAAGGTATTTATGATGCAAGTCTGTCAGGACCCTGTATATTCTTAATCCCTTTAATGAGAAGCCACAGAATTTTGCACTGAGCTGCTGTTCACCTGGATACGTGCACTTTAATTTTTCCCAGTGAAAAACACAAAGGAAACATGCAGAGACAAAATGTGGGCAGCTCTTCTAATGAAATGTCCTCCACAGATCCAACAGACACCTAGAACGAGACAGGCCCAGAACAGCATTCAGAACCCAGTGTCTGGCATGCTTCTACAAAACACATATAAAAAAAAAAAAAAATACATATTCCCATGTTTATACAAACATATTCCTCCCAGCACCCATTCTGACAGCTTCACTTTCCCCAGTAACTCAGAAACATTGAAGTTTTGAAAGTACATCCTTTCCATCATATTACCCATGGATACTGTAGGTACAATTTTTTATGTACTTGTGCTTTCTAGTCATTACTAAAACCATACAAATGCCCCCAGGAGCCATGCAAGAAGGCTGCCACCTTCTTCTGCAAGCGTTGGTGTGCAGGTACAGTTGTGCAGGTTACAGTGTCTGTAATCAGATATACACAGCAAGGAATGGCACTGACACTGTCAGTGCATCCGCCCAACACACTCCAGCAGAGGAACCAAGCAAGGAAAAATGGTTTGATGTAGTTGCTTCTGAGTATATCTGAGGCTACTAAACGCATAGTGAATAATTACTGTAAATACTAGATGTTTACATGGCTTTTCTGACAGGTTATTCTATCTGAAGAAAGCATCATCCCAAATATTTAGCTAAGCCATGAAACATATGTACTCAGTTTCTACTGTAGACTGCAATTAAAATTGTACAAATAAGAAAGCCCGTATTTAGAAGATTTAGGATTTTAAAAACCACTTTTTCTTATCATCAGACACTTGTACGTTGAAATCTGAACTCTTCTCAGCAGCTCACAGATCTCATACACAACAGTATTGCTCGTGTGCCCTTCTCTGTTCTTCCACACGCTGCCGCAGCCAGCTGCAGCCACTCCCAGCAGGACACAGCGTGGCTGGGATGTCTGGCCATTGTATCCATTCCCTCAGATCTATTCCCAAAGCATAGCCATGCATCACTCCGTGGCAGTGCTTATGTGAATGGCATAACAGAGGGGTCTGCAGAGTTATACAATAATGACTCGAGAGCAGATGTTACTGCATCCCAAGTTTACAGTTTCATGGGCCTGAATGAGACAAAACCATTATACATAAATATAGCCACTACTTTGGCTTTTAAGAGCACTTCAACGTTCTCTAGAAATCCAAAGATGAGAATCTTAATTGCAAATGCCAGACACGTTTCCTCTATCAAAGTAAAAATGTCACCTTTATCACCTTTTCCATTTACCTTTCCCAAACTACAGGTGTATGCAGTCTTATTTGAAACTAAAAACTATTTATACTTAAAATAGTTTACAAGTAAAATATTTCAGTTAGGCTTTGTCTCCTTGACTTCCCATCTTGGTTATTCCAAACTCACACTCCCTAGACTCTCTCACAAAATTTTAAAAAAATCAAATATTTCTCATTTTCTTTAAAAACATTGCATTTATCATGTTCCTCTTACCTTTTTTTTTTTCCTCTAGAATTATACTCTGATAATACTTTGGGACTACCCTGCATAACGAAAGACTTCCCTTTCAGAAGAACAATGAAAAGGAATTATTGAATCTGTTACTACTCCACAACTGTAAAATGTCATCAGCAATTCCTATAAGATCACCAGCTGTTGCAAATGACTTGACTTTCTACACTGACCTTTAACATTTGCAGTTTGCAAGAGGAACTCTGTACTTTTACATCTGCTTAGAACATATCACAATGAAAATGAGACCAAGGCTAAAAATTACCTTGAAGAAACCTACACGTGTGTGCGCACCTGTCGAGGTGCCAACAAGCACTTGCCTGTTCACAATACTCATTCAAGCCTGCCAGTGAATACCTCACTCTCTCTTCTTAAATTTTAACTAAATGCTAAACCCAGGAGAAGCTCTATTGCACTTAAACTATGTGTGAATGTGACATTTAGTGTGACCTCGTTTTCCAGCAAAGGATGTCGGCAGGACAGTGTAAGGGTTGGTGGTACCTGGTCATAAACTTGGTATGAAGGACAACAGGATGTAGAAAGGATCAAATGGAAAGTGACAGAGGAGGAATTGGTGACGTGCACAGGCTGTTTGCAGCTGGCACTCTCCAGTTTTACAGCCCATCTTCCAGACACTGTGCTCCCTCTACATCCACAAAGCAATCCGGTTCCCTAACTGGCATAGCTGTACCTGTACCTGAAGTTCTGCTTCTGCTCAAGGCTGCAGACAATTAGTACCTTGTCCTCACCAATTTGTTTGTTTGCTTGCTGAAACTAGGTGAAACTTGGGCAACTTTTAAATGAATTTCCCATAAGAAGAAAACAGAGCTTGATGCCCAGAAATTTCTCATGAAAGTGAAAAATAAAAAGATGCTAGCACTGTGGGCATGCTTGATCTGTAACTGAAAGTTGTTCTAACATCTCACGTATGAGGTGTAGAAAAGAAAAACCTTCCTAAGAGGGGTTTGAAAAGATATTTTGTTCAAATCCTCTGTCTCTACGTAAAAAAAAAATAAATTACAACATGGTGTATATGAACTACTACTTACCACGTTGTACACAAGGATAAGGAAAGAATAGAATGCAAAGATAATTTGAGCTCATTTTTATTGCAATGCCTTAGTTATAAATAATCGAGGTATTTGCTGTATGTATTGCCTACTCCTGAAACACGCTGAGTATAAAATTTCTTCTTGCTTTTAATGGTACAAGAAACTCCTCACAAAGTGAGTGATATCTTCCATATTAGAAGATAGGTGTCACAGAACAGAGGAGAACTTGCCAATCACTACTAACATCCTTTGATGTCAGTTTGAGAAAACCAAATGTGGATCCACAAAAATGAAGATTTTTTTTTTAATGGGATACTTTGTAACAAAATCTATTAGATCTGAGAAAGACAATGGTGCAGCCCAGAGCTGCCAGAAGAAAATGTTGGTCTCGAAACAATACAACACAAGGAATAAATAAAGAAATTCTTGTTAATCAGGCAGTATCAAACCCTACCCTTTGTAACAGAAAAGATCTTCCTTTTCTCCAGGTTTGCCTAGACAGCTTTAAGAAAAAATGCAGGTGAAATTTTGCAGCACATTTGCACAAACACAAATTTTGCTTTTTACACACAACCCATCCCTGATTTGTGGCTGCCAGGTAAAGAGATTATACAACAGGCTTTTAAATAATCAAATAAAGATGTTAGATTAAACTTTTTGGTGTTAGTGATAGTCACTGTTGACACCCAAGATAAATTAAACTAAATATGGCAACTATAAATAGCATTAACCAAACAATTAAACATCATTTAACAACAATTAGATAAATCCTAACTTTCCTTTCTGAATGAAGCAAAACAAGTAGAATTTAGCTGACTATTGATATAATATATCTATATATATATATTCTGTTTCTTTATTTTATCACTTTCATTAAATAAATTATAAATATTTTTATATGTCTATAATGTAGAGAACCCACATAATAGGTTTCTCACACTTAAAAGTTAGAAATAAACCAATTTTTCCAGTTCTTTCTCACATTTTTCTGCTTCATCCTTATTTTGAATTATGGCAAATTTTGTTCTACACAAGTTTAGACCTATCCCTTCTTGAATTAACCTGCGTTGTCAGCCTGTTGGGAGTCATTTTGTTTGAACATCTGGACCAACCACATGTTTCCTACTGAAAATAAATCATCATTTATGAGTTATGAGTTATGAGTATTAACAGAGGACTGACAAAGATTGGGCTGTGTATGTTTAATGCATTATGATAAAATATTATATAAAAATTGTATTTGGAAAGTTTATGGAATACACTGAAAATGAGCAGCTTATCTAGGTCTGTTGCAAGGTAGTTTGTAGTTTCATAGCGCAGCTGGGTCTGCACTTATTAAAAGTTTAACTACTATAACTGTGTCAGCTGTATACAATCAATACTTCATTATTATTTAACACCTTAATTTATCAAAAGAAATGGATAAAAAAAAATACGTCTGCCTCTCTGACTAGAGGACTTTTTAAATGATTTTATTCTAGAAATCAAAGACAGAGTAGGTCTTCTTTTAGTGGGTAACTGTGATCTCAAGTGAGCCTTCAGGCACTGCAGTGTTTTGTCCTCACATCCCTCCCTGAAGTACTTTCCTATATGAGGCTGGCAATGGGTGCTGTGGAAATCCACTGTTCTGATTCTGTGTCACATGAACATTCAGGCTTACACTCAGTAGCACACAGGAGTCCTTCCTTTCCGTTAGGTATTCAATCAATGTTCCTGTAGCAACCCTATCATTTTTATTCATAATATACATATTTGGTAACAGCAACTACTTAACTGGGAGTCTATCAGTTACAAAACAACCTTAGTGTAAGTATTATTTCCCTGTACAGAATAAAGGAAAACACAAACAGGTAATTTGCAAATCTTTTTTCTAACATGTCACAAATGTAGAGACAATGATGAACAAGAATATAAAGCTTTATCCAACACTGCTCTTAAAGGCAGACAACAGCCAAGTAAACTGGAAGAACTAAATGAGGATAGAAGTTCTGTGAGTACTTGTGCAACATGAACACTTCTCACCACCTTCTTACATTCCCAAGTCAAAGTGAAGCTTTTCTATCACCCACCAATGATTTTTTTTATACCTTATTCATTGCTATCACATCTACATATTGATCAAATTTAGTTATTTTTTTAAGTGGTAAGTTTAACTAAAAAATATGGTCTAGGATGGACTGAAACTCTTAACAAAAAAAATTTACAGGATTTCATTGGCTATGCTTACTACACCCAGTAAAACTGGTCTAAATCTCATCTAACAGTCTGTACAGCAAGTTTTATTTCACAGCATTAGTGGCGGGTTCAAAGCCTCACCTCCTTGAAGCCTGTGATTGCATGAAAAGAGTATGTTTGTAAATAAAAACAAACAAACATTCCTGGTTGAAGCAGTTACGGAGAAATGCTCAAAAGCCAAATAACAAAAACAAAAAAGACATGGGGAACCATCCAAAATTCAGTATGTTTGAATAAAAATCTTCTGTTTACCACCCCAAACTCTCAATTTTCATGCACCTGACTAATGCTTTTTTAATATCCTCACACTGATTATGTCTGACACATATCATAACACTCACTGCACCTACGTCTTTGGGGCTATCAGAGGGTGCAGAATGAATACTTCGTAACAGGGTGCATCATGCCCTGCAGATCCACCTTATTAACTGGATAATAAAAGGCAATTAGAACATCAGTGAATGCACTCAGAGCTAGCATATTCCATCTCCATGTTTAGTGAACTGTTTGAATACCAAGAGAGTTCATACTGTAAAGCTAGAGAGAGAGAACTGGGCTTTTATAGAATACAGCTTTTCAAGACAAATTCAGAAATGACTCGGAATTAACATGTATCACTGAGCTTTTCAACTTTTTCCATCCACTTCAGTGATACTTTTCACTACGGGGGGGATGGTCAGACATGGTCAGACAAGCCGTTCTCACAGCATCTTCCTGAGGTCAAGGAACATCACCTTACCTCTTTCACCCTCCCTAATGCCACCACGAGCAGCCTGCAGTGAAAACTGCAGCTCAACCTGGCTCTAACCCTTAGCCTGCTTCTGGTTTACAGAGCAGATATACACTGAAGGAGGACCTAGATGTGCTGAAATTATGAATCTGCATCAACCACAGCATTTTCAATTCTGACTCAAGCACTTTGTACTTACGTGTAGCACCACTACTTTGCTTAAACCCAGCTGTCTAATCTAAGTTTACAAGCGAGGCCCTCTGTGGCTATCTCCAGCCACTGGAGAGTCTATTCCCAAGTCTCTTCACACCATGTCTCCTGGACTTTTAGAGCTTTTAGGCTTTTAGAGGTGCAAGTCTCTCTCCACTGACAGAAGAGGAGAAACTACAGGGCCAGCTTGCAGTAATAGCCAGTGTAAGGAACATGAACACCATCCTTCCTGCCTAAACTGAATCACTGCATTCCAAAACATCAAAATACTGGAAACAAGAAAGCAATTCCTAGAAAACTGTAAATGAAATATACTGCATTAGAGAAACGTTTACATGTGAAGTTTAGACTGAGAGTTTAGACTTTCCTGAATTTGATGCTTCAGGCAAGCCATACGCACTGTTTTACAAGAAAATCCTTTGTCTTTACAAAAACAATTATCAGCATTGGTGACTGCAGCAGAGTTTGCCCTTTCCTAGATATTTGTATTAATTATGCTTTGAAGGTGCTGAATTAATCCATTCTGTGAAATATATATCAGTTAATTAAAAGGTATTTTTCTTCAAGAAGAAATATAATTCATGATGAAATAGGAGATTAATGCTTCCTAAGTCAGAAATCCTTTGGGTGAAAATAAAATAGGTTTTGGAATAGACATGCTTTCCAATTGACCTCACTGTTTAAATATTCCTGAAAGGCATCAGATTTGAACTGAAGGAGTACAGCACATGGTATGGAGCTTTTACTGTTATCCTTTGAAGCAATAGAACAGGCAAGCCCATGGTACTGTACACCCAAAGAATGAGCTGCAACTCTCCAAACACCACACAACACCAGGCACAGTGCCTGCAATGCCACAAACAGGGCCACAGAGACAGATGAGAGCGGTTTGTATGTCATAGAAGCAGCAGATCAGGAAACTTAGATATTTACTATCCCAGTGAAAAACCTGTATTAGAAATATCAAGGGCTTCTTAACTCTTTACCTATACATAAACTGCTCATTTGGGTATGCAAGTAAACTAATGTATTTTCCTACACAAAAGCAGATGAAAATCCTCCAGACTCGGGCTGTACAGAAAAAAAAAAAGTATTCTCAAGCTGTCCAGTGTAAAACTTTATAGTGACAGGAATTAATAAGTGTCAGTTCACTAACAAAGCACCTCATCACTTTGAAAAATGACAGTGACAAAAAGTGGTATAACTCACGGAGGTGGGACGGTGGTGAACATGAGGAATGTGCATTTCCTCAGAGGGTACAACATTAGGCATTATTCCTACCATGAGTGGACAAGACAAGGGAGAACAAAAGAATCCTCGTTCTCTATTAGGCAAAAGGGCTTCTTGGCTGGTGCAGGGCTGACAAAGGTGTTCTGAATAGCTCATTTCTCCATTCAAGGCACAAAAACTACTTGGAGACACACACTGCTCTGCACTGTGCTAAGAGACCACAGAGGGGGGTGACAAAAAAAGGAAATTTGATCAGATTAGATACAACCCACAGTTCTCTGTATGGTTCCATAAAATTGTGGGCCAAACAGTAACCTGGCATAAGCTGTCACTGTTCTAGTGCTTTCTAGCTAGGGAGAGAAAAGGGCTTTAGAGTAGAGAAGAATTTTCCTCACTGTGCAAATGTGTCTATGCCAAGGCCTTATTAGGATTTGTGCTGGCCTAGCTCTGTCCATCAGCACACTCAGCAGACAAGTTCCAGGAATAACCATGAACCAGAAATTTCTCCTGCAGGCACAGTTCCATAGCAAACTGGCATTTCCAACAGACTGGCCTGATTCACTTCTAGGACATGATTTTACAGAAAGGACACGAGGCACAGCCTCCCTGTATCATTGCACTCATTCTGGGATCACCTTCTGGGCCCATATGAAATTCAGTCCTGAGATTGTTGTAGCTGTGTTAAGGTACCTTCAAGCTTCCTCAGTCCCTCTCTATCACTGTCCTAAGGATGGAAAGTTGCTCAGAATATGACTCAAAGTGTTATGATGGTCCGTGTAAATGCACCTCCTGGTTGCCATCCCAGGATCCTCATTTAGTCCCTGTTATCCTCAGCCTCGAGCCTCCTTCCTGACCACAGCTCATCCATCCCTGCGGTGCAATCCAGACAGCACCAGCAGCACACGCAGGCAGCGTTAGCATCCCAGTATGGATACTGGTGACTCTCCAAAAGCCACAGCCTCAACAGGTGTTTCTGCTCCAACGCCACTGGAGCCACACTGATGTGTTTCACTCTAGGCATCCAATTTAAGATATTGTTGGCTGTACCCCTAAATTATCTCCCGCTCAGAGATCTAAAATTGCGAGAAATAACTACCAGACACATTCAAACTTTTTTTCCTTTGACTATTCTCTTTTTTTTCCCCTGCTTTAGGACAAGTAAATATTCTGAGCCTGTAGAATTTAGGCAATAACTTAATAGGAAACTGTAGCAGATATTTCATTTGAGTTAATCAGATTTAACATTTCTCCCAGAAATGCAGAGCCACATGTTCCTCCCTACAAAACAACATCACATTTGCCATATGGAAAGTCATGTGAAAAAGTTCTAAAGGAAGTCCTTGGCTTCTTACAGGTCTGGAAACCCACACTATTTCCTGCAAAAGCCTATTTTCTACATGGAGTAGCCACATTTCAGTACTAAAATAATCCAAATGAAAAAAAGTTGCAAAAATCCAGACAAGCAATGAGATTTGTTCATTTTTAGTTCCTCAAATTCTTTCAATAAGTCACTACTGGATAAAAGCCAAGACCACATGCACTGTGAGAGCGGGTCTGAGTTCCACTTTGATTAGAAGTAATACGATAAAATTAAATTAAAAACTACAGTAAATGCCATCAAAAGCCCTTATTCTGTTAGCACTGAAAATCTTGTATATATGAAATAACTAGAAAGAATAACTCTATGGTAAAGGACTGGTAACAGGTGAAATGGAAAATAAAAAGGTTACAGGTCAGCAGCAAGTATTTGAAAAGTATTTGAGAAAAGGCTTATTTATGTACTTAGTAGAATAAGTTATGTTTAAATTTAATGTTGTGTCATTAGAGCAGGTTTTATTACCCATCCTCCTCCAGTTTTCTTAGCTCTCTCATCCTAAATGAGTGATTCATTTAGACTATTCTTTATGTTAAGCACTGAGTTCCAAAAATGATCTATTACACAGGATTAGACACAGTCAGAGCCAAAAAAATTACCATCATATAAACTTCATAAAGATGAAACCTTCGCCAATATATTTTTCTGTAAGTCTCTGTCTCCAAGTCCCAGTCAGTATCAAGATTGCAGAGAAGACTGGTTCTAAGTCTCTGCCCAAAAATGTGCTTTGTTATTATCTGACCTGTCAGGTACCAGCAGGTCAAATAATCAGCAGTGCTGTTATTTACACAATACTAAATTATAATGTCTTGTTTTGATTCACAAAGTTGGGCATAGACTATATTTGTAATATTATCATCCTGTTACAATGCTTTTACTGAACTGCTGTTGACAAAACAACTCATTTGACCATAATAAAAAAAATCACTTATGCCATGTGCAAAAGCTCATAACTATTTCTGCCAATTGGATAAGCATGACTAAACTCTTAAAACTATTCAGCTAGATCATTTAGGGCTGCCTGGGAATATGTGTTATTAGACTAATTGGTGCATTAATCCTATGCATCAGAACATAACAGTAAAGAAATTAATTTTTAATGCTACGAATTGATTATTAAACATCATATAGAAACAGCAAGAGATATAGCTCAAAACACATTCTATGAACATATTACTTCACTCAAAACTTAACTTTTAAGGTTTACAATTCACTATGATTTTTAATGCTTAAGAAAAATTGTAAATACATCTTTAAAGTATACTGCAGATGTTTTTGAGATTAAACTTCCCTAAAGATAGCATGACATAAGGACAAACACAGTAGTTCCAAGTGCTCAACAACAGCCAGGCACTGTAGTCAGAAGTAGCATTTGTTAACATATGTTAACAATGTAGAAGGTGACACTTATGTAGAAATCTCTTACCTGCCTTGGTTGAGTCTCTCCTGATAAGGTTTGTTCTGTGAGAGATGCAAGTCTTTATGTATAAATCAGAAGCAAAGGTGTGCTTGGCACATCCAGTTTTCAGCAAAGCTCAAGTGTGATATGTGTAAGTAATAAATTGGCTTCTCAAAGTAGCTCAGACCATATTAATTGGAAACAGAGTCACTGCTTGCAAGGTTGCTGATGCTGCTCCTTCTGCTTTGTGCCTTTGCAGAGAGCTAATGTATGAATAAGGCAGAGAACAAATCCCTTTCTCTCTTTCTCTCTTTACCTTTCCTTCTTTCTCTTAAATGGTGAGTTAGAGTTCAGTTTATTCTGCAGACGATGGCAGAGTACAGGCTGACAGTGTTGTTTCCTCCCCTGCCGAGACACACTGAATGTGTTGTGAATAAAGACAAAGCCCTCTACCAGTGCACCACATCACTCTGTAGGTAGGAGCTGCAAGGATGTGCTGTGCTGCTCCTCAGCAGGCAGACAAGCCTTAAACGCAGCCGGACAAACTCACCCTGCTTTCCTCACTGAAGACCCGCACCAATAACTTTAGCTGGGGACCACACCTCCTCTGCAAGGGGAACTCCAGCTCTGCAGCTGGCACGAGTTCTGATTTGCCTCCTGGCAATGGCTGTCTATGTGGTTTTATTTTTCTACATCATAAAGGGCAATTTAGTTCCAGTTTCTCCTTACGGCTAATGGGTAACTAACTGGATAAACTGACAGCTTTTCTTATTGTCAACCAACCCCTGTAAAAGCCCTACTAACACTTCAGGTTTAGGGTTTGTACTGAAATTAGGCCCAAAGGATACCTGCCAAATAGCTTTGTGCACGAATAGCAGTGCTTTCCTCTGTATTCCCCCCCGCCCCCCTTTTCTTTTCCACTGTAACTAAAATATTCCTAGGTCAAAAAGTTAATAGTGGAAACTAGCAATGTTGCCACTGGAAAAATAGAGTGAAGATGACAGTAAACAGGAAGGAAAACTACCTAGCTCCCAAACAGTATGTAAACTGACCAATTTCAAAAGCCCTACTGAATACATGGGAAATGTGTGCTGGTTTGAGTCCACAAACAATGGAGTTGAAGCTATTTTAAGAAGATAATATTTATTTTCCATGCTCCTGTCTGTGAATACTGAATACTAGCAGGTGGGGAAGTCTTAAAGCAAAGGTATTAAAAAAAAAAATTTCAATTTTTAATATTACATTTTTCAGATATGAATATATATATCGCTATATACAAACCTATGCTTTAGTGCCCAATATGAAATGCTATCAGCCTCCTTCCTTGATGGCAAAGGCAGAAAAACAGAAGAACAAACAAAAAAAAAACCCCAAACATTAATCTTTTTCTTTTAGTGTGGTTAAAGTAATAGTTATTGAAAAGAACCTTACCCCTACCCACTTCCCTGAAAATGACAAGAACTTCTTCATCAAATATTCCTCCACTAGTGGCTGTGAAATCTGGAAATCTCAAAGTCCTTTGAGCACTAAGGTGCTTTGACTGTGGGGGGAAAGGGTCCATTAGAGAAGAGAAGACATGATTAGCAGTTCCTGAAGGCATCTCTACCACCCTGCGGAAGCTGTATTGGGTGGTGGACAGTTACAGAGCCACAAAACATCATGTGGAAACCTTGAAACCGGAGAAAACTCTTGACTTGGCAGCAAGGTGACTCTGGGGTGTCAGAATTTTGTAGCAGCAATGGCTGAGGAATGAAGCCACTCCTCTCACGTCTGCACAGTAACATCCACAGTCTCGTCATGGAGCAATGATGACCATCTATCGTGTTGAATAAAGACCTCTCTGCTGCAGCACGCCCTGTGCGCTTTTCATTGCTAATGAACGTGAATGCATTTCTCATCAGCTCCACTCCTGGTCACTTTGAGAGCTAGGTTTGACTAACAGAGAAATTACTGTGGCGTTTCAGCACCCTGATCAAATTTTGCATTGTTTGAAAACTTAACTAGCAGAAACAAGTGTATAGCAAGTGCTATACACTGAAACATGAAATTTGTCCCAGGCTGAATGTGATCCAGCTGTCGATCACATTGCCACTGTTTCAGGTGAGCCTTAGCCACAAGGAAACAACAATAGCACGTGGCAGCCTGTGCCAGTTTTGTGTTCGTGTCTAGAACAAAGAATATCAGGGACAAGAAAGTTTTACAATAGTGATCTACTCATTTTCCCAAGGATGCTGTTAGCAAGTTTGTTGCATGTGCTAATGGGAAACCTGATTTTATGAGGAAATTGCTATTCCTATGGGAAACATTAAGCACTTGGCACTCTGCTGTATGTTTAAGAAGTTAAATTGTTTGAGGGGGTTTGAGCACTAGCATTTGTACTTAAGCCTTTTTGCTTCTTCCTTCCCATGAGCAAAATATCCTGAAGCCTGGATCAGTGATCTTTTGCTTTTCTATTGCTGTGTAGCACAGAGGTGTTATCATGTAACATGATAATAAATTTCTCCGGGAAGAGAAGATGCACATCCAAAAGATAAAGTTCCTTCTAACATCTCATCTCCAGGAAGCTCTCAGTTCCCACTGGCTTTCACAGAAGTGGAGTACTCGGCACCTTAGAGCCTTGCTGAGCAACTGCAGAATCCCAGCCAGAGCAGAAACACACTTAAGTCATAAAACACCATTAATCCTGTATTTACATAGTCAATATCCCAAGGGTTGCAGATAAAACTGCAGGAAAAATAAACAAGAGATTATTAAAACCACTACTTTATAATTTAGTCTATGCCTTCATTATTTTATATAAATGTTTCCTGCTTTTTATTAAAATAAAATGCATCAAATCCAGTGGCACAGAACAACAGAAAAAATTCAAGCTCCTCCTGGAATTTCTTTTATTCTGTATGACAAGCAAAAAGGAATAAATCCATTATCTACTACAGAGAAAAGTATCCAGTCCTGAGCTATTCGTGAATATTCAGAGCCATAAAATTATCTGCACAAAACATTTCAAGCAAAGAAGCCATCACTAATACTAGAAGCATTTCACAATAAACATTTTTTTGGCAGCCACTGGAAGAAGCTCTCCTAATCATTCATCTACTAATTCTTTGCAAAATAACTAATCACCAATTACTAAACAGAGGATTCCATTTAAGAGACCTAGAGAAGGAACAGAAAAAAATTCTATGCTAGGTCATAAAAAGCAAACAACTTAATACTCACAAACTACTATACTAAAAAACCCCTAACAAAACCAAAAACTAAAGATTGCTCATACGATTTCCATGGTAAGGTTACTCATGTCATAAATTCTATGAGTGTGGGAGCACCATTGCTTTCTCCTGTGAAAATTCTGGTAGTTTTGCCAAAATATTGTGCAGTGCTGTCTGGTCTGCCCAACTGCTTCCTATGGTTGGGACTTGTACATCTCAAGGTTTTAGCAAAAGAGCCACGAGATGCAGCTTCTTCCATTTGCAAGGCATAGTTTCAATCTGAAATACTTCTGCAGAATTCAAATCACTATTAAGTTATTGCAGCATACGGAAAAGATGATCTCGAGATTTTCCTTGATGACCTACACTGCAAAGGAGATAGTGAAGTTAGAACCTCTGGGGAATTAAGTGAACAAAACTGACTGTAAATTAACCTTTTGGGGGAATTCGTTTTAAATGGTAACCAAGAAGGCAGGTTTTGCTGGTTTTGGTTTTTTTGGTTTTGATTTAGTTCTAACAGAGTGGGCCATGTCACCTTAACATTCAACTGTATTCAGCTGATGGTGAGGATGTGCAATTGGTGAAAGGTAATTGAGACAAGGTATGGCAAACTTGCTAACACAGTAACCTTAAAGAATAACGGTGCTACAGTATCACCTCTACCACTGACCTATTTTTCATATCACAAACACAATCATACCTTTTACCTTTTGAAGTTTGCCCGTGATCAGCAGCAGTATGACAATAAACAGGACTGCTTCCAAATCCCCATGCTGGATAAATCATTTCTTTCTAATCAGATGCTCTCACATGAAAGAATGATGCTGCATATATTAATTGCATATTCCATTAGATCTTCACCTTCATCTACTGCAGCACTATGGCCCCTACCAGTTCTTTAATATTCCTGCATTTATAAATGTAAAATGTTTCTTTACAGTTATTCTTTGACTTGTACATCACCATCATACAGAAAGACTATGAATTCAGTGTGTCAGTAAGAGCAGAGCAGAAGGTAAGGAACAGAGTCCTATTTATTGCTATTTAAGGTACCCCCAGCTGTTTTGCCACACTGATCTGCACTGCCTCCACATCAGCTCAGAAGCTAATTAACTGACTCCATGTGATTTCTGATAGGTATGAGCAGTTTACTGATTTGTGTGTCAGTGAAAAAAAGGCCTGACAGTACTCCGAACTTTCAGAGCTGAAGAGTTACTAAAAATGAAATAAAACTCAGGGCAGGCAGATAGGAGGTTCCCTTTCTTCTTTTCAGCTTATTTACTGTGAGTGCTACCCCAGAAAATGTCTCTGGGTTATCTGCTGCAGGCCAGCAATCTTGCCATCACAGCTCCAGAACAGCAAATATTACTAAAGACTCAAGGTTCCTGAGTAACCAAACCAGTTACTTGGAAATGCTTGCAGACTTGAGGACCAGATTAACTCATACCCATCGCTTCCCAGAGGTGGTTAGTGCTGGAGATGCTCTCATTGAGGACTTGGGGTGCTCTACAGCAGTCAGAGCTATTGCTACATTTAGTCAGTGTCTGAATCAAATCAGAAAATCTTCAGGAGCAGCTTTAATTTCCTCTTACCACAATCCCTTTCCCCCTGTTCATTCATAGATATTTTAGTTCTTTTCATAAGCATAGAGGTCATTCTTCAACAAAACAGAAAACACAACCAGTGCACGATCTTTTGTCAGATTTTATGTTTGTTAGATTTGTAAGGGATATATGAGACATAGGTGGATGGCAGAGTCTTAAACTGTTAGTTTAGAAATGATTGCTTATCTACACAGAGAGAGAGGGAGACAAAATTCTGGCCAAACCCTGCATACTTTTTGTACATGAAATATTCACTGGCTTAAAAGGGTATTTGGATGGATGAAAAACAAAGAATAAGTCCTTTCTTTTGTACTTTTAGTGATCCATACAACCTATTGTATCTGGCCTTTCAAATCTGCTCTACAACTAAGTATTTTTCACTTACAGCACAGAAAGTTTTTTAGAAGCCAAGAGGCATTAAACGACCAACCTCACGTATTTCAATAGTCAAAAGCATAACAACTGTCTAAATTACACTTGGTATACTTCAAATATTAAAGTACCCAATTTGAATGATAGCTTGAAAATTACTAAGGATGGAAAAATCTGAAGTTTAGAGTAGAGAAAGTTGACAACAATTCTCTCTATACAGGATACTAGTTTTTCAGCAGAAAGGAAGGCAAATACATTAGGTATAATAAAATGTTTCTTAATGAAAAAGGACGGAAATTTGTCATTTTCTTTTGTGATGTTCCCTTTTAATAATGAACAATGCATCTGACAAAAAAAGAAAATGTGTCAGGGGAGATACACTATGCAAGTAAATTTTTACAATTACGTAGGTCGGCAGATAGCATTGTAATAGCCTGGTTATTCCTAGAGTGTAAAAGAAGAAAATCAAGATCAATTCTGCCTTTGAGCTACTGGGATCCTTCACATGCATGAAATGCTAAATGCGCTCATTATACATCATTATTTCATTACTATCTAAATCATCTGTGTATTAGCTCAGATAACTGTGCACCCAAGGGAGTGTTGTAGCTTTTGGGGACTTCTGACATTTCGTACTGGAAATAAAAAAGTGAAGAAAAGCAACTGACGTGTACTCACATATCTGCAAAGAGAACAAGAAAACAGTGTAGGCAAAAGTGTTGCCTTTAGTCTGAAAATGCAAATAATCCAGTCCCCCTTGCTTGAAAAGCAAGATGGAGATGGAGATTAATTTGCAGCTGCAAACTTCAGGTGACTTTGGCATATCTAAAATAAGGGATGATTCAGAATCAAAAGTCTGTACAATCAAATAGGAATAAAATTAGCCACAAAATCCCAACTATTGGAAGAGTGTGTGTGAAATCCTACAGCAATGGAAAACAAAGGCACAATATTCAGTATCTTCATGAAACTAGATATTCTGTTGAGGAAGCTTGTGTAATTTAAAAGAAAAATAAACACTTAAAAAAATTGATGTGCAACCTTATCCAAGGCAATTTAACACATGTCCTTTACAGCATTTAGAAAGTGAAATCCAAAGGTGCCCGGACATAACCTCAGAAGAGGATGGGTCTGAAAGGCATCCTTCCTGTGGATCCTGCAGTGACCCAAGATAGCTTAGAGAGGTTTAATTTAAACCTCTGTGCATCAGCATTAGTTAATCTGGCCATTAAACTTTACAGTTATCCACTTCTGAGTAGCTCTGCTCTTTAGGTGATGCAATAAATCAAACCATGCCACGCTAATGGAAAGCTAATGATAGCAGGTTAACCCGTTTTTTCCACCTGGATTTCCCTGCTGCTTGTGTCCGATCAGGCTGTCAGCTCCACCATTACCCAGGAGATGAATCCAGCCATTTGGACAGTCCATCCCTGCTCTCAGCCTTTCATTAGTTTGCAGTACCTTCTGTAGAGCTTCCCAGTTTCATCACCAGCAGAATATACTGAAATCCATCCCTCAATTTAGCAAGGGGTAGTATCAAAGCAACTAATCTTGGGTGTCTGGCAAACAATTTGTAACGTTCAGGCTAGCTGACAAATAATTTCTCAAAATTCCTCCAGTGTCTTAGTTTAAATTTAAGCGTTTGAAACAGAAACCATCAACTGTTTCTATGCACAGGGTAGTATAAGCAGAGAACATTTTTAACATATGTGTTTGCCTTACTCTCTTACTGTTTTGTTTCCCTTTGGCTCAAAGTTGCCGAGCAGCAAGTTCAGTGAGCAAGGCTCTAGGTGGATGCTTCATTGCTACCCAAGGCCAACCCACCACAAGGTTAAAAAAAACTGAGTGCTCACCTTTCTCACCAGCTTTTCCTCTTATCCAGTAGACACTATTGTCTGACACCTTTGTGCTGAATTTTGAACAGAACCAACAAGCATGATAAGAAAATTGATTTTTCTGAACAGTGTTTTAGACAGCCACCTCTAATCCACCCAGAAACATCCAAATAGCAATAATTGATGAGTTAACCAATCATTGCTTAAGAAACTATTGACATGGGTTATCCAGTCACAAATTTTCCTCCTGATTAGAGTGGGAACTTCAAACATTTTGAGGCTTTGACTGTCAGGTTCCAAACTGATAGTGACAGGCACACTTCAAACCCTTTTATTTCTCATCTCTTGCTCTTCTCAGCTGAAGGATTCACCTTAATTTCGTCTCCTAACTGATGAGGTTCAACAGTAGGATAAATGTCTGGGTAGATCACAGATTGGTTCTGATTGCTCTGCATCATATACATTTGTTTATTCAATGACACAGATTCAAGAGAACCATGACAATTTTAACCCAAAGCCTTCTAAAAAGAGAAAAATTCTATTAATTTCTTTTTGCATCCACACCTGCCCTGCCCCCTTCCCCCCTCCCCGCTCTTTCCAGAAAAAAGGTTTGGATTCACTTTTCCTGGCTATGATGATTCCATATATTTATTTAATTTACACAAATATGTGCTCTAAAAATGCATATAAAAAAAAAGGAACACTTTTTTTCTCACCCTGCATAGCCACCACTTTTCTGTGTAGAGGCCACTAGAATCCAGGAAACACATCTGACTGAAGGAGCACTACACTTTGAGCATGCTTTGCCTCTTCCCTCACTGAGGACAGGCAGCAATAGCTAAAGTACGTTCAGTCTGAGACTGAAAAACAACTTCACTCCAGACAGCAATAGCAGTATGAAAATGTGGTTTGTTTGGTTTTCTTCTTTCATTGCAAATGAAACGTTTTGGAGCAGATTATGGTGGGTGTATGGTAATACATTCATCTACTGCAAGAACACAGCAGCAGGAGAGCTAACTATCTTTATACCTGTCAGCTTTCCTGAAATGCACTGTGCACAGCAAAAACCAATTCCATACTGGATGATGGTTGAGGAAGCCCCCTGAGAGCTTGGGGTGTCACACAGCCAATAACTGTACAGGCCTAAGGTGCACAAAGAATGGTGTGGGTGGGGAAACACCTGACAACACTTCCCTGCACAGATGGTTCTGAAAAACACTCGCATGGATTGAAAAAGCTCAGCCAACACAGCATGGGCAGCACGACGTCTCTGTGGATGGTGTTTAATCTTTCTTTGTTTCCTTGGTTTTCTTTGATGTAAGATGGTCTGATGGCATCACAGAGCAGTCCTTACCACTCTCCCTGGTTTAGTTCTGGATAGCAGAGGGGACATGATGCAGGGAAGAAAACCGAAGAGTCTATTCTATTGTCTTGATCTTCTTTTAGTTCTTTAGATTTCTTTGAGCCACTCTCTCAAAAAATATATCTCTAGCCTTTATTTGGAGAAGGCAGAATCACAATCAGAGAACAAGATGACTCCTGAATATTTCCTCACCAGGTGAGAGCAAGTGTCAAGAGGTAAAGCTGGCTCAACCCCCCACACAGCTGTAACAAACACACCAGAAATAATTCTCGTCTTTTGCATGCTCCGTGAGCTGGGGAACAGCTGTATGTTACCAGCGTTCTGGCCACAACATCTGTCACACATAAATACATAACTGCACCTACATTCATAATCATAAATGTAAAAACTGACATGGTTTTAATTGCCTTGTTTTCAGTTGTTTATATTTCCTAACTTGAGCTGTTCGCAATAACATTCATTTACAGGAGTCTGCCCCTCAGGGAATTTATCAGAAAAATTACCTCCCTTAGTAGGATTTTCAGACACTCACACTGGAATCTGGAAAAATAAAGGACTGTAGGGAATAAATATAAATCAAATGTGGACCTCTAATGGTTGGCTTTGGAAAGTGGGAAGAACAAGGATGCAGAGAGTAGTGGAGAGCTGTTAGGATGAGATGCGAAACAGAACAGAAACTGAAGGTTTTAACTTAAATGACAGAATCGAGAAAAAGATGTGTAAAGGAATAAAATTGAGGAGATATAAACTGATAGATGGAATCAACTTTGGAAAAAGGAGATAGAAGAGAGACTTTGAGGACCAGAGTAGAAAGCAAAAGTCCTGGCAAAAGATCTGTCCCTCACTGTTAGAAACTACCTGTGAAACGCAGTGCTGGAATTTCTCAGTATTTTCTTGAAAGGATGACAAAATTTGGCTTGCTGTGCTAATGCATAAAATTATAGTCTTCAAATTTTTCTTGCCTTATTGACTGCACAGGACAAACCTGCTTTGGGTTTCTGTCAGGAGACTGTTAGAAAATAAGAACAGATTTATTAGGTCAGATGAGAAGTGTGATCTGTTATCCTGTCTCAGCATGGAAAACATTTTATAAGTGTGGGAAAAGCATTAAAAAAGCAAATATAGATAATACTTCTGCAAGTATAATGTCCCAGCCTCCTGAGATCTAGTTTGCATCTGCATCATGGTGTTTAATAGCCCTTGATGAGTCTATGATTTTCTCTAATTGCTAAATGCTCTTTTTATACATTTGATATATATAAAATCCCGAGTTACACACTTGAATTATGCATGGCATGTAAAACACAGCATTTTGGTTCAAATTTGCTTTATAAGATTTTCAGTGGTTGCCCATTGGCTCTTCTGTTACAAGAGGTGATGAATAATCAGTCCTTATTTGCATTCATTTGGAAACATTTATTGTGTGCTTGGTTCAGTTGTTTCTTTTCCAAGTTCTAGTCCATTTAACTGTTCCACACAGGGAATTCATTACAATCTTCTTGTGATTTCATTATTCTTCTCCATCTCTTTTCCAGGTCTGAAATATCCTTGCCAAATTAAAGAGGGAGACCACCTTCTAAAAATGTGTCTTCCCTTTTCAGTCATTTTTTAATTAGGTGGGCACTTTTGCAGAATAATCCATAATTGCCCAAGATCTCTGCATAATGTAGTGAAAACTACAGCATTCTGAAGTTACACACGTGTAATTTCAGAATTAACAACACTGAAATTTATCTGCCATTTTTTCATAGCGACTCATAGCAGCAAGGTCTAGCTTCACTGTTACTGAGTGTTATTTTATGTTTTTGAACTTCACCACTTTGCTATTTGTTCCTAGAAAATGTAGAATAAAGATGCCTTTAATGACCTTTACAAGACTCCACCTGAAATTTTCCTCAAATGTCCATAGCCTTTCCTCTGCTTTTAATCAGACATTACTCTATAGGAGCAATGATTCTTTTGACATTACAGCTTGATTTAAATCACATAGCAAAAGAAAATTATCATAAGCTTTGGACAAATCTGCGTATGGTACACCAGCCAAGTCATTCTTAACCACGTGTTTTCTGGCTGCTTTGAAAATTCCTAATGTGTTTATAATCATGTATTTATATTATTTTCTTCTACAAACTCATGTGAACTCCTTTCCATTACTATTTTTTCCCTTATTACAGATTTTTTAGTACATAAGACTTGCTTAATGATTACATACATGGTCCTTTTTAAATTCTGTTTGTAGAAGCTGGAGAGTGTAGAATAAAAAGGATGGAAATTTCAGGGAAGAGATGAGTACTATGAGGAACAGAGATGGTTTACCTTTTCTGACAGTTTGCCCACAACGTTGGTGGGAGTGATTCGTTCCATTTGTTCAAACTGTTCAGAAACTGCACAGTTCACCTGAAGGCTTTCTACCCTCGTGGAAATAGTTCAATACTCAAATTCTGAGCACATTTTCTGGTACTCACAGGCACATCAAAGATGATGGGAGATGGGTTCTAAGTGTACAAATTGCTACGTAACACCACGTGTTTGGGGCTGACAGAAGAAAGGTGATAAATGTCTGAAACAGAAAACCCGTAGTGAGTTCTGGCATTAACCTCTCTGTACTTTCATTCCCAACTCAAAAGATAGATAATGCTAATACCATTCATCTCAAAGCTGTTCTATGAAAGTTCATTAATGTTTTTCAAGCACTTATATACCTTAGTGATAAATATGATAAACATCATTTAAAAGCCCATGAGAAAATTAGCAACTCTGACTTGGGAGCTGCGTTTGAACAGCGGGCAATAAATATAACACGAGACAGAAAGTGAACTTCAAGGACAAAAAAATATAGAGCAAAAACTTCCTCTTCTGTTTCGCTCACTAAATGAAATAGGCCTGTAAAAGAAGTAATAGAATACTACAGGATTTAGAAGTTGCAAAGAAAAGATGTACAACTCTAGCTCAGACACTCAGGAATTTTTGAAGGCTGGACTAAAAGACAGTAGGGATGTCCCCAGAACATCATTTTGTACAAACATGATGCACAAAGTGCACACTCCTCCTTCTAATTGCAATGTTCAGTTTACAAGTGCAGAGAGATGAATGTAGTCTCACACTAATTATTTCAGGACAAATACTGGAGTCTGACTCATTAATCAGATAAAACTTTCACTGGATCTAAGTTGGCTCTTTGCTTCTACAGCCTGCAGTATGCAGCCTACCCCTGTGTTAGTTTTTTGTCTCAGACTTCCCAAGGACATGGAGATACGGTTCACACAGTAGACAATTGGACATAATTTTTATCAATTCAAGCATTTTGAATAGATAATTCTTTCCTCTGCTCCCTAGGCATTATTCAACTTTCAATTGGTACATTCGCAACTCTTTCAGCTGGACACATTCACCTTTGGTTTAACTGCTACATAACAAATAAGGCAGACTGACTGCCCACCTGATTTCTGTCTCCTGTGCTAAATCAAGGGCTGGTTTGTGCATTTTAGGAAGCTTTTCACAGGGGACAGGAAGCACTGCATGCATCTGCCCATGGACAATGCCTCTGCTCCTGTTGTCTTTCAGCAGGTGCTTCACATATTTCCTTTCATACCTGACTAGGTTTGCTGGCTGGTGAGCACTTAGAATCAGGACTATGTCTTTAACCTATCATTCTTGTGAAGCCCTGTGGCTGTTGTAATAAAAGGAAAAATACGTGTTGAACAGAAGTATCTAGCCAAGCAGAAGAAAACAGGTGGTTTCAAGCACTTGCAAGAAAAACAGGGAGGATAAAATTTATTTTAAAAATACCCCAAAACCTTAAAAAGAGATGACACAATCATCTTCCTGTATTTCACAGCTCAATGGAGACCTGCATTTTATTTTTTGTTCTACAAGAGCAGTTTGAACCTGTATGCAAGACAGGATCAGCTCAGCATTTTCAAACTTGCCTGTTAAGAGAGTTTCACTTTGCCATGCCTTGACATAATATGCAGGAACATAAATGAACCTTCCCTCTTCCGACTGTAGAACTCCAGCTACATGGGCAGACATCCAGCAAGAAAAACAAAAATAATAACTACTTAGACAGTGGCTACAAAAAGGCAGCACCTGCAACATGTGGAACCGAAAAGAATTTCAGACCAGTGCCAAGAGCCCCTCTGCAAAGAGGAGCTGAACACAACACGGTGTGAACGTTATCAGGTTCCCAACAATGTCATCAGTTACCCAACAATGCAGCCTTCCTTGAGCTCCAGCTCTCACCTCAACATGATAGAGAATAATTGAATAAACTGCTTCTAAATTAAAGCTGAGCATTCCACCACCCAACCAATAACTTACTGAGAAATTCAAAATCTGCCAGAAAAATTTCCAGATGAAGTACTGATCCCACAGATAACTTACAAACCACTCTGAAATCCTCTTTTGCAATATCAAAGAGACAAATTTCAGGGTCTTTGCTCACCACCAGTGGTGTCCTGTGACCTCAAAAATTCCCTCTGGTGCATTTAGTAATGTAATACATCAAGTGCAATACAGATATTGAACACTGGAGTCCCAGTGGAAGACTGATCTCTATTGTCTGACCCACCGAAAGGACAGAGATGAGATGTACCAGATGTTATTTCATAGCTGCGGACAGTACCCCGGCTGCAAATATTGCTACATATTTCATCCACACACCAAATTTTAATTTCTTTTTAAAAAAGAGAAAGAAGTAAATTTTCTTTTACGCAGTCACCTAAAGTTAAGACACAGAGATAGATGCCTAAAACAGAAATCAGCAGACACCATCCGTAGTTAAAATTGTCTCCTGGCCACTTTGTGGAGGTCAAATAAATCCTTATTGCCAACTGTCACCCCAACACACTCACTGTTATTCAGCCTGAGGTTCCAAACCTCACCATGGCTGCAGCTGAGTGCTATCATAATGGGTATAACCAGAGAATCTTAGGAGTGAAGCATCTGTTCATAAAGGCTCCACAAAGAAGCTTTTCCTAAAATTCTCTTTCCAGCAGTCCTGCCCTCCTTCCTCAAGCACTGCACTGCCAGTGAGCTGCAGATTAAACCAGGCTGCACCATATGGAAACAGGGACAAATGGAACATGATGCCTACCACCAGATGAAAATAACGGAGAGGGCAAAAAGCACAACACAAATATTTCACTGCTGTGTTTGGCTTGCAACCATTTCCTTCAACTCACCAGGACAGATTACACACACATATGCAAGAAAAGAAGGAACAAATGATTTCATTTAGCAGATTCTGTTCACATTCTCAGCTTACAATGTATTTTTTCATCTAAGGCTTTAAAAAAAAAAATCCTTCAGCGGGTCAATCAAGAACTCTTTGCATTCTGCTCACTGTCATTGTTTTCAACTGTTTAAAAGGAAAAGAAAATATCCAATGCCAGTCAATCTAATTTTCTGTTCAAACTGAACTGTAGTATTGAGCAGCACTGCTATTCCTGTCAATCACCTTTTCTAACCTGAAGAAAAGCAAAAGTTACTGACAGACACCAAGGAAAATTTCTTACATTCTATCCTCACAATCCAAAGTGCTTTGGGAGTTTAAAGTATCAAATTAGTGTCAATATGAGGTATTTCTAAGAAGCAAGCAAAGCAAAAAAAAGCAACCAACCCAAACACTCAAGATTATCTGCCTTCATTTTAGATGTGGCCCACGGCAAATTTCCAATCATAGGCACTGCCTGCCAGCTCCAAGGACACATTATGTCCAAGCCCATATTTTTTTTAATTATATGAGTGAATAATCTTGCCTCACTTGATCTTGAAAAGGCAGATATTTAAATACCAAGCAAAAAAATGCAGTTTTAACTTCACATTTTCTGAAACAAATATTTCTCTTCTGACAAAGGAAGATGAGTTGAGAGTTCCTGAACTGTTTTGTCTTTCCTCCATGGGCACCTACCTACCTATCATTCATCTTGTCAGTAATTCAGGTTGTGAATCTCCAGAGAAAGCGACGAACCAGTTCTTCTAAGTTTAACAAAATAAATGTAGCCAATAACAGAAAAATATAACATTTGTTATTTTATACATAAATGTGCTATATATAAAGCCATAAACTCTAAAACTGAGAAAATAATTTAATCCAGTCACCCTGAAATAACATTTGGGCCACATATATTCTGCCCATGTTTGCAAATCTACTATTTATTATTTTAAAGTGGCAGTTTGTCTTGTCAATGCTGATTGTCAGAATCAACTCTGAAATTCTTGCAGCATCTTCTCACTCATTGCTTAGGCCCATTTTGTAAAGTTTAAGCTCCTGAAACCATTTGTGGTGCAGATCCTGCAGTCATTATTCAGCTGATTTCTGCACGGTGGATGAAAGGCCTGGCTGCAGGGAGAGCTCTGACTCACTCAGTCCTCTGAACAACCCGGCTCAGCTGCAGAGCTGATGGGAGCACTCAGTCTCTTAGCATGGGACTGCATTGCCTTCTGCAGAAATTCTCTAGCATCTACTGAAGGTCCTCTGGAACACAAGATTTCTCTAAAAAGGAATGTTTTTCATTCCGTCAAAAGACAGAAAAATGTGCAGCACAGATACTCCACTAACAGTTATTCAAATAACTTAGCTCCATATTTCATGCCTTCCACCTGACCTTGGCCCTCCGAGGCCTGCGTATTGAAGGGCACTGGCTATCTTTAGCCCACAATTGTCCCCACAATATCTACTCAGTTCAGCCCTGGGACTGAAAATTCACATTTGTTCCTCTAGATGAAATACATCCCAGGTAGAGAATGAAGTTAGTGGCATTATCAGTTTTTTATTGCCTCATATGCTTTACACTTAACATTATTTCTTAGTGCCCATTGCAGTGATTGATTCAATTAGGAGTGTGTGCTGTGGAGCACTATTTCTGATGAGCATATTCCTGTACGAGCTGAGGAACACCTACCGAGAAATTGTCTTCGTGAGAAGAAACAGAAAACCAATGAACACACACACACACACAAAGCCAAGAATTTTAAAGGTTATCGAATCAGTTATGCTACCTTTAAATATATATTCATGAGAACATCTGCAGGTGCTGTCAAAGCCTCATGGAAATTTAGAATGTATTTTGTGAGTGATTACAAGGCATATAGACTTGAAAATGTTGAGAAATGTAAGAAGAGGATAAATACAGTGAAGTGAAAAGAAAATGGCAAATCTCCTTCTGGGTCAGAGTGAGTGAGGCTGCTGAATTCCACTGCATCTTTCACAACCCTTTTCCTGACTCTGACACAAAGGTGGCTGTCTTTGGAATAGCCAAAAAATTGCCTATCTAGACACACTGGGGCTTTTATTCAGTGGCTACGTGTACAGGCAATACACCAGCCCTGCATTACCTGCTCTTACTAGTCTATAACAATTCAAATGAAGCATTTCTTTCAGGAAGAGCAACTAAATATACTTTTTCTATACTCATAAAACTATGTAAAAGAAAATTCCCAAAAGTAAAGACTAAAGCAAAGGTGTCCACTCCCCCCTCCCCTTTCAAATGTGTCAGACAGCATAATATTCCCTTCTGCTGCCTGAATTTCCACCTACAGGGGACTTTCTTCACATCATCACAAATTACATTTATCAGTGTGATTCCTGACCTGCAAGGCAGATCAAAATTAAATGTTTCCTAAGCGTACATTAATTAGGCTTGGAGATGGGTCCACAGGTTGTGATTTAGCAAACATTCTGCACCTGCAAATAAGGTATGTGCATGGGGAATATTATTTTCAGGCAAGATATTTTAGCCGTCTGACAATACAAGTTGATATGTATTAACTGCTGTCGTCTCAGAAACTGGGTGCAAGTCATGTCCTGAAGTTCTGCTTTGCAAACAACGAGAGAGCCTGCTCCTTTTCTAAAATAAGGCTGGGCTCTGGAAGGCTGCTCATGGCCATGAGCAAGTGTGGGCAGCAATAAATAATATGGGCTTATGTAGGGAGCCTGTACACCTCTGGCATTTTTCAGGGGAAGTCTTGCACATGTTATGCAATAATTATGACCTGGCAAAGCAGGTACCAGGCCCAATTGCCAGGCAGAGGCAGCTGTAACAAAACCGTATGAACAAGCTGTGCAGGTAAGGTGACAAGGATTTGTTATAGCAAACAAAAATCAGCACCATTAAAAACAAGTTCCTGGGCCAGGTGAAAATTACTACAGTAGAGAAAAAAAAAAGAGGGAAGGTGCAACAAAAGCTTACGTTTTACTTTATTCCCTGCCCTAAGCACCACCACAAGCAAAAGTCCTGGGCACTGCTTGACAACATCACCCACCGCAAGCATTTGCTAATAGCTGGTATTTCATTTGCTAATGGCTGCTATTGAACGCAGAGGCAGCTGACATTGCTTTGCACCTTCGAACCTCTCCTGGAAACCGGCGTGCGGAACGGAGGACCCTCACCTGTGATGCACTGCAGTGCTTTTGGCCTTGCAGTGGTGTGAGCAGACGGTCACTGGGGATCAGGGGCACTGCGGAGCCAGGGGAGAGCTCGGCCCTGCACGCCGCAGAGGCAAACCAGAGTCAGCAATTCAGCCCTTTCAAATATGGATGTTCTTTCCTCCTAACTCTAATTACCACAATTCAGTGGCTTAAATGAAGTGATCCAAGAGGTTCAGATCTGTTTTCTAGACACCAACCTTTCCGTGAAAATCTTTAATCTTCCTTATAGCCCAGTTTGTTTTCCACCTCCCTGCAAGGCTTGTAGTTTACAGAACTAATTTCTCTGTTAGGATCCCACCACAGGACAGGGTAAGACAGCAAGGCAAGCAGAGGTTTAGGCTGCCCTGGACAGCAATGTTGCAGATCTAGGCAAAGAACCCAGGCTCAGGATATCACAGAGATGTTTGAGCTCACATCTAAAATGATTTAAACTGTTTTTTCACCTAGGTTACCACAGCATATGATACGTTATTGAAATAATACTACATTTGTAATATAAATTAGAGGAGAAAAGTATGCTGAAAATCAGGGCTGATTCTAATTTCTGAATATCCTTAGGCTGAAAAGACAAGCAGCATGAAAATTTAAATCATTAAATTCACTTTCGTTGATTTTGCAGTATGCTTCTGTCAACTCAATGTGTCTCCTATCTATATCCTGGAAAGAAAAGTAATTACCAGTTGTCCTTATTACTTTCTGAGCTTTTCTACCTTTCGGTCTTGCACTGAGCCTGTATTACCTAGGTAATCTTTGCTCAGAACAACTCTTGGTAATAGAACATCTGCCCTAACTTCATCTCCACACACAAGTATTTACCAGTAGAAAAGAACCAGGATAGTAAAGAACTTTATTCTACATGTAGAATATAGTTATTTATTAAACAGGAATGGCTTTCTTTTGTTACCAGAAATGACATCTTATGAATGGATATTACATAAAATGGGAAAAACCATAAAATACTAAATAACATGTTTTCTTTATTATACTCAGTGCATTCCCTACATGACTGACAAGTTGGCTGCATGCACATGAATTTGTTTATGAGAGATCACAGGCATTCATGTCTGTGGACCATCCAAGATGAAATCAACTGAACCTTAACAGTAATCCTTCACCTCCCCCTGGCAGTTTTTAATTAAAACAGTCCATGTTTTGGAGCAGGTGCTTTGTTACCTTATAAAATCGGAAGCCTTAGGACTCGTAACAAACTAAATGGGAAAAAATTAATTCCTTTTGCTAAAATGAAGGGAATTGATGTTTCAATACAAAAAGAAAACATGATAATGGCAAAATAATTAATGAAAATAATGCTGAATGATAACAGTAGAAAATCACAAGCATGACACAAAGAAAAACTTAAATACAGGGTCTTAATAGAGAGACATTTACTTTTCTAGCAAAGGACAGAAACCCCAAACAGAAAATGAGGAGAAATGTTTACTTGTAGATTTTTGTTGTAGATAAAGTCAGCTGACTGAAGCTGCAGAGCTGCATCCCTCCCAAGCTAACAGGCAAAGTGTATCCAGCATTTGATTATAACATTAACAGGCACCGAGCTCACACGAGCTGCTTCCCCTCCTTGCACTGATGGAATTCCAGTAGACTCATTGGAGTTATTCTTGTTTTATAGGAGAAGAGGTATGAGCACGAGGGATTTTTATTGTTTTCTCCAAATGTTGTGTATGCTCTAACAGGTACTTATTTATTCCATCAAAACACTTTGCATATTTTGGATGATGACTTGTCAGAAGTCTGAAATCTGCCAGTGCAACTCAACAAAAAAAGTGGAAGATACAGAAAAAATACTTATGACATGTAAAATGGTGAGCTAGGTGAATGGCCAGAACTGGAATTTAGCCTTGTGCATAACAGGAGGAAATTATTAGATGCTTTTGAAAGCAACTAAATAGCTAATTTCTTACACTCGTTAAAAAAAAATATTAAACCAGCAAAAATCAAAATGCATCAAACTAATCTGATTCAATTCCACTAAGATACAGGATGTGTGGATTTGTGCCTTTTCTGAAGCTGAAGTTTTCTGCTAAATATTTATTTTCTCTTTCTCAACCCTCCACCTCATGATCAGAAATCACTTCTCTGTGAAGACTTTAGGGAATAAGAAAATCAGTCCACAAGGCCAGTGTCTCACACGTAGCATTGATCTACATCCTCTTCTTTGCATGTTGGCTCCATTAATTGATACAGTACTGGAAAACAACAACACTAACAGCTCTGAATGTGGTTTTAATGGAAATGGAAATGTGGAAAGCATTACACTAATAAAAAGGAATGGAACAAGATTTATGCAGTAACAATAAATATTAAAAGGAAATCAGAATTGAACACCCAGTTATGATTCTGACTATTCGATACCAATCTCTTCATTTTTTTTATGAGGTCAGTTTTAATATGCCATTTGAGATACATACACATTCCTGGGGAATGCCTATAGGGAGCTTGCAGCTGGAAATGGATGAACGAAATCCACACACGATAAATCTTTTCCACATTTTTTTTCCTATTATTGGAGTCAATTCTGACTGTAAAGTTCTACAATACCTGTGATTTGTTTTTTGGGGGTTTTTTTGGCTTTTTTTTTAAACTTATTTCATTTGGATTAGAACAATAATCAGCCCTTTAACCTGTTGTTAAGAAACTAACGGCAGCATTTGTTCATGCTACTCTTTCAGGTGACTAAGCATTTTAAAAATAACTGTAGCCTGTATTGTGCATTCAGCTACCTAGAAAGTATGGAAAGCTATTCCAAACAGCTGGGGAACAGTAGAGTGTGGGCATAAATTCATTTTCTTGCTGAGACACAGTCACCTAACTTCATCAAGTGCACTGAGAAGAGAAACCAAACATTTCAAGCCAGATATTTGATTTCAGATTCTGATTTTTTTTTTTTTTTCTAATACAGGTGGAGTTAAACTCACAAATATCTGAAAAGGTGTCTGGTGATATGTTCTACAGAAATTTAAATTAGCACTATTAAAATACAATAATAGGTGCCCAGGACCTAGGGCTACCATACCACCAATCTGACTTTATTTTGGGCAATATCTTGTTTCCTCAGTGGTCTAATTAAATCACTGGGACTATCAGGGAAGTAAAGCTCTGCCCACTTGATCCTCCATTACAAGACCACCTCATATTCACTTTACTAAATTGTTTTGGATGTAATATTTTTCTTCATTTCATCACTGCATTTAACTTTCTAAGACATTTGATCCTGTAAGGGTAAGAAATGAAGATAACAGCTTGGCTCTAGAGATATCTTTTTAATGCATGCATGTCCTTTTATACATACAGCTTTTGAGTTAGTTTATGTGTGCTAATAAATTAAGCTTCAGATCACAGAAGTACTAATAAGTGCTTCTTATTTCCTTCTTTCCTCCAGATTCTACTGAAGCACCTCAACCATTCTGTTCTTTACATATAAACACATCAGAAAAGCAACATTCTGGAATAAACTAATGCAGAAATGAGGCAGAAGTGCCGCGATAAAGATTATAAAACAAGTCACTGGGAAATCAGAAAACCAAGCCACATTTGCAGATCTAGTTTTTCAGCTGGCATGTAAAAGCATAGCTCGAAAGAAGTGTAACCCCAGCTGAGATGTTACCTCCTCTGAATTAACAATTTAACCCTACTCTCTAGTGAATAATTGTGTAAGACATGTAAATGAAATTTGTGTCGTGCTATCAAGTATTGTACAATCTAGTAGGCATAATTTGAAGTGTCTTGACTTTTACAATACTGCAGTCTTCTATCAGTACTGCAGTCTTCTATCAGTACTGAAAATGTGAAAAATGCACCACTGGAGAAAAGAGATTAATATTGTCATAAGAAAAAATGAATTAACCTGAAGGCCAACACAGAGTCAGAGCCTAACTTGAAAATTACTGCACTAGTGATTCTAAGAAAAAATACTGTACTTCAAGTAACTATTTATACATTGGAACACTGGTACGGACACTGGGTGGAATCTAAACAGGGATCCTTGCAGTATTGTGCTTTGACTCAGTGAAATATTGAGTGAAGAGGTAAGACAATACATAGATCACAATTACAGAAAGATCTAAGAACACAGGCAATTTCAACGTAATTATTACTTTCAGTAGTTGGTAAGCTTTAATCTAACAGATGTACCTGTAAAATGCTACATCACATCTCTCCTTTCTCAAACTTTGCATACTTTGGACTTAATGATACACAGTGTCAAAGAACTCCATCAATTAATTCTAAATGCAACAGTTTTACAAAAAAAAAAAAAAAAAAAACCAAAGTAAAAATTAACTTAAGGACAGCAATTGCAAGCATCACTGTGAAGATAAAAGCTACCCCCTAAATGCAAATCAAATTCAGAATATTGTTTTAGTTTCAAAAAAAATCAATCCCTGAAATATAGTGTGGATGGGCTACACTTGATGCTGTTAGTCAAAGAAGTTTGCAGATCTACTGAGACGTGGAATACATTGTAAGGTTTTTCCAATATGTTATTGAGGAAAGGGTAATTCAAGTACACTATTTACAGAGAAATCAATAAAAACCCATTCATTTGAGAAAAATGTTTTCCATCAAAATGAGAAATGTATGACTTGAAATAAATTCAAGAAGTATCTTTTTTCTCTCATTACCCTCCTTCTCTATTTTTCAGTCTGAGGAAGGCCAATTCTAGATGACAGACAATGAAATTTCTGTATTGATAAGGAGAAAAAAACCCTGCTATCCTTCACTGTATTTGCGTAATTACATTGTATTTTTCCCAGAAAGTCAGCATATTGCTCAAATGTAATTGCTTGTGTGTCTGTATGTTTGTTTTATATTTATTAGAATCTATGACAAAAACCATTAGGTGAAGTAATACAGTACAAAAAAAGAAAAAAGCAGCTCCAAAAATATGATCCTCTTCAATAATGAACTTATGAGAGCTGAAGGAGGTGGCTCTTCCCCTTTTCTGAGCACTCAGAAGGACACACCTGGAGAATTTTGTCCCATTTTGGGTCCCCAGACCCAACTGAGAAACTGAGTTCAAGAAGAGGACAAATAAGATGCTTATGTGAGGCAGCCACGTTTATTTAGCCCACAGAAAAGAAATACCTGCAGGTGCACAGCAAAAATTGCAACAAGAAAAATTCCAATTGAATATTGGGGAAAAGAAATCATGATGAGGATGGCTAAGCACTCGGACAGATTGTCCAGACCCTGAAGAATATGAGCCACCTTAAAGGGTAGTCCACAGTTAAATAGGTTACCAAGTTAAAGAAATAGGATAACAAGATGTCAAGTTAATGAAAGAGAAACCTTCAATGGAAAAAACCCCAAACAACCCACCACTGCCAAACTGTGGAGATAACTTCCCAAAACCTGCCATTAAAGCTCTGCATGCAACCCTTTTCTCCACACTGGAAATGCAGAACAGACCGCTCCGATGCCCCGTGCTAGACTGGTCTGTACGTAAATAACACCTTACAACATTAAAGAGCAAAACCATTTCTAATATTTGTTCTGTGTACTCGGTTGATTCTGGTTATTTTGCCCCAAGGACTGGTTGTAAAATCTGGATGAAACAGGCTTCACAACACCTTTGTGAGATACATATGAAATACTGTCCAAAATTAGCAGATGGTCAAACTAAAGAATAGAGATTAAATACTGTTAAGCTGATCATAATATGAAGTAGAGCTGGGCAAGATATTTCACCAGAAGAGATGCAAACACAGATGGCAACTTTTTAAAAATAAATTTATGTTTGGACACATCGAATTAGGTGGCAGAACTCACTTTCAAGTTAAAAAAAAAAAAAAAAAAAAAAAAGAAATCGGGTAAATCGGGTAAACTTCAATCTGACATGATGTCTGCCTTAATAGTGTATCTTAGTTTTGAAGAAAATAAAGGAAGTATAACATTCAGAGCGAAGGAAAAAAAAAATCTTGGTAAGAAAGCAGGGAGTGAGGTTCTTGGTAAGAAAGAATCTTTTGGGGGCTAAACTTTAGCTTAATTTGGCAGCATATTAACTCTGACCAAGGAGTTTACTTATTCTCAGAATTCTGCTATGAAGGCAGTAAGCACCATCTCTTGGTACATCAAGATAAAATTCAAAATACTGTGGCTTACCTAAAGAAAATTCTACAGATCTGAAAAGGCATAGTGAAGCTAGAATGAGCTACAAGTTGAGTTAGAAAAACAAGACAACCTTTTCAGATTCAGAGACAGATCACAGAGAGATTCTCAACCATAAAGGCCATAAGTACAGATTTTCAATAAAAACAATTACGATGCAACCAAAGTGGTTCTTGCCTTTTGAAGCAAAGATGTGATCACAGTCTTCCCAGCCTTTCAGGCTTTTTGATTTACACACAGCCTTGGGTTTGTGCAATCTGATTAAGAGTTTACGTGTAGATGCACTACCCTCTTGCCAGCAGCTGCCTCTACCTACACTGCTAATGATTCCTCCTGACTGAAACTGAGCTGCAGATTTATTCACTTAAAGCAACATCTTGATGAGCACACCAGCTTCTGCACTGGCCACCTTTCACCCTCCAGTTCCATTCCACACACCCCGGTTCAGCCCTGAAGTAACCAAGAGTTTGTTGTTGTCTTTCAGCAGTTTCATCACTACAGTTAGAGCAGCCATTCCCCAAGAAGTAACAGACTCAGGGATAGAAAAACATGTCCAGGCAGGTTCCAATAAAATGAAACACTGAACTGCTGCCCATTTTATGCAACTGTATGAAAATTAGAGACAATAAAATTTATATGGCTTGCTCACAAAAAGTTTCACACACCAGTGAAAAGGAAGCATTTCCTTGCTTATGTATCTATTAAAAAAACCCCAAAGCATTTCTGGCTTTAATTCCCAATTTTCTGCTTGTTTGATGCAGGTGACACTCCCCTGAAAGAAATTCTGTAGCCTCACCTGTGAAACTTGAATTTTAAGATACATCTGCAATCACTTCTGATTATACAGGACATAAACATGATAAAATGTCACTGGATGGAATTATAATACCATCTCAAAAGATCATTACATTATGTTAGGTTTGGAATCAAATATACATTTTAATTCAGATCGATTCATGCAGAAATCCATTGATTTCTGTATTCCTTGCTTTGGTCAAACTGTTTGCTTCATGCTTCACTCAGGGAATATAGGCTCCCATAGGAGCATAACAGGATTTCAGGGCTGCTCTGGTTAAAACCGTTACAGATATTGCAATCATCTTACTCTTACACTGCTGACCCTTGTAGGCATTCGATCATCGTCTCCCTTTTGTAATACTGCAATCAACATGCAATATCCTAATGGTCTAATTAAGCAATAATGACTCAGGCAAGAGGCTTCCTGGGAATTAATGACCTCTTGGGAGGAGCTGATGTCCCAAAATACAGCCCAGCATCATTAACTTCATTTGTTTATTAATCTTTAGGAAATGCTTCAGGATGAGATTGCTACTTCTACTATAAGATGGAAGAATTAAATTTACTAGATATTTTAAGTTTCTCATGTTTCTGCTAGAAAATTTCAGACATGTCTAGAGGATTTAATGATCCATACAATTCTTTAAATTATGCTTGATGATTGTGTTGTTCGTATTTGGGATTTTAAAACAGGAAGTATATAAAAGTGCATTATTGAAACTTAAAGATAAGAAAATGAAAATATTCAAAATCTGAATAAAGATGTTGTGGTTGAGCACTAAAGAACCTCAGAAGCATTACAGAGGTGTATTTGGGCAAAGAGGATTACTGACAGAGATACAACTTGGTTCTGGTACTACACGAAGAGTACAAAACTGGATAAGGAGACCCGAAGGAGTCTTTTCATGACCCTCAAAGCTCCCCTTCCTGTGTCAGGGCTAAGCAGGCTTAATTTCTTTAACAAGAATTTATAACAATCCCATGAGTGACACCTTGATGGCTGAATTAATTTATTTACATTGAATTTTGAGTTTTAGTCTGATTTGAAAGTTATGAACATTTACAGAATGTATCTCCTGGCAGGGGTGAAGCTACTGAGAACATGGAGTGGTTTTAGCCCTATGAGAACATGGGGGTTAATCACCCCAGTTTGTAAAATAAATGGTTCTTTCAATTTTTCAAAATATCAGCATTCCCACTCAAAAGAAAGTTGTAAATTCCAAAACACTTTCACTGATTGGACACGAAGCATCAAAAATTCCTGCTGAGGAGAAATTCCAAAGTGCAATTTTAAACAACTCAGATGATGTTCCTTTTAAATTTTATTTTAAATAACATGGATAAGTCTTGCAATTTAGAAAGCCAAGTCTTAGTTCAGAGTTCTTAGCCACCCAATTCTGAGTTACAAAGCCCAATTTCTCAGCCTAAACTCAAGCCAACAATTATCAGATCTTGGGGTGAAGACTGAAATCCTGAAACTGTAAATTACTGACACAGATGGAGGTGAGGGGGTACTCAGGGTTTGGGGATTCTGGATTGTAAATTTTTCAGTATGAAGTTCAGGTAGGAAGAAGAGTTGATTGAATCTTCTATGCAAGTAGATTTACTGCTAGAGAAACATTTCTAAATAACATGTTCATTTTACCAGTACTAGAACTGAAAAATTTTGAGCAGCGGTATAAATAACATCATTAATATCAGTCCTTCGTATAAAAAGCCTGTTTTGACAGTTAAGTAAACAAACATCAATGATGTGAAGGTATTCTCCCAGACATCTACACTTTCATCTGAAAAATAAAGACTTCATTCGAAGCCAGTGAAATTAAATAGATTATTTCTCTGAAAGTGTTTTTTTGATTATGGCATTAAACAAGAATAACATTCAAGATGCATGTTTTACCTCACAGCACTAAATTATTACAGCTAAAAAGAGGAATTTTTTGCATATAGGGTTTCCAGTATATAACTGCTAAACTGCTTTTGCTCAACCCATAGGAAAAAGAACAGCATTATTTTAGACAGGAGAGAATACAAAGGGAAGATAAGCTCCATGTAATCAATACGGTCACAACACTCCTGGCAGTTTCTTTTCTTTCCATTGTTCTTGTGTCAGACACCTTCTGACATGCTAACAATGGTTCGTGGTTACAATGTGGGGGGAAAATTCCCTTACTCTGAGCTGCATTTATTACTGTGTAATGTCGTATCTTGGTAGAAGAGGAGAAATTAGGACTAGAACTTTCACTGAAGATTTAGGTAGCTTGGTGACAAAATTCCATTAAGAAAAGGCAAGGGGTTATCCCTTTACATGTCTGTGCACATGCCACCAACACAGCCTCCCACTGGTGCCTTGCATATATTTGCCTGCTTGCATAGTGTGCTCCTGGTTTTTAGCTTCAACACTTAAATTGGAGCCATGAGCAGAGATTTCTAAAGGTAGTTTCTAGCCCTGGATTACAGAATAAGCACTGTTCTGTGGTGCTCAGAAGGGTCCCAACTATTATGTGCTGTGTGGTTTGCTGCAGACCTGGAAATACTCCAGTTTTTCCAGCACAGCAGTTGACTTTTTCAAACATGTCTGGCTGCTTACTTGAATTAAAGTGAACTTTACAGAATATCACTGAAAGCACCATAAAACAGCAGATTTATTTGGATCTTAGCCTACTGAATGCTAGCTGATCTCTCTAAATCTCAGCGCTTTTACAGTTGCCTAATAGCATAGCATAGGCATAGCACTAACAAAGAAGAGTGTACGCTTCAACTATGCTATTTAACTAATAAAACAAAGGAAATTAGCAAAGCATAATTAGCTCCAGTCTTACTCAAGGTAAGAGAAGGCAATGAGAAGCTATCATTTCAGATGTGGAATATCGAACGGGTGGTTTTACAACACATCAGATGACATCATTACTCTCTCCAGATAAGCGTCTCAGTATTTGCCACATTAATGAGCCACACGATGAAGATGCTCCTTTGAGCTCTATGGAAAGATCAATATAGAGAAGAGATACTGTGAAGGCTCTTTGGTTCATTTGTGGAGAACCAGTCAATTGACTTAAGAATGAGTCAATCTTTGACAAAGATACAACCTTCAGAACCATCATAAACACTGCAAGTATTGCACATTTATCAGGCAAACTATTCTGGATATGTAATGTCAGGAATTATGAAAAGAGAGACAACTGCTTACAAATCTTTCTTTTTAAGTTGTGTCTCCTATAACAACCTAATGTGAAGACTTCACTGCTAAAAAATTGTTGTGTTTCACTCTAGTGATGAAAGTGAATATATTAATGCTTCAGAGCTGTTAAAGAGGCTGCTAGCATTTCAGAATTATAGTGGTAAAATCTTGGAAAGAAATGGCCTAGAAGAATTACGAGGAATGTAGTTTTCCCTGTTGCAAGGAGTCTTCCAAGGAAAGTATTTTGGAGATTTTGTTCTCTCCTCATTCAACCATGTGTGCATCTTAAGTCAAGTTTATTTCCAGCGGTAAAGAAAGCTGGGATTCTATCCTAATAAATGACACAACAGATGTAAGAAGGAACAAATAAATAAAATGACATGACAGACAACTCTGTTGACCTGAACTGGATACAGGACCAGTGACAGTAAGAGATGAGGGACTGTACTGGCAAGGACAATTCAGTCGCATCCTGTAGTCATCCTACCACAGTGGAACACTCAAAAAAAGCTAAGATGCACTGCATGCTTGTTCTTATCATCAGTAATGAGCAACAAATGAAAATATTCTGTTTATTTTCTTTCTTTTGTAACCTTTCAAAACTACAAAACCGGATATTAAAAAAAAACCAGAAAACCTCAGAAGGGATTTACAGGTTCTATACACATAGTTCCTCAATAATCCCTGTCCTGAAATGATTAAAATATAACACAGCAAATCATCACTCAAGAAAATCAATGGGATTATTCAGCCAGCTCGCCCTCCCCCAAATCAAATAGTTCCAGTTTACAGCCATGAAGCACCTGGCCCAGGTGAGTCTGACAAAGTGACTGAGCCCCTGCCTCTCTTTAGTGTCCATTCACAAATACCTCCCTCTTCCTCCCCTGGCCTCATGAGCTCCCCAAGCAGAGCTGAACGTGAGCCTGCTGCTCACCATCTTTAGTGCGCTGAAAAGAAAGCTGTGTTTGCTGTGACACAGGCTCAGCATCAGCGGTAACACCATTCAGATGAATCATTTTTTCAATTCTCTGATAATAAAAGATAATCTGAAACTAAAGAACAGTTCAAAACCAGACCGAAACAAAGTCAGTCTAATCAACTGTAAGCACATTCAGAAAATATGAGGATATTTCATTGGAATCTTTTGAATTGAAGTGGACACAGTAGATTCTGCTTATCACAGATTTTGTTTCGTATCCCTTCTGAGGGTATAGAAAAGGTTTATTGTTAAACTGTCGTGGTTTTTATTCTCATTAATCTATCCTAATTTGCTTTTTCCAAGTGCAACAATGCTTTTGATTTGAAGGGTCACATTCAAATGCCACTATCCCAAGGACTAAATGGAGAAAATTTAAGCACAGGCCAACGTCTCGCTGGGATTTGCAGAACCTTCTGTAAAGTAAATAAGGCCCTTGTGGCTTATCAGTCGTTGGTGTGTTCAGCTCCCTAAACTAAGAGAATTGAAGGGATTAGTTAGAGGAGAAATGAAATGTACCTAATTAATTCCCCAGATCCCTGCAGATTATATGGCATGTTCGGAACAGCAGGAAATTGTGACTGAAATTAAAAATACAAACCTACAGCAGCGATGCTGAGAACTGCAGCCTTTTCTCCTACTACTACAATATCAGTGATACATTAATAAGGGCTATTACATTTCACAGATTTTTATAATTTTATAACAAATTTTCCTGTCATGCCTTTTTTTTAAAAAAAAAGTACATAAAAGAAAAGTTATGGCAGTTTCAATTTGTCAAAGTCTGAAATGAATTTTATATTTCAGCTCCTCATTCTAACCCACTTCAGAAGAAGTGCCTTAGTTGCCTCTACATATTCTTACTTCATAGTGGGGAAGAAAAAAAGTGCTGTTTATAGAGCATATGACAGAACTTTTCAAAAATTATCTTTAGAAGATTACAGAAATATTTCTCTGAATTCGTGTCAATGTCTTCAGAATTCTGCTATTATTTATCTTTTCAAACTGCATTTGAAACTAAGATAAATGTTTCTGCAGGTCCAGTCACTTTTATAGAAATGTTTACCAGGTGCTTCTTCCTGCGTCGATGCCTGTGCACTCCTAATACGGAGTAGAAATAAATATCTTTCCCTGTTTGTCCATTCTTTTCTGTGGTCCTCTCACAGGCTCTCATCCGTGGAACTGAATATCCACTAGGGATGAAATTTATTTTTCTGTGGCAGCCCTGTACAATACCACTGCCAGTAGGTAGAAATATTTCAAAGCAGAATTTCAAAGAAAGAGATCTTAACGAAAGAGGAGCTAAAGAGGAACAATTGCACTCCCCTCACCGCCAAACTATGGGACAGCACGGAGAAGAGATGGAGAATGTAAAAACAGCTCTGGGAAACATTCGGAGAAATAGTCACAGATAGACAGGAAATCAAGTACTTTTTCATAGATTCTGTAAACAAAGGTAATCTGAACTGACCACAGGGAAGGACAGGCAGCAATTCAACAAAACCACTACTGTGTGAAAATCACTCAGCTACACCAGTTACCATAAGACAAAATGATTCGATTTGCAATCCATCAATCATTTGCCATAATAAGGGAAGTAAATACATCATAAAAGAGGGCTGTCACAGGTTCGATGTCTTCTACTTTCAAAATAAACATTTTGGGATTCCTCTAGTATTTATTTTCCATAAAACAGATAATTGTAAAATAAATAGTTGGTTTTACTACAGCATTTCAGCATTGCTTTGTGACTTTAGTTCAACAGCATTAAATCTAAAAAAATAATAAAAAAAGTTTGAGTAATTGTGGATGTGTTTGTCACATTCCATTTCCCCACTCTACCTACCAACGGCTCCATAAGAGCCACTGGCTGATAAATAATTTCACAAAAAGACAGCAAACTAACACTAAGCAGTTGTCTTCACCTGCAGATTTCTGGACTTTTTATATTTTAGAATGCTGTCACTCATATAAGACCTAAACACTTGTTAAAAATATCTAAAAATGTACAATTAATACGCTACTCATATTTTTTGCATCTCAACTAAAACTTGCTGTGGTGTACAAAGGTATCTGTTTGAGACATTTTTCGTAAGGATTATGAAGTCTTTGATTACAAATATAAAAAAATAATACAGAAAACCCACACAATTGAAAATCCTGTCCTAGTTTCCTTTCTCTAGTACCACTACAATTCAGTAGTTTCAATCCCTTGAAGTGCATGCCCACATTGTCTCCATTTTTGAGAAATACTGAATAATTTTTTTTTTCCCAGTTTGATTCCTGAATAAACTGAAAAATAATCTGTGTTAAATTAATTTTAAAATGCCACATGCAAGGAGATTTCATGAGGTACTCAGAATTTTTATCTCCTGGAACATCTAAGATTAATTTGTAACCCAAACTGAAACGCAAAGCACCTCAAAAAGCTCAAAAAATTTAGGTATCATACCTAAGCCTACAAACCAGAAAGGAAAAGTATGTGGGATCCTGCCTAAAACCACCTCTTGCCAGTGGCAGACAGAAAGCTGAAAAGATTTATCCATTGTGAGAGATGGATTTACCAGTCGACTTCCTCAGAAATGGAATTCTCAGGTTTGGTTTGTTCAAGTTTGGGGTAGAAGCCTGAATTCTCTGCTGTAATTCAGCTCCTGGCAGGTTCTGCCTTTCATTCACCTTCAGTTCAGTCACCTGAAGTCAGCGCTGTGCACACTACAGGCCAGGCCCACAGTTTCAAACACCTCTAGGTCCTCTCAATGAACTGTTTGGAGAAAGTTGCCTAAGCATCTGCTTAGCTCTCATAAAGCACCTGAAGACCCAGGCTGAGCCAACCATCTCCTAGAAATCTGCATAATAATTTAACAGTGCAAATGTTTCCAAAGGGAAATATGTGTAGTATGACCAAAGTATTATGCAAATGTTGTTTTTACAATGATTTAGCCCTGCCATAATATCTTATGCTATTATACAAGCAGTGCATTAAGCCATGTCATTGCTGACAAAAGCAGGCAGGAGCTGGACCAGATATCCTGCAGCCTCAGCCTGAATGTATGGATGCCTTGGGGGCACACTACCTATTAATTTAAAATTCTGAAACTAATTATGTATGTCAGGGTGACCTCTTTCTAATCTACATTCATCACAGAACACAAGCCTTCTGTCTCTGTTGTTCCCATAATAAAATAGCTGCTGATAGACTTATATAATTGACTGTATCTGAAGTGGACTCCTACCATGGTGCTACATTCAAATTGTATGTAATCCCAGCTGAATAAAGATAAGCAAAAATAATCCAGCTATCTCAAGTAATTAACTTCTAAGGTTACATAGTAACATTGGAAAAAAGTATTACCCATGATCTTAAAAACAATGTAACAGAGTACATAGAAGTCACTTTCACTGCTGAGCTACCAAGAAATTATTCGCAACATTTAAAAATGCATGTAGCATAATACATAGTCATTTCTATTTATTTATCCCACAAACAGCTTGATGTGTTCAAGACACATTGATGAAATATGCACCTATAGGCCCCTCAACCTGACAGTGGGATTTTTAGAGATGCCTAAAAGAATTAAGTACCCAATTACCACTGATTTCTAAAGGAAACAATACCTAAATCTCATTGGATTTTAAAGAAAGTAAAGAAGCAAGCATGGTAGAGCTTTCATCCTCTGCTGGACATCTACACACACTGCAATGAAAAACAGAGAAAAAAAGAGGTGCCGTAGCCTTGTTCTCCAGCCTACCTTGGAGAATTCCTTAGCCACATTGCTTTGGGAGAAAGTGGACTTACAGTCCATTCATACGCCCAGCTTAGAATACTAACAAGATCAAATCCCAACACCCTTAAGTTCCCTTTTCCTTGGACTGTGATTTCAGTGAGGCTGATGACTGATGAAATTCCAAATGACTTGGAAATAATTTAGACAGTGGCTCTGAGAGCATCAAGCTCTGCAGACCTGCTCACTTTTGGGAGCAGTCCCACAATCTCAAGCCAAGTGACTCAGACAACATAACAGTCTTTATAGGATCATGTTTCTTCTGAAGATCTTTAAACCCCCAAATAACTTTATTGCATGTGTGAACAGAGAAATGAAATTGAAAGATCATCATTAAAGGGAGATTGATCTCTGAAATATCCCAGCTCAACAAGCACACGGACTCCAAGGAGACCTAAGCTGCCGCAGAGGCAGAAGGACAGACTGCAATAAGCAATCAAAAAAGCAAGCTTTGTAATAATAATGTGAAGACACATAACAGCTACATCTTTTTTGAAGCATGTTCAATTTCTACTGTTCAGGAACAGAGAGCTTAGCAAGGCAAGAATTCATCTGCTTTTCCTCTTAGAAAGCAATTATGAGTACAGCTACACTACAGAAAACTGGAATAACACGTTAAAAGATGCGAATGAGATCCAGCTCAAAAGTCAAAAGTATATTTATACTTGGAAATTAATATTAACTTCTATTATCGGGAGTGCATCAGATGTCCTAAAAATCACAAAAGCAGCAGTCTGTTCTGTATAAATGAGCTGCAATGAAGAAAGGAGATGGTAAATGCATTAACTGATCTGTGTGTTACTGCACCATAAATATTTGATTTAATCAGTAACAAACATTAATTTAACATTTAACATTTCAGTTAAAAACATCAGCATTTTTAATAAGCAGGTCAGTGTGAGCTCCTATCATACATATCTGAGTTGTAAGTGCAAAACAGCTACACACTTGAACCAAACCAAAGCTTTCATACTTCTGTGTGTATCTTATTTACCGAATCAATTCTGCTCTGCAGTAACATTACTCAGTTTCTCTCTTACTTGCAGCCTGATTTTTCCAATATTTCTTTATGCTAATAATGAAATATTAAGAGTTGTTTTTTAACTGGAATGCATTCATTTGCACTGTGGAGTGCTCCATTAGAATCCATCTCCTTTGGAAATGACGGACACTCTACTTTTTAAATGCTTCATGCTTTTCTAGAAGAGGCACTTCAGACTAATAGGTTATTTGGCTCAAGTAAAATGTAGCTGGATGAAGTTGTATGGATCTTTCACAGAGCACACTACACCACGTACCAGCCAGCTGTGGGGAATCCAGCTCACAGCTGTGAAATAACCCCCAGAGGTCTAAGGAGCTATGTACACCACTTCAGGTAAAGATGAGAGGGGTTTGACCTCATCTTCTCCAATAGATGCACACATGTCCTTTCCAAATAAAGCTTTCTCCTGGATAAATTTTGTGCATGGGAGAACAAGCACATGTCACCTTATGCACTGCTGGAAGGATCCAAACACTACAGTGATGGACTCACTGTAAGAGTCAGGACAGAATAAAATCCACAGCACAGAACATCTTCCTATAGTCCTCAAAACCTGACAAAACACTACTTTACAACTGAGGTTACTTTTCATGCAGTTTAGCTGCATATTTTGCCCATTTGAAATGTCACTCACTAGCGTTCTAAGAAAACACAAACCCATCATGTTTACTGAAAAACTCATGTGAACTTTGCTGAATGCAAAGCTGAGCTCCTGTAACAATACTACTACATGGGACTAGCGAATCCAGGTTTACAAAATTCCCTACTGAGCTTCAGAAGAAAACATAAAAGACAACTTACTTTGCCAGAGACTGGTATTATGCCTTCCCTGAAAGGAGGTTCTCTGTACAAGTCACTTTTGATATTTCATATTTAGTGGTCTCTCCAAAATCAAAACACATACCATTTCAGGAGACATTCACAAAATATCAAGTACTACAATAATTGCGAAAGTATTCTTCAAAAGACCAGTCAGCTTATCTAATGCTTACTGTTTATGTTCTTTGTGTTCTTACTATAGCTTCTACAAAAGACAGCATTTCTTTGTGAGATTGTAGTACTTTATTTTTTGGTCTTCCTACGTGCAAACTTACCCTTCTCAAGGAAAAATGTTTCCTTTTTTGTGTGTCTGTTAGTTTGCAGCAGGGTGTGGGTGTGTGGGTGGGTGTGTGTGTGTGTTTAAACAACATAAAAATTTCCCATTAGAACAACACATTTTCATTTCTCTCATTATTGACAAAAATATTTCCAAGGAAAGATGCAAGCAAATGGTACATTCGTCTGTGAGGGATTTTTGAAGTAATGGCTAAAGAACAGAACCACTCAAATCTTATAGACCTTTAAGATGTGCAGCTCCAGAACTGAAGTTTTGTTCTCATATTATGGTGTTTAGCTGGAAATCAAGAAGCTGAAATCCCAGACTGCAACATATTCACAAGTCACAACAGACCTCCCAGTCTTCTGTTTGTCATTTGGACATCACTGTCCCTGCTGAAGCTCTCAGGCATTTTCTGATACACCAGACAGGTTCTAGTATATAAATAACCTTATTATAGCAATAATAAGTTGGCTCCCTTGTGAACAACAGTTGAGAACATAAAATTCATTATTTACCCAATAGGAATGTCATTAGCACACAATAATTTTACTTTATTAACAACCTGCTTCTATGCTAGCATTTCTGGTGTAATTTAAGTGATGTCCCCATCAGAGTGGTGAATCATCTTTTCACTAATACAGCAAGAAAGCCATCAATATGAAAACTGCTTATGCAGAATTACCTTAGGTAATGCACTTATCATGCTATCTAGGGCTTAATTTTAACCTGTGAATTGAGCAACTGGTGAAGCAGCAGCTTCCAGGGGTATCACCATCCCAATGTTCCCTCAGTGGCTTTTATTATTCTTTTGTCAAGAGCTTTGAATCATTTTTTAACACTGCACAAAACCCACATTTTTTTCCAGGTAATCTCTCTATTTTACATGTGTGATGTTGTATTCAGGAAACCCCAAAGTACACCTATCTGTCATCACAGGTAAGAGATTTAGGGATGAAAGTCACCTTGAAACTTCCTAGAATTTGAGTTCCTAAGTAATTTGAATTATTTTTACATCCTTTTTTTTTAAAACTAAACACATTTAGCATCTGTGCTCAGCACAGCATTCAGTGAAGGGCACCTATTGGCAACCACAAAGTCTCTCTTAACAGTAATTAGCTTCCAATTCTCAACTTTATATTTCAGCAATGTTCTCTGCAGATGCACCGCGACATATGATAGCTCTGTAATTCCCTTCCAAAACCAATCCCTCATTCCTTGCACAGAAACAGCCTTATAGTTTTGGGGCTGTGTAATGTGAATACATGGAAATAATAGAATGAACTCTTCACTGAATGTCTCTTCATCTCAGAATACTTACATATGTTTGCAGCACATATTAGTACATGCCAGGCTAGGCAATGGGTCTGAATCAGCAACATTTTTTAGTATAAAGAACAGGACTCTTTTGTTGACCTACTTTAAAACATGAGCTCATATCGATTCTGATAAGAATTTTCTCCCAGTTATCACTACCCCTGGGGAAAGAGCATGGTAAGTCAGAACTTTACCATCCACAGCATGACAAGAAGGCACCTAATCTTTCAGAAGCTTTCTCTGGTTCAGGAGACAGGTTTTTAATGTGGTCTGTGGCAGTGACAACACCCATGCACTGCAGACAGGACTCGTCTGGACTTTGCTGTATGCCCACCAGGCTATCCAGAGCTTCTTTGTTCTCAAAGCTTTCCATTTTCTTCTTATTATTCCCCTGTTCTCACTAACATAATGCCCAATAACATCTTAACTGAGATTTGCATTGACTTCCAAAGCACTGAGAATTGAAAAATAAACACACTGAAATAATAAAGTGCTAAGCACCATGACCATCAGGCATTTGCCTTACGCTGTAATTTTGAGAGAAGAGAGTCGTCATCAGAAAATGAAACTTCTGAACAAACCTCTCTATACAACTGATCTGTTGTGATTAGAATCCACTGCTGAGTCTACATACTTATTTCTTAGGACTTTGTCCTGTAGTTCAAAGTTACATTTCTTGGCATGAACCTTAAGAGCAGTCAGAAGTGGTTACAAAGCTGTGTCAGTCCCTTTATCCATGCCACTGATGATAAATCAGCAAGCTGCAACTCACTTTCAAACTGTCACAAGAAGTTCAACAGGTGTTCAAGAATTTTCTATGGCACCTCTCTAGAGCATTGGTGCTTCTTTTGTGCAAACTTCTTAACTAACTGAAGCTAGGAACTACATAAATACCTTTTTCTCCATTAGGAAGTGACTGATGATTCCTGAAGAAATTACCCTTATGGCCCTTGTCAAAAAATAACAAAATGGGGATTCTGTCTTTTTCTTAGAACGGACAGCTCTTTACAAGTTCTCATGTAACTTTATTTAAACTCTTTCGAGTGGGAATCTTTTCAACTCCTACAGGTAAAGACTGTTCCTGCCTTTTTGTTTCAGTGTCAGAGGAGGGGCTTTTCCACATGCCCACTTGTGGCAGTCAGGGATAGTTCTGGGTTTGTCAGTGATGAGTGCACAGCCTTGCAGAACAGAACAGCCAATCCTGGGTCATGACTGATCCAGCTCCTTCAATAACTTACACCTCCTCCTGTACCTTCAGAGCCAATGCCGTGCTCAATGGATGCTTCTGGTTGTCTCACTGAAGACTGTGGACTGTTGCTTAAAGTTGTGCTAAGTTTGAACTGTTTGGCAGAAACCAGTCTCACCAAAAGTCTGTCCTCATTTCTGCTTAGTCATTAACTTATTTACCATCAGTCAAAATAGCATCTCGTGGAGATCACACTTTTCCAGGAACTGAGTGATGGGAACAGACACGTCACTACTGATGCTGGAATAAATCTGCTATGTATACACTAAGAAGCTTCCAAAGTACCTATGTGCTTCACGGTGCTTACGCAGGGAGCTGTGGATCATATGGAGCACATGGACATACGCAGGGAGCTGTGGATCATGTGGAGCACGTGGATTGCACGTGGACGTACACAGGGAGCTGTGGGTCATGTGGAGCACATGGACGTACGCAGGGAGCTGTGGATCATGTGGAGCATGTGGATTGCACGTGGACATACACAGGGAGCTGTGGATCATGTGGAGCACGTGGATTGCACATGGACGTACACAGGGAGCTGTGGATCATGTGGAGCACGTGGATTGCACGTGGACATACACAGGGAGCTGTGGATCATGTGGAGCATGTGGATTGCACATGGACGTACACAGGGAGCTGCTTTACTACTGGGATTGCGTTGTTTCAGCTTGACTTTGCACTCCAGCCTTACAGTGTATCCGTACCTTTACACAGTAGGAGAAGACACCAATAACCTTTGCTTTCACACCTCACACTTTAACAAATCAAAAGAAATGCCGAGACTTGGAAAAAATTCAAAATCTTCATATCACTAATAAGTTATGCAGAGGATTTAGCACGTATTGTAGGCAACCTGTACGCTAATAAATTATACCACATACTATATTTCTCAAGTTGCATATTCTGCTGTAGGGGCTTGGTGTGAGAAGACCAAGCCCTTGTAGAGGCTGAAAGGCTTGGTCTTCCTTTCTTCCAAGAGACAGTGAGCCATTAAAAAATAATTTCTTGAGCTAATTTAAAGTGGTTTGAGTAGACTTACAAGTTGACTGGCAGTAGATTTCTTTTTTTTAAAATAATTTTATTCTTAAGATTCCCCCAAACAATATAATTTTTCTTAAAATTCACTATTTTTGATTCTGGGTGGACCACATTAGAAATGCAGCAATAATCATACATTTGGTACAGCCTGCTCACACAATATAATGCAGGTAGGAGCACAGGAAAATAGGTCACTAGAGCTTATCGATGTGCAGCTGTCAAACCTTTTATTCATCTCAAGGTTTGGTGGTTTCTGGACAAATGCATTATGATTGAAATCCCATTGCAGAAGTAAAGCTTTCAAGGTGAAATAGTATTTCATTTTCATTATCATGAAAGAAAAGAAGAAGAAATGTCTACAGTAGCAGAATACCACGGCAATATGTTAAGACTGGTAATTCTGCAACATTGTTAAGTGTAAATAGAATGGTGTTCATGGCTGTCTTTTCCTTTCCCCCTGATCCCCATTTCTTTCCCTGCACTCTTCCAGTAAATAGAAGTTATAAACAAGAAATGCTGCACCAAAAAGATGTGCTTTTGAGACATTATTCACAATATCAATGCCTTCTCTGGAAAAAAAAAGCCACCACTTTGTCTCAGGCACTTTACAAAGAAAGGCAGAAAATGGCAAAATAACCTTATTGTTACATATTAAGCAAAACAATATTTTTACATATTAAAGAACAAAATCGCAACATTTTGTCTGGTGGTATAAATCAACTCTCTCCTGGAAGAAGGCTGCCCTCTGTCCTTAATCCTATGAATGTGTCACAGCACCACTCCCAGTACTGGTTTTCCAAAGATGAAAAGAAACAGCTGAGTCTCCAGCGCGGCACGACTCTCACTGCCAACCCTCTCTGCCCTTTCCACTTGGGTTAGCAGGGGCCTCTGGAGCTGTCAGGAGCAGCACAGCCAGGCAACACCTATTTCATTACCAGATCTACCCATCAGGGCTCTGCACTGCAGCAATCAAACAAGCGAGAGTGGGGTGAAAATAACCAGCCAGTCCCAGCAATGCCCAGAACAAAGCAGGGATGATCATGGAGTGAACTGTACAAATGATGCAGGCACTGAATAAAGGACTTTAATTACCTGTAAAGAAGATGTTAAGATATGGCCATGTGGGAGGGAACAGCAATCATTATCACCCACGTTTTTCGAAGCATAACCATTAGGAACAGAAAAGGAGGCAATGCAAAGGGCAGCAGGTTTAGATGAAAATCCTTCCCAGGGGTGACGTCCCCACCCGGATCTAACGGGAACAGGTCAAGCACTACACAGAGCAGGCACAGCAAGCCTGTGCCAGCTGATGTCAGGATCAGTAAAGGTCCCCACTTCATTAAGCAGAAAAGAGTTTGTTTAGTAGCATAGAGTGTGGCCTCAAGGATCTCTGACCAGAAGCCACCCTGGCCATCCGCAGTCAGATGCAAGGGGCTTTCTGGCATGGACTTCCCTGCTGTCCCTGTTCAGCAGAAAAAAAAGGGCTGTTGGCACTACCAAAACAGCTTGAAAGAGGCCTGTAACCAAGGTGCTCCCGGGGTCTTGCTCACAGCCTCATGGAACAAAGACCTGACTGCAGCCTGCCTACTTAGGTTTTTTTAATTCACTTATACTCAGCAGTATAATTTTTTCCTTTGTCCTTACCATGTCCCAATTTATTTTTGCACATTCTACTCACTGGGTGAATTTGGCATCTCACTGGAGAGACAAAGAACAGCAACGAGGGCAGCACGGCACCAAACTCAATACAGGGCTCTGGCACAAGGAAACTTTTCAAAATACTGTGCAAAAGCCTAGGAGCATGTGAGCTTGAAATACTCACTTAGGCAGCAGTGAGTGCCCCACACATTACATTTCTTGGCTGTAACCAACACTTTATGGCACGCAGATATCTACTGCTATACAGGAAAAAGGATAAAAACCCTAATTGTTATCCTTTCCATCAAACAATGAGTGCTCTACAATATCACTGCACCATATCATTAATGGATAGAGATGAACTGCTTGATGTTGCAACTACACATCAGTGTTTCATTGATCTTTGAAAAGTCAAATGCTTAAAAAGCCGAAAAACTGCATCTCCATGATACAACAAATAGCCCTGCTCCTAGGAAAGTTTGCATCTGACCTCTTAGATACATGCTAAAGGGTAAGCCTAAAATATCTGCTGCAAGATAGGCTTCAGAGAAATCTAATTAACACCATGTCCAGGAATGATGAAAGCAAATGTATCCTGGATAAAGTCACTGACAGGAGATCACTTTGTTATGCCAACACAATTTTAGCTTGGAAAGAAAAAGATTTGGAAAAGTCTTCATTGAAAAAGATCATATAATATTAAAATGACAAATTATGGCAAAGGAAGGAGAGAAACACATCTCATGTAAGAAAAAACAATACTGCACAAGAGAAAAACAAGCTGAGAGGAGGGATCCCATCCTCACTTACACTGGACCTTGCAACTGTGCAGGTCAATATATTAAAAAATGGCTGCAGACATTCTAGTGAACAGAGCATATTTTAGAGCCTGTGGAAGGCGTTGACTGTAATTAAAGCCCAAAAAATGGCCTCAAAATATGAGAGCTGATATCACTGTCTTTTCTGCTTGCATTCAGCATCAAACCAGCAGCTTGGAATCTGAATGACTTCACTGCTAAAATGGTCTGGGATAAGTTCCCTGCAATCTACGATCAACTCCTCTGTCACCTACACAAGAAGGAATGCAGCACTTTTCTTTCTAAATATTGCCATCTTACAGCTTTGCAGCTCCCTTAAATAAAAACAAACTCAGACTTGGTTTTGAGTACAAGTGAATAACTCCCATTAATGTATGTATGGCCTATGTTTTACAGTGATTTTCACTTTATTGACTGGCATTGCCCAAATCTATTTCATTGCCCCCGCAAGGGACTGAACCTACAGAGGGAGATCAAGAAAAAAAATATCAAGTTCATCATGTTTAAAACTGTTTCTCAGCATCTGTGCTGCCTCTCTTTGCAATGACTTTTCGCTGATAGCTTTTCAGAATCATTTTCAGAATGACTGAATAGAAGGAATGGCAGCCAGGTTTGCTCTAAGTTTTGTGATAGGTGTCTGAGAGATTAAAGTTGTGAGTAAAAGAACCTTGATTGAATTTTCTGATAGAAAATTGTTCATAAGCACATGTGCCCCTTATTTTTGGATCCTAGGTTGGTTTTCTTGCTTACAGAGACACTGCATATAGATGGAAAGAAGAGAACAGAGACACTAAACCCAGGCAGTGCTCGGGTTAAATGGGAGGTGGCAGCACAAAACAGACTGTCAGGCTCAGGCTCCCTGTTCATTTCAGTGACATTTGGACAACTTTTCCTCCTTGCTCAGAGTTCACAGGTTCCCATAAATAACTGGTGACTTCATTGTACTGTCCACTAAATATTTCACTTGTGGCAGGTCACGTTTCAGGAATGAAAACAGAAATGACACAGATCGCGAGTAACACGCTCGTTCATTCTGACTTACAATTAAAAAATTGTCACCCTGGTGTTATCAAATGGTTCCAAGGAGATTGATTTTTTCTCAGGGTTCTTTTTGGTTTTTGTTTTGGTTTTGTTTTTTAGTTTTTGGTTTTCTTTGAGTAGAGACATGCATTAGAGCAATCTTTTGATCACATATTTATGGAGTAAGTTATGTTTAGTGGGTAGAGAGGAAGCTGGCAATGAGGTTCCCAAACTTCACTTTTAAGCTAAGCCATTGATCTCTATGTTGCTCTTGGCAAGTCACTCTTTGTGTTAGACTTGATCTAAGCATAATATACTGTAAATAATGCAGGTGTGCTGAAGTCTATTTAATTTCTGTAAATCATACCGCAGGATTTAAGCAAAGCAGAGACCCAAACACCCCTGTGGCAGGAGGGATATAAAATCCCAACTGGAATAGAAAACCCAGTACTGTCTTTATCAAAGTTTCAAGGGTCAGTCTCAAACCATGCAATTTTCAACTACCATTCACATACCACGTGCATCTCCTTGATTTTTTTTTCATTAAAATATTTCCTTCAGCCACTGAGAAAATGACAGATTCTGTTAAGTGCTAATGGTAAGGGCAGCTGGACTTTTTTTTTTTTT
>VZTF01001321.1:2582897-2600556 GCA_013397755.1 Cnemophilus loriae
TTTTTTAGTTTCATGCCCAATTTTTCCACCAACTTCCATCTTGAATAGTTCCTTTATGTTATGATTTTGCATTCACTTTGAACAGAGAAAAATGAGACTATGCAGTTTAAGATAGTGAAGAACCAAGCTTTTGATACTGAAATTTGAATAGTTCTACAACTGTTATTTAGCTTTCATTTTAGTATCCTGAGATGGGATGGAAGCAGACATCCCATCTCCAGCATCCCACAATTGCTACAAAAATGAAGGCAGAAGGCAATTTTCAGTTGGTAATTTCTGTGCTGCTTATGTGTAATAGCAATAAAAAAAGAAGAGATTAAGTTATCCATCAGCCTTGGAAGGACTCTCCATGCTCATGAGACAGCAAGAAAGAAGCCTTTGAGGTGTTAAATCAAATACAGACATTGCCAAAGAGGAAGGAAGCCAAGTATCGGTCAAATACACACAGGTAGACAAAGGAAGCAAGTATGCTGGAGAGCTCTGAAATGAGTAAAAAACCCTGGATTGGCTGTTGGAGAAATACAGGCTAAGAAGGTATTAAAGAAGGGATGCAGGGTGAAAAAAAAACACAGAGAAAAAGGAAAACCTGGAGACAATTTGTCTTGAATGAAGGAAGAAAACAGGCAGCAGATACAATTTTAAGCAAAAAGCAAATGCTGAAAAAGAGGGCTGACAACAGTGTGTAAAAGAAGTAGAGAGATTAAAAAATTACAAATACACAAGACATTGTTCTCTCTCAAACCCTGTCTTTCAGTTTCCTGATTCAACTCTTCCGATATTTATTCTTCACATCTCTAATCTTCCATCTCCTCACCCTTTCTACAACATTTAACAAGAGCCTCTCACCATTCTGCCCTTCTTCTGTCCCCCATGCTCTCCAATATTTCCTCCACAAACACAACCCAGGCTTTATCTATGATGTCTTGTCATTCTTCTCCATACTCTGGATCTACCCCTGCTCAAACTAAAAGAGTGATCTGCATCTGTGCCCCCTCCTCTTAGCTACATAACTAGGAGAGAGACCTTAAACCCTCATTCACCCCTGACATCTTCCCTTCTCTCTCCCACAAAACACAGTATCTATAATTTCCCCTGCATTCCTTTTCCATTCTCTTCTTGGGGCTCAGGCTGTTTTTCAGACATCCAACTTCTCTCTAGTACCTCACATCCAGAGCACGCCAAACTCTTATAGAACTTTTATGCACAGCAAGCAAAATATTTATGTAATTATGCAAACTTTCCTCCTAGTCTCTGAAAACACAGTTTTCCAAACTTAAGGGTGTGTAGGAAAAACAATTTCTTTAGACACTTCCTCCTTTTCCTGTTACCTCAAACCTGAGCTGCTTATCTCCATGTTCAAAGCCCTTCCAACCCGCTGTCTATCTTGCTTGACTCTCACTGAATATCAGGAGGTCAACCTCCACCTAAGGTTAGACCCTGACCCCAGCATCTTATATCTGCTTGTTGCATTTTTAAAAAGCACTTTCTCCCCAGGTGCTCCAACACTGGGAAGATATCCCATAAATATCCACAAAATTATTCCATTATACTTCTTCAAACAGCTCTTTAAACCATACTATGATGCACACAAAAGTTTTAACAATGCCTAAGTCACTTGTTTTATAAGCACACAGCCAGCTAATACTGTTTCTTACATCCCTGTACATCTTAATCTGTTGTATCCTGTCAAATACTTAAAGGACAAGTCTTTTTGATCTGTGTTCATACCGTGTCCGGCATACATCTGAATTTCCAGATGTTAGTACACAGAGCCACAGTTCCTATGTGCTGTATTGTTAAATATATAAACAGCTACTTTAGTAAATCATGCAAGCATAAAGCCCTACAGCAGGTAGAATGAGGTCCTTGCCATTGAAGCCAAAATTGAAACCACTGGCTCCAAAACCTGGACTTTTACAACAACTCTATTACTGCCATAGTGTAAGTCCTGAAAAAGAAGCTATGACTGAATTTACGGGGAAGCACTAATCAATTGTAGCACAAAACACAGAGATATGAACAAAGCCTGTTGGTATTATTTCTATATTATTAAAGTAACATCAATAGTTAAAACAAATTAGTATTTTCTGCCTATCGTGTGTTTATAATTCTTTCTCTTGCTAAAACGGGAAATGTGAAGCCACATGAATTCCAATTTGGAGCAGAAAGTATTTTGGGGAGATGTGCTTTGTTTTTAAAATATCAAAAGTATGCAGGATTCTTTAAATCAAGATTTAATACAAATGAATGAACAAAATATTAAAGATTCTAGGGCTTCAGAAGCCCGCAGCTGACCAGAGAGTCACTTATTTACCACACTTTGATATATGCTTGATTCCTCAAAGCCATATTTTAAAATAAGCAATAAGTCTGAAAAACCTCAGTGTTCTAAATGAAATCATTATTCTGCAGACTGAACCTAATGCTGAGGTAATGTAGAGTCTGACCTTTCCAAATAAATCTCTCTTAATAAATGTTCCTCTCTACTCTCAGGAACAACAGAAGTCTCTAAGGCAGCAACAAACTAGAAACAAGGGCAAGATGCAATAGCGAAGCAAGAGGCAAAGTGATTTAAAGGTGAAGGGATTTGGACATGACCCTACCGGGCAAAAAGAGGCAGAGAGTCTACATTTATCATGAGTGCCTGGGGCATCTTGTTTGCAGAGTCTGGACCTCTGGCGAACAGCTTACTGCAATTCCTGTCTTCTATTTTTGAATTTTATCAACTTGATTTTTATGTCAAAGAGACGAGAAGTACACTGGCTGCTGTACATCAATTTACAGCAGGGAATTACCACTATGTATACCAGACATTCATAATACCACTAGAGGTGCTATTATTTTTACCAGAATCAGTAAGTTTTAATTCCCAGGTATAAAGAAGATGACTTTTAAAAAGTTTGTGTAAATTTAAAATCAAATAACTCCACAGAGATCCTTCTTTTGGTAGGATGATGCTTCGTTTTTCGAGTAAAGCAGAGATAAAGGATTGCAGCAGAGGTGAGACAGAAACGATGTTAATAACTTAACTGAAATGAGGATTAAACAAAGGGGCACAGCAGGGGAGCCATCCAGAGTCTACAGGGCAGCTCTAAGAACGCACTTAGGACACTTTGCTGGAGTTCTTAAACAAATTGCACCACTTACTGAGCCCAGGGAAAGATCCTTTCACTTGTAATAGACAGTAATGGCTCCTCCTTTGTTAGTCTGAGCATTCCGGACAAAGCAACTCCAGTTAGACACTGGTTCTGCTTGGACACCTGTAGAGGTAATAGCATTCAATGACACATCTTCTGACTGACAGGCCCTACACAAAAGGACTTTTCAACTGCATCTGGGGTGAGGTTAAGATACACACACAAAATCACACCCAGCAGCAATGCTGGCAGAGAAGCACAGCAGAAAATCAACTTGCTCACACAATTTAAACCCCAGAACTATGTAGTTACCCTGAGATTTCAGAGCGATGCTCTCTGCTTAAAAGTTATGCCAGTTCTTCTAGCAGACATTGCTCTCCAGAGGAGTAGAAGTTATACACCAGTGAGGCCCCACACTGGCTGTTTAGTCAGTCTTTACTTCAGAATTTGTTCAGTGAGTTCATACTTAGAGAAAGTTCTGGATGGATTTTCTTTCCTCCTTCAAACACTAAAGAGATTCTTTAACAGTTTGCATACAAGTCCACTGCAATCTCCTCTAAAAGTCCTCCTAGAGAAAATATATAAATAAAAATTCTTGTGCGTTTGGAAACTTTACTCCTATAGAGGACAGAGAGATCTATGCTGAGGTAATACTCCAGTGATGCATTCCTAGGTAATGAGCTTTATCTCTCAGGATCAATTTTCCATTAATAGCATTCAGTGCTCCATCCAACTTTCAAATTAATTTGACCTGTGAACCTGGGGTGTTTCGACGCTGCTTTTTAAACTACTGGAATGTAATGTCAACACAAGGCAGAAAAAAATGATAGCAGCAACACTTTAATGTCCAAACTAATGCCTACTGGAGGATTTTAGGGCAGCTTAATGGCAAGTAGGGAGTCCAGATTCAGATGACAATTAAAATAAATAAATAAGTAAAAAATAAAAACAGAGGTTTCTGCTGTTTCTACCGTAGCCATTAAGTCAGTAAGGTAAGCAATTTAAAACTGCTTTTTCCAGGACTGTCTGAAGCAAGAAAAGAAAGAGTGCTATGCTACTGATCTGCAAGAAGTTTATTTCTTCCACTCTGTAATGTTAAAGGAATCAATCTCTTAACTAAAGAAAAAATAACAGTATTGATGACGAAGATGAGAGCTGAGCTTTTGTAGGACAATGAGTGTGTTGTATTGACGGTGTAATAGTGTAACTGCCAGGTCTGAGTGTGTCTTTGACACACCAGCTGGGAGGTTATGAGCACTGCAATCAATTCCTGACAGTGAAAGGGACATCTCCAAAATGTTCAGTGAGACAAGAAAATTATTAGGACACTGCCTGCATTAATCTCTCAGTGTTCTGCATGGCACAGGTGCATTTTATCACTCACAGTGCAAAAGTCTGAGGACACATTCAAGTGAATGCAAATGAACTAACTACAGTCAGTGCTGGCTTCAAGTACATTGATATTCCTATGTATATATGTGGCTGTATGCATGAGCTCACATTCCTACCTGTTTTATTTATTTTTTTGTTCTTTTTTTAGTGGGCAGCGTTTTGATTTAAAAAACAAAAAATCTGCTACACCAAAAAAAGAGTTTGTTGGAAAGGGGTGCTTAAGCTTCTAGAATTATCCCTTTTGCCAGAATCCAATACCTTGTTGCAGGAAACAAAGATTAAACTGTTTCCACTTATCTGGAAGTATAGAGCGAAAAGATAAGAAATGCCAATTTCTTTCTTGCATTTTTAATAAGCAAGAGACACCAAACATCAATAAACCTTTGGCATTGAGGTTTTGGCTGTGATATGCAACTTACAACTATTTTAAGAGTCATAGTTAAAGATATACACCAATTAATTTAAATCTTGAAGGTACTGAAAATACCTGCTGTGTTCCAAGAAAAATGTTATCAAGCAAATAGTTTACTTTATCCTTGAAAGGATATCAGTTTATCAGTGAAATGAGAAAGTACAGGCACACAGAGTAAGTACTGCAGATCTCTGGGAACGGGGGGCTATATGGAAAGGATAAAGATAGCAGGGTTACTATAGAAGAAGTCCACAGACCTTCAGAGTAACAATTGAGAAAGCCTCTCTTCTATGCAATTCATCAATGAACAGAGGCACAGATAACAGTCACTGAGGTCACAGGCATCGATCAATCCCCGACCTTTTCACTCCACTCTGACCCATGGGCAGTCACCTTCCTGTAGCTGTATCTGCATAAGAATTACAGCCTTCTTCATGGGAGTTTTTGGTGGTTATTTTGGTTTTTGATTTTTTTTCTTTCTTCCTTTTTCTCTCTTTTGCCTCTTAAAAGATGATACAACATGCTATTTTAATTTCAGGGATGATCTGTGTTTTCACCTACAGCAAAGGAGAAGAAACAGTAGGTACTTCACAGAGTTGAACCCAACAAAAGAACATTGGTTATGACTTCCAGAGCTGGCACCAGCCACAACAGCAGTGGAATCAGCTAGTGGAGCAGTCAGTTCACACCTCTAGGAAAGCTCATGGAACACTCTAAGAGCTTTCTCTAAGATCTCCACAAATACAAATATCCCCATCACCCATCAGGCTAGAGGACTCTCACCTGGATAAAGGTGTGCACTCTCTCTCCTTTCAATTATAGCACTGTGCTGGACCAGGACAGCATCTGCGAGGGCTTAGCAAAGTCACAGCTACCCCAGGATGCTGCAACGCATCTACTCTGCAAGAAGGGCTGCTGTGTGCGCTTCTGAATTGTTCTCTTGCATTTCCCAAGTGCGCTTGTTCATCCTTCCTCAGGGAAAGGCAGAGAAGGACAACCCCACGGCAGCTGTTAGCCACATCCCATGGCAGGATGTTCAACACTAACTGGATACTTGTCTTTCACTCCCTGAAAGTGCAGAGCCCTGGTAAAGTAAGCTTTACCAAAGAGACAATACATTTAGCTGGTCACAAAAAGATTTCCTTTCTAAACTTCGCTTCTAAGAGTCTTTTAGGTCCGTAGCATTAAAGTACATCCTCATGTACTTATTCTGGAATTTCAGATAACCCATTTTATTACAGGTAGAACAACCAAAGAGAACACTACGTCTGTTTAGGAAATTAGGCTAATTCTTACAGCAGAGTAGGAAAAGATAAGGTTTCAGATAAGTTTCAATCAGTTATTCGGAAGACTGTTAAAAATGTAACGGGAAAATTTGACATAGTAAAGCTTTAAAAATAAAGTTCAGAAAATATTAAAAAAAATGAGAGATCCATGCAAAAGTAGAGTTTTAGTGTGTCTCGTTACGATAGCAGTTCCTAGTAATAAATGCAGAATGCATTAAAAGCACTACAGTAATTTAGCAGTTGTTAGTTTTATGTCTCCATGGCACAGCAGGCCTCCACCGAAATGAGAGAGGATGTAGCTAAGTCACTTTTAACTTTTTCTGCATGGTTAATCTTAGAAAGTTTTGGGTTGAATCCATTGTGGAAAGACTTTCAGTTTGTATGAACATTTGGATATAAAGTCCTCTCTGTACCTACCGAGAGCAAGAAATACATAACAGTTTTTAAGGTTTTTGCATAAAATTTATAAAAGTCACCAAGTCAAGCTCTTCAATAACAATTTTTCATAGCTGCTAATCTTAGTGGGTTTCAATGCTGTAAAGCAGAGCACCATAAAGGTGTTTTGTCCCAACATTCAATATCATTTACATCTAAATATTATGTGACTTAGAAATAATTCATTTCAAGCTAAATTTTGCCTTAGAGTCAATTAAAAGAAGCAACACAAAATGAAAAACATCATAAAATGCTTTAGTGAAACCCCATCTTATATGGGGTTCATTTGTTACAGTTCCTGAAGATAATCTATATTCAGGAATACTGAGCCATAGCAACTGATTAATTTGGATCATTACTTACAAAGACCTAAAAATTCTACCACCGTAGACAAAACCTATGCATCTACTTAAATAGACATAATTACTCTGTCAAGTACATAAAATGCTATTCCACCCCACTAACTTTTTTTTTTCCTAAATAAGCACTATGGTGATGCATTCATATTCTTCTGAGGTATCTGTTCTTTACTGAATTACACTCAGCGTGTTTAAGGAAGATGGCTTATTTTGGCATTAAAACCAAGTTAGGATGTTTTAATGGATCTTTGCCTTTCTCACTATGACAGCAGTGGAAAACTCAGAATGTTTATAAAACCATGTATGCCCTTGGGCAGCATTTTTGTTACAAAAAGCCCTTCTTAATTTCTTAACAAATGCACTTCAGAATTTACTAAACTGACTGATTTTGGCTATACAAAAGTACATTACTCATAGATGCTGTATCAAGTAGACCAACTTCCAATAACAACATTCAAATTTAAACTTATTATCAAATAAAATCAGCATGGCAGAGCTCGGATTCACTCTGTTTCTAGAGACTGTCCCTTCATCGTGTAAATCTTGTTTCCTGAGGCTTGATTTAGTGAATCTAATGAGTATTGAATTTACTCAGTAGCCCCCTTTCCTGAGCCAAACAGCAAAATGGGAACATGAAGACAAAGTCAGCAAAGAGCCGATTAATGTTACAATTCCTAGAATGCCAAGAATCCCTGAAATAAGCACACCACCATCAATCACGAATCAACCAATGCCATGCCCCAGAACGTTAACTACACCTGAGGAGGAGGAGGAAGGAGTCTGACTCACACTTCTTTCAAGTCTTACCTTTGCCTCTAATTCTCAGGAAAAGCAGCTAAAAAGTACAGATACTCTCTGTACACTTACATTGCCTAGTGCAATGGGGCTGGGGCCTCCGAGAGGCTCACAGTGTAAATAACACAGAGTAAATAACAATGACATACTTTTCAACTGCAGAAACTCATCAACCATGCTAAAACGTACATCACACACTGCCACTGTCTCTCACTGTTCATTAAAAGAGAATGAATCCTGAGGGAGGCATCATTGAACACAGATATGTCTCCAACACACCAAATCATACCCTGAGCCTCCAGTAAAGCTAATAAAACCATATTAAATACATCCCAAAAGTTCCCTTGGCTTAGTCCAAGCCGCCTGGGCAATTTATAATTTAAAGGAGAATATGAGATTAGAGAGTGATGAAAACAGTGTGATCTAGAATTCGAAACAACAGTTTAACTGTTTTGTCATACTCAGAGGATGTACTGATTTACTGAAACTTGCTTGTAGAGAGCTCTGAAGCTCTCTGTATTTTCACTTTCAAAAATTGTACATACAATAATGTTGGACTCCCAAATAAATGATAAAATATACTACTTGTAAAATCAGTATAGTCAAACACAGTCTATTTTAAAGATAACGGGCTGTGACAGTGTTCACATATATATATTCTACCTACCCTAACAGTCACCAGCATCCCACACTCTGGGCTGATAAGGCTTTTAAGTGAGAGTGCCTGAGATGCACTCTCTGCCCTTGTCACAGTCATTCATTCCTAGAAGTTCAATTCCATAGCACACCTAATTTCAGTGGAATTTACAGATCATAAATGCCCAAGAGCAGCACAAAGAATATTCGCTGGCCTCAACTCTCCTTCTCCCTTCATTCTTGCTATTCCAGACATTTAGCTCAATTCAATATCCTAAAGAACCAAGGGATTCCTAAGAGAGAACTAAACTAAGAATGACCATAACAAATAGTTGATTAGTTTAAATGAAGTGGAGAACAATTACTGAGATAATGAAGGGATAAAGTAAAATGAGTGAAATAATGTGAAATAATGAAAACAAGCTTCTTAGCTAATTCTATCATAGTTCTTATGCGATTCAGTTGAGTGTGTAAGGCCTTCTCAAAGAGAATGACATGAAGCTGCAAGAGAAATTTAATATGAAATTCAGCGATGTGACTTTATTTTCTTATACAGCACCTATCTAGCATCTAAAATACCTTTCCTGATATTACTGTCTCACAACACAACATTTTGCTAGTACATCACAGCTCCCAGACTGGAGCTGGCCTGGAAGAGGTTGAGAGACTTGGTTCAATTCAATAGTCTTTGGGAGGGCAGAAATTCACCCAGACCAACAAACACCCTTTGCGAAGCAAAAGATTCCCACCACTTCTGCAGTAACAGAAGGCTTCAGCCCTGCCTGCTTAGATAATATTATTGACCCAATAGAGAGACAAAACATCATCTGCAGCACTTCCTTAGCAATAGATTTAAAGAAACTCATCCCTGTGAAGAGGTTGCTAACTTTTGCCTCATTATGGGTTCTTTGTGAGCTCTGCACTGCAACTGCCAATTTAGTTTATGTAAAATACAATCTCCTAAAACACAGTGACAACAACTTTTCCTTTTAACCTCGCATTCAAACCTATATCCGTATTCCCACGTGAATGTGTGCTTACAACACAGCAACAAGTACAAACCCAGCCACAACTACACTGCTGCACCTTGCAGGCTTCTTTCCCTGAAGAAATCCCCCCACGACATCAGGTTACTATGATACATAGAATCGTTAAGACCTCCATCCAACCTCCTCCAAATCATGGAAAAGACCTCCAAGATCACCTAGCCCAACCTTTGACCAGTTAGCACCTTGTCAACTAAACCACAGCATCAAACACTAAACTCAGTCACTTCTTGAACACCGACAGGAGTGGTGACTCCATCATCCCCCTGGGCAGCCCCTTCCAATGCCTGATCACCCTTTTCAGTGAAGAAATACCTCCTGATATCCAACCTAACTGTCCTATCACTTGTCCTTGTCACACATCTCTTGTCCTTGTCACACATCTCTTGTCCTGTCACTGGCTCCCTGGCAGAAGAGGCTGACCCCCACCTTGCTCCACCCTCCTCTCAGGGAGCTGCAAAGAGTGATGAGGTCTCCCCTGAGCNCAAACACTAAACTCAGTCACTTCTTGAACACCGACAGGAGTGGTGACTCCATCATCCCCCTGGGCAGCCCCTTCCAATGCCTGATCACCCTTTTCAGTGAAGAAATTCCTCCTGATATCCAACCTAACTGTCCTATCACTTGTCCTTGTCACACATCTCTTGTCCTGTCACTGGCTCCCTGGCAGAAGAGGCTGACCCCCCCCTTGCTCCACCCTCCTCTCAGGGAGCTGCAAAGAGTGATGAGGTCTCCCCTGAGCATCCTTTTCCCCAGCCTAAACACCCCCAGCCTCTTCAGCCTACCCTCTACACCCTTCACCTTCATTGTCCTTCTCTGCACACACTCCAGCACCTCAATGTCTTTGTTGAAATAAATGGCCCAGAACTGGACAGTACTCGAGGCATGGCCTCATCAGTGTTGACTACAGACATGATGTTAGATTTCACAGAAATCTCTATTTTAATCTCAAAGAATCACAGTTTTGCATAGTTTTGATTATTACAATAAATAAATAAACATGCAACTATTACTATTCTTTGCAGTTGTATGACACCAACAAATCTGGAATTAAAAATAAATCTAAAGAAAGTATTCTGTATCACAGTTGTGCCCAGTCAGCTTTTCCTTTGTGTACCAAGGTGAACTACTTGATGCTTACAAGCCACAAAATGCCTAAAATGGTGTACAGTTTTACATGGACACTGACACCAGTACATTACATTGTGTTTGTCAATGGCATTTAGAGCAGCTGGCTTTTTGAAATAAAGCATGTATTCAGTGGAGTATCATTAAGGACAATTGAATTGCCCTTCATCTGTTTCTGGGGCTCTGAGGACTAAAAAGCAGCATCTGGAAGCTTTATGGGTATTATCTGGATTTCTGTTTTATTCTGTTTAGGCAGACTTGTCTGTTTTTTCACACATTAGACTCAAAGGCAAAAGGATTTCCAGCAATAACCTCCTTCTGATGAAACTCATCTTTATCTGCTGCTTCTTGTTTCTTAGCAAGTGATGAAAAAATCCTTTATGGGCATGAGATTACCTAAATCAATAGTGACTTGCCCATGCACAACAGTGCTCAGTTGCCTGTTCATCAAAATGTCTGTTTACTGGCTGCACTGACTGTCAGAGGGAACACTCACCTGTCCAAGCACTTAGCTCAGTGCTCTGGTAAACAGGGACACTAAATATTCCAAATATGCATGTTTTCAGGCTTATTGGTATCAGGGGCAAAGTTTCTCTATTTGTGATGGCAGCAGTGCTACACTTGAAGACAGCTGGCAGTTCCTAATAACTGGACAGCTTGTTGTCGCTATAGCAGTAAGTGCCACCTTACCATCCTTCCAAAAAAGTGGCTGGTTCTTGCTTCCCAGGAAACTTCCCTGAGCTTGCAGGCTGGGCTCAGTCCCAGGTATCTGTCTGCTCAGCTGTCACTGACCTCCCTGTCCAGACAGCTTGCATAGTGATTTCTACATAAATATGAATTACACACCTTGAACAGTCAGTTCTCTTTGGCAGCCCCACGATCCCTTCTCTGTGCCTGCTGGCTCCTTTGACCTCTGCTCTCTGGACACCATTTTATATCCCACTTATTGGATATTTAACTTCTCATTTTCCTCACACACTGCTCCAGACAGCCAGTACAGTTCCTGCTGACTCCATTGTGCCAGCTAATCCCTGCTGGGCCAAGCTAAAGATACCTGACATACGGGTAGCTGGCAAGAGAGACACAGGCACATTTTGGTGAACGTCTGGAGGGAATAGCCCAAGCATAATGATTTTGGCTGGATTAAGAGAAGTGCTCATCTATTATATCACTTGAAAAAGAGCTTGTTCAACTGGGTGTTTTCAAGGCCAGCTTAGTGTGCCCAGAGCACTGCAAAGACCCCTCACTGGCAGGAGGAGACACCAGCTGGAGTTCTACCAATGCCCAGCTTTACACCCCTTCTCTAAAGGGGCAGCACCTGCCAGTTCACCAAACATCAAAACCTTCCCTACCACAGACTTGAAGGAAAAAATGTCAGGCACATCTCCCACAGAGGTGCAAATCACTCTTCATGTCGGCCCATGGAATAAGCAACAAGTTCTGTGGAATATCTTTGGAATATTTGCAGATGGCATTTTCCCTCCTGTGATCCCAGGAAAAAAACGCAGATGTTGAAGAAGGCAAGAAAAAACTTCATCCCAAGAATTGCATCCTGGGAGACCTCCTGCTAGAAAACAGAAGGGATATGAACTGAACTATGTATTGTTCATGTAAACACGTAGAGAACACAGACAGCAGTAGAAAGCATAACTTTTGGAGAAGTGTTGGAGGAAGGGAGGGGGAAAGTACCTCGTTTCCATTTTCTATCTGTGAAGGGTGACGTTCTGGGGAATTACAAGGTGTGACTGGCTGGCCTGTCCTTTTCTGGGGCCTCAGTCAGGGCATCAGCCTGGTCTCTAGCTATTAATCAAACAAGCTTTACTTCACTAGCTTCTTAGCTTTCTCCTGGATCTTTTCCCACCCTTGACAGGGATGCTGGGTCACACAGCAGGAATTTCGCTCAGGTGGGGCTCCTGACATCTGCAGCTGACTGCACTCACACTGATGCATCACACCCTCAGCAAGCCCGGCAGTCTTCTTTTGGAGAGAGAAATAAATGGGGGGCAAGTGAGGGAACAAAAGGAAGAGAGAATGAAGGAGACACTCCAGGGAGCAGATTTCAGGATAAGCAACCTTAAAGAGGTAAAGGCTAACTTTCCGTATGAACACTGAGTACAGATGAGTGCTACAGAAACCAACCTGTTCGTTTAGATATCTGCCCCAGGAGTACACAAATAAAAGACAACTTGGGAAGGGAAAATAAGAGGCTTAATAGTTTTCCTTGCACGGGAAAGGAGGATAAATTTTAGCCTTGCTATTACCATTTTTATAGCAGTATAAGTCGGTTTATTTTCTTATATTATTGTTCCATACTTTAGAAAGCATTTATTTCCTCTAAACAGCCATCAAGTACATTGTTCATATTCTTTCTGTTTTCATAAAGTCCTGTTAATAGGACGCATTCAAGAAGGCCACTGTCATTACCAGAAGGTTCTGTTACAACCCCAAAGAGAGCAAGCAATCTACACAAGTGAATAAAACAGCACTCTCTGTTCCCTAAATGACAAGGGCAAAGCACTATATCCTGATTATTTTAAATCAGCCAAAAAAACCAAACCTTTTTTAACATAGTCCATAAAATTAATCAGGCAAAAACCCTTTCAATTAGGTTAGCAGTCCTGTCACCCTCAGAATTTCAAATAATAAACACAAGAATCACTTAAAAATTCCACACTGTCAGCATAACACACCTCATATAACTCCACAACATATGAAAAGGTCCAGGCATCAGCAGCTGACCATAATAAAAATGGCTTTAGGTGTGACAAGGATGTGGCAGTACCTGGTATCCTGCGCAGCTATCACTAACGAGCATTGTCTCTCCAGTTCTGCAAATTTGCATTATTTTCTTTATATATTATTTCAATAATATATAAAACATCTATAATAAATATACAATGGGTCCACTCTTAGAAGTTCTCTTCGAGAAAGACAGGGGAGGTTTCATACCAGCCAAATAGCAAATCTGCCACATCAGAGTAATCAGGTTACACCATCAGTGTCAGGAATAAAAAAATAAGTCACATGCAAACTGGAACTAGTCTGATTCAGAAAGGCCAGAACTCAGCACTGTCCCAGACTCCTGGTACTCCTCTATCCTATGGCTAGAGACTATCATTAACAGCTGTGTGTCTCACAGTCAAAACGATTTCTGAGGATAAGGATCTCGGAGCATTCAGAATGAATATATTTTGCCAGCCCATGGGAAGTTTGTTAATCAAATTTCTAGAAGATCTCAGTTTAAGATGAGAAATCAAAATAGAAATTTGGAAACACAGAGGTTTTGAGACTTGAGACAGACATACAATTTTGGAATTTCTAGAATCCCCAATACAAAGGTTTGTTTAATAGAAATCAGAGATTTAAAGGCTGGAGAAGTATATGGAGAGAAAATGGTGATTGAAATGTAAAGGAACAACACAAAGAGGAATTTTCAAGCTGCAAAACTGCTCAGATCAAGCAAGTTTTGTGGGGGAAAGCCAGATATAACCACCCCAGGCTACATTACCAAGTCAATAATCTGAGCAACACAGACATGCATGAAGAAGGCCAAAGTTTCTAGGACAAGCACTGAAAACATAAGCAGAGTGACTGTACAGGCAGAACCAAGGTATTCACAAGGTACAAAGGCAAACCTTAGCACTGTCCTATTTTTGTAAAGAGTTACTAAATTTGTGTACAAAAAAATTCTGTAAAGTTGTAGACAAACCTCAAACCCAACAGAAAATAACAGGCAGAGATTTTCACTAGCCTTGAGTCTGCAGAAGCTTTACTTGCATAAACTTTCTGAAAACTTACAGAAATTTTGCCAAGTGTTTTTCCATGGGATTTATTTTCCCTGATCTTCTTATATAAACTTATAGTTTTCATGCTGCAAACATCACAGATAGTGTAGCAAGAATACTGCCATTTGAAATGCTAGACTGGCTGAACATTGAATTCAAAGGACTTTTTCTAACTATTAACACCTGAAAGCCCTGCCACACTCGGAGAAATGCCCTAATTCATAGAAGTTCTCTGTTTGGTTAATGGAAAAATATACCCTTTTGCCCCCAATCCATTTTGGTGTGTGAAAGCATAGACATTTCATTCCAATAGAGCATCAGAGCACAACACTAAATTTTGGACACTCTTAGCATGATTACTTTGCAATTATGGCATATGTATTATGGCAAGTCCCAAGTAAATTATGAACTCTGTATATTACAAAGGCACTGTGAAACACTGATTGAGTTGGACAGTTTGTAGTTAATTAAGTTCATTTCCAATTCCATCTCTTCACACAATTTCAAAGCATTCTGCATTGAAAGCCCATTTTCAATTAGTAAGGAGGATGAAACAAAAAAGTATTAATTATAAAAGTGGCAATCCCCATTTAAATCTTCATAGTACAGCAATTATTTATGTTAAGTGTTGAGAAATTGGAGAGTTGTACTTGTCTAATACAATTTTTTCTTTGATATATATCTCATGTATATTAAATCTGTACAAAGTAGTAGCACAGCATTTTTTAAAGTAAGGATTAAATTATTGCTCACAAACTTGTACAAAGCTCCAAAAGGTAGAAAAATGTCTGTGCTTGGATAGAGTCAAATTAAATGTCTTGGCCTGATTCTTCTCACTGCTACTGCACTCCTACCTCCATGTAATCCCATTACTTGGACTAAAGCAAACACCCCCATCCAAAAAGTAGCGAAGGAATACTGATATTAGCAGAACTTTATGCTGCCAAACGAGTACCCAAAAGAAGATATTACATTTTTTTCTAGCGTTTGATGCTGTTCAAAAAGAATAGGTCCAGGCACTTACCAAACTGCTTTTATAAAGAGGTACAAACTTTTGGGAATATGACAAGAACAAGAAAAAAAAAATCATCCCTTAAATTGCTGATGTTATTCTTCTATAAAACAGGTGTTCTTTAGCACCTTAATACCTTTCTTCATGTGAGCCAAACACCTCCAATGCCCATTAAAAAGAGCGAGAAGAAGGAAAAGACCCAATGTTCCTTGTGGTGCCATTGAAAGATGGCACATTTTAATTTGCTGATTTTATTCTTGTCACCTCTATCAAAGACTGCCAGCCACAAACATGACACCAAAGTGAATGATGTGAGATTAGCAGATGCACAGTGCTTTAAACCAACTTTTCTAACTCCACTTGCTGGATTCTGAACTGTCATCTACCGGCCAGTTGCCACTGGCATGGAGCCCCTGCTCCAAAGCCAAGACGACTTCTTTAAGCGCTGGCACGTGCCTCACGGCCTGGCTCCCAGCTGGCTCATTCCCCCTGTTCTCTTCTTTGCCAGGTTGGTAGCAGGCTCTGCAGCCACACTGCAACAGTGCAGCAGGAGGAAAATGACGGGCACTAGAAAACAGAAAACTATTCAGGGCAGGTAGAAGGACAGGCAAGAAGGAAAAATACAACCAGAAGGAGTTAAAATAGAAAGTAGGGCTTCATGAAATGGGAAACTTAAGTTAATGGGAAACAAAGATAAAGTCAACCAAATGCAAACAGTCTTGCAGCTTCAAAAATGAATGCGGATTAATAGGAAGGAGAACAATACACATCTTTCGTGTTTGCGAGCTGTCTGCAATATTCGGTGACTTTCCCAGCTCTCACCAAGCACTCTAAGAGAGAAGAGCCTGTTCCTCACACTACAGATGTTTTAAAGTGCTGCTTTCAACATACCAGTAGATAATTTATCTTAGACAAACCTGGGACTCTGTGCTGGGGGTTTCAGACAGGGCTGGAGCTCGCAGTCAGATAGAGACAAGCTGTGTCCAATGACACCGTGATAAAGGGCACGAGAGAGGTGTTTTGTGAGATCTATTGCGAGGTTTCCTACCCTTCTGCTCATTTCCTTCGTTTGAAGTTGCATCCAATCGAGAAAAACACTTCAACTGGTATGAAATGAGATCCATGGGAGATGATTTCTACCCGCAGCTTATTAGAACTTATTCAAAAATCTGCACTTTACTCAAAGAGAATTACATTTAGTGTCATCTGAGTTGAAAAATCTCATCAGTGGCAAAACACATTTTTTCTAAATCCAGCTGTACAATCAGTGAAACTATATATATTATATTGGTTTGGCTTTTTATTCTAATGAAGGACAAGTTATGAGATGTGCATGAATTTCTTTTAAACACCCCAATTACAGCTGCAAACATGCATAAATAGGTTGTTTGATAAATCGAGAAAAAAATTCCTGTAATTTTGATACCCCATTCCTGCACCCTGTGGCATCTGAACACAGAGTGAGTACAGCCCACCAGTACAACCAGTGCTCCCAGCTGCACGAGCAGCCTGCACAGCTGGACCCTGGGCTGGTCTGCACCGGTAACCTGACAGTGGTATTTGTGTATTCCTCCAACACAGGGTGCTAGAGACTTTTCTTTGGAAGATATTTAGCCATCAATTCAGAGAGGCAGAAAGATGATCTTCAGGATACACAGGTATCCATAATTAGGAGATACATATATATATATAGAGAGAGAGACAGAGAGACAGAGAGAGAAGATATTTATCCTTAAAAAAATTCAGGTGCAACTTAAATATCAATAATTAAAAGATACTGGTGAAGGAAGCCTTAGAATAAAACTCACACTTGCCTAGTTTTGAGGGGTTTCTCTGTGTGTGTGTGCATGTGCTGCCTGCAGGGAGGGGGTATTATTTTTGATTTTTACTTTTTAATCAGCTTCACATTACTGACAGTGAAGTGACCAAGGGGTAGAGAGAGTACTTCTAGACTGGTTCTCCTTTAAGAAAATTAGAAAAAAGAAGAGCTGGCATGAAAACATCTTAAAGAATTTGATATTTTTCACATGGAAGTACCTTCCTCAGCACTTGACATGCATTTGGAAACTGAATTCAAAACAGAATGTGGCAACAAATTTGTAAAGGAAAATCCTTTGGCCATTTAATTAGAGTTACAGGATATATATAGTCTTGCCTGTGCATTTCTTCGGAAAAATCAAGCATCTGGGGTGTGGCAGGGGTTGTTTGTTTGTTGTTTTGGGGTTTTTTTCCTTTT
>VZTF01001321.1:2600610-2812550 GCA_013397755.1 Cnemophilus loriae
TTTTTTTTTTTTTTTTTTAATGCAGAGTCCTGGATAGGCTGAATCTGCTCTCACAGTGTGTAATACTGCTGCAATTAGAATCACAGCCACTCAAACAATACCATCCTTGAGAGGAAAATAAGAAACCACTGACTTCACGGTCTCAGCCACCTTGCTCCTTGATTTGAATTAGCTCAAATCTGATGTGGAAAATGAAGAAATTTGAAGGAAAAAAAAAGAAAAAGACAATGAAGGAAAAAGAAAATAGAACAAAAGGTTTTAAGAAGAGTCTGTTGGGTTATCATAAAAAAGGCTAAGAAGAGAGTGCTGAATTGTGATAAACTTACCTTCAAGTAAGTTTACTTACCAGACAGTCAGAACACTGAAATTATCTGAAGAGTCTATTAACTGTCCATTATTTATCATTTTGCATATTTATTATTTGCATATAGAACTTCATATCTTATTTCAAGAGTGAAATCTCAAACGTAGACCTATCAAACGACTTTGAGAAAGAAAATAAAAGGAAAACACCCCACTTGTTGCCTTTTTCCCAACCTGGAAATGAAACTTGAGATAATTTTAGTAAAGAGGTAATATAAAAGTGGATCTTTATTTGAAGGCCTTCAGAGGCAGTTATGGAAAGATGTCCACAAAAGCCCAGCCCCCCCAGGGGTGAATACAGTTTTATAGATTTTAGGAAATTAGCATAATTGATAAAAAGCACCAATTAGGAGGACAAGTGGTGATGCAATTCCCCCCCAGGTCAAGCCCCTTCTCTGGAGTGCCCCCCTTGGCACTAGCTGTACTTTGTCCATGAAATGTACCTCGAAGAGTTGTTCTCAACCTTGGTTCCCAGGAAGAACCAAGATATCACTGGGACCCTGCACCTCCCAGGGCTTGGAGCTCTGGAATTTGTTTTGTCTTTCTGCCTAGGGAAAGGCCATGGAAAATTACTGGGAAAACTAGCCACTAATACAATAGGCTACAGAGCTACAAAGAGATGTGCGAAGAATACAGGGAACATATAAAAGGAAAAAAAAAGGAAAAAACCAAATGGCATCAGTATTAGTTGACACCTTCAGTGGATGGCCTGAAGCTTACCCCTGTCGCACTAACACAGCCAAGGAAGTGGTGAAAGTTTTGCTCAATCATATAATTCCGAGATTCGGGGTCCCCTTGGGGATGTCATCAGATAGGGGACCAAATTTTGTTGTAACAGTGGTTAAGGAGGTTAGTCGGATTTTGGGAATTACTTGGGATCTGCATGCCCCTTATAGACCCCAAGCCAGTGGTAAAGTTGAACGTACAAATGGAACCCTTAAAACACAAATTAGCGAAATTTGTCAAGAAACATCCATGACACGAGTTCAGGCCTTGCTTTACTGAGCTTTACTGAGGATCTGCATACAGGCAAGGCAGAGGGATAACATCAGCCCCTATGAAATACTGTATGGCAGGCCATATCAGATTCCACACGTTCCAGGTGAAATGAGGGGGAAACTTCATTTACAGAGATATCTAATGGCTTTAGGTTCCACCTTGCAGAAGCTCCAGAACTATATCGTGTTATCCAGACCCATAGGACTGGACATACCTGCACATCCCTTCCAGCCTGGAGATTGGGTCTATGTCAAGTGGGGGGACAGTGATCCTTTACAGGCCAAGTGGAGAGGACCATTCCAAGTCCTGCTGACTACCCTCATCGCAAAGTCGCTGGCAAAGGACTCCGGATTCACTACTCCAGAGTTAAGAGGGCTTCTGCTCTTGAAACAGCTGGAAAAGCAGAGACTGATGCCAATGAGGATGTGATTTAAATGATTCTTCTCCTGAGCTTAAAGAACTGTTCATAATAGTTATAATTCTTGTTTACATGATAGCTGACTGTGTAAACATCACTGGTGTTAGATATTTACTGTTGTTAGATACATACTACTAGCAGATATTTAGTATAGAGACTCGACAAGGTAGAGGCCTTGTCATGCCTCTAAAGCGGGGAATGATGCGTTAGGTTTTTAGCTTTTATATTTTTCAGATCCTGTACTGCATTAGTGTATAACTCTGAACTCCATATAGAGTGTTAGTCGGCTCTCTTCGCATTTTGGTCAGACAAAACAATCCTTCTAAGCCTGGGAACCAAGGACACACCATCTGCCTCAGGCCCTGGAAGGTATAAACAAAAGTGATTGGGGGGAAGCAAACCGGGGGAACATGACTTCATTACCTGAAGCTGTAATTGGACAATTAACCTCTGATATGCAAACAGCCCAAACTTAGATCCGTCTGAGAAACTCGTGCCCATCGTCCATCTTGGGTGTAGCCTCTGCGAGGCTTTAGCACTGCCCAAGGTGTATCTATCGAAGGCCTTTAACAAATACCTACTTTATTCTTTTAACTCTGTCTAGCCTCTGTTCTAGGTAGCCACTCCAAAGCATCACACTGACATTCTAAATGCTGCAGCTGGAGCTCAGGCCCACGTTCCTGAGCCTGCTGGGAGGGTTTCAGATCTGCTGCCCTGCAGGGACCCTGTCACTGTTCTGACCACGACCAGGAATAGGAGGTGCAGATGAACAAAGGGGATTGGGCTGAAGGTCTAACGAAAATGGACTTGACCACGGACTACATTGTCACTGGATCAGTAAAATATAGACTGAGCTAAGGTAACACCTCCTGCACAGAAGGCCAGTTAGAAGTACAAAGCCCAATATTACTCATGATACAGACTAAAGTATTTTAGCCAAGGGAATCCTGGAAGTTGGCCAAGAAAAGAAAAAAAAGTCATGGTTACCAACAACACTGATTTTCCTGACCTGTGAATAGTCCAGAGTTTTCTTCAGAGCAAAGTAGCTAAGAAGCTAGTGATGCTAAGAAACAAAAAAAATACCAACTTTCAGTGCTTTTTAACATATAGGTATTGAATCTTTAACCAACATGGACAACAAACAGACAGACCTCCAAAGATATTAAATCCTAGTCCTTTAAAATTTAAACTAATATTAAAATAGGTACATTAAATTACAAAGCTTGACATTTCTGATTATTCAGATTAGCCACACTGGGGAAAAGTATCTTCGTGCAAACAGGAGCTAATTCCCAAAGCTCTATATAAATGTACTGCTACTCACGTCAATATACTTCTTATTCACAAAGGGAAATTTCATTCAGGATACAAAAAGCTTTAAAGTGCATTGGGTCATTCTCCTTTATTAGAAGATGGTTCATGTATTTCATAAGTATCTAAGTTCTCCTCCTAAACATGGTGTGCCAGACCTGGGCACAAACACATTTATCAAGTGATAACCATGTTATCATGTGAAAGAGTTAAGGCCATTCCACATCCTACTATAACAGAGGTAAAAGTTTGTTTCCCTGCACGGCATTGGGCATTAAGCTCTTCCAGAAAATTCAGCAATCTTTCTTGAATTCCTACTTCTTTTTGTCCTCTATTTCTTTCATGTGAAGATTTTTCTCAATAGCTCCAAAGCTTTAAAGAAAAAAAAAAAAAAATCCCACCTGACTGAGCTCTGTAAAACTAAAGAAGCACAAAACACCTGTGTAAGTCCAGAGAACTGGAGCCACTGGTGCCACTTAAATCAACAGCTGAGCTCCAATTAATGTCAGCAGAATTACATCTAGGCCTCCTGTTTCTCTACAGCCTCTTCAAAATAACAGCAGCAACAAGCATGGGATTGGGTTGACAATCATTCACATGCAAGTGTGACCTTTTTTACTCAGTGGTGACATTTGTATCCTATTAGCAAAATACTGTATTGTATTTAAGCAATAATTGCATTTTCTATGGAGACAAACGACATGTAAATCAATAAATGACGAGGCTGCAGGCCAAGCACAGTATTGATTTTCAGTCATGTTCATCTCTGAGCTTAATGCTGAGAAAACACAGTATATGTTATGATTTTTTACAAGTTACATCTTTTGGGCTAGATAGTTTTCTGAGAATTAAGAAATAAGAAAGGTGTTCTCCACTTGAGATAGAAGAGATTAAAGGGGAGTGGAATTCAACAGCTGTAATCGAAGTTAACAAAGGATCTTAAAACCAAATGCTGAACAGATCAATACTGGTTTGTACAACACCCTTGTCGTCTCCTCAGCTGCTATGGTTGATCAAATTACACATGAATATCATCTGTATTAAACCAGTTAAATGTACCCTCACTGAAACATCACTGAAACAACCAGAAGGTTTACAGAAGTTTCATTCTTACTGCTTTTGCCCTTCATAGGAAAACCAAATTATTCAAACCCCACCACAGTAAGACCCTGGCAAGTGGCAGATATCGAGAAGGGCATTCCTGAAACATGAATACTGTGTTTCCAAATTTGCTGTCATTTCCAAATGACAACACAGATTAGAAATTTTAATATAAAACCAAGAAGAGAAGGGAATAATCTCCTCATTTTCCTTTTATAAATAGATCTAGAACTACACAGCCAGTTATTAAGGATACCATATTCTAACACTTAAATAAAAACTGGTTTTAAACAATTAGTGTTTTGAAAACAAAAACTCGACCAGCTCTTGACTGCTTTTTTCTGTAATTGCAGAGAAGAAACAAGAAAAATCTGGAATGGATTTCCTAATGGATCAAAAAAAGTGATCACTACCTGATCTCTGTGACACGTGCACAAGTGGTCTTCTTGTGCAGAAGGAGAAAAACTTCAACACACAGGCAGCCTCAGCCATCTAGGAAGATACAAGCAACCTTTGCTACCAAAGGTACCAAGTCAGCACTGTGAATATGAGACAAAATGTCTGTCACAGGAAATAAAAAATTCATTGCACTCTACCTGGTACATTATTGCAGTAGCAGCACTGACTTTTCTAAATCTCTTCCTAAATCATTAGCAAGGTCGTTGACTGAAAATATTTTAGGAGATCTAGTCAGTCTGATTTGGGATACTGTCTCCCATAAATATCTCTGTGACAGCCATAATTTAAGAAAATTATGTTTTTAACTTCTTAAACTCTTCTCACTGTAGCCTTAACACAGTGGGGTGAGGGACAAGTGAGGAATAATCCCACAATATTATTTTATGCTGATCAGACCTTTCTATACGATATAAAAGGAGCAGGCACAGATGTTCACTTCCTCCACAAAGGTCAATTTTCCATCCACTAGACGTTATTTTGAATATGGATTATACAATCTAAATGCAGTTGTTCAGTGTGTAAGACTCCATAACATCCCACAATTGAACCAACAGGTTAAGACACTTTTCATCTGACTGCACTAAATTATTGATCCACTGGTCCCTTCTTCAGATTTTAAATCACCCGAACAGAAGGAAAATAAATGCATTAAGACTTTCCAGTCTCAGTGAGAAAATATATGTAGGTAGTTTGAGTCCCTACAGTAAAAATAATCACATTGCCTATCTTGCAGTAATCCATCTGATTTTGAATTAACCACTCAAAAAGCAGTTTATTTCAAAAAATATATTTTTAGTTTGCTTGAGAGTTGACTATATAAGCCCCATCTATCAATTCCTGCAGTTTGGGTATTACAGTATGAATAATATATGCCTTTGTCATGCGAATAAGATAACAGCCTTCACTCCTCAGTGCTCTACATTTCTTGTTCCAAATGCGACATAAAATACAATTTTCCTCAAGTAGCTGAAAAGGAATTTAGAATAAATGAATTATGAATACTTGAATGGAGATAGACACTAAGTTTGTAAAAAAAAATAAAAATACAAAGCAAAATATCAAGAATTATTAAATTCAGTGAGACACTGAGAAGGGCCTAAAGATATAGCTGAAGAGTGACCTTTTCTCAAAAAACACCTGAATACCTGCACATCTTTTTAAGTTACCACTTCAAATGCTTCTTAAGCCCTCTTGAGCCTTTTTCAATAGCCAACAAGAAATGCACCCCTTGACCACCTACAGCTGTGAATTCAGATTCACATTCTTGCCACTTTGTCTTATTTTCAAATTTTTTCACTTTGTTTTATTTATTATGGAAGCTCAGGTGATTTTCTCCAAAGCATCAGGAAACTGCATCTGTTTGAAACAGGTTCCTGGCCCAGGCAGAACAGGGATATCACCCAAAGGCAGCTCCTGGTCAGCAGAGCCAGGGTTTCTGTTCCTGAAACAATTCAAACTATACATTTAGATATCTGCTGTGTTGTCCATAATGCAGCACCATGGATCTGCCTGGATGCTGACTACACTCCATAGAGCTCTGGCAGCATAAATAACCATGAAAAATCATCAGCTGACAAAAACCATTAATAAGGGGTTATTTGGCACACAACATATGACTGAAATGTTCTCTGTGTATATTTCTGGCCTGTGGCCTCCCTCACCCCATTTTCTTTACGCTCTTAAAAAAATAAAACTAAGTCTTGTCTTTCCCATTTTTCACTACCCCAGACATATTACTTTCATTTCAGGCCAAAAAGGAATTGGAACTTTATTGTCATGGAAGAATCAGGAAGAAGCCCAGTATTTATTTGTTTTGGGCCAGGAACTGTTTACTTTTCTGTCTTGTTTTTTCCAGGTTTTTAACACATGCCCACACACAGCTATTTGGACTGTCACAACAACTGTTTAAGACATCTCCGGGTTTGCTGTATGGTGAAAGAGTCATAAAAAAAGACAGGAGTGGAAGAGTCAAACAATTACAGGCAAAATTACAAGGGGTCATGGTGGGAAGGAGATGGAAAAGAAGAAAACAAGCCTTCGCACAGTAGAAAATCCAAGAAGCACTGGAAACCTTAGAATTGTCAAAATTCTCAAAAGAAAGCATTTGGATTTTTGTTTTAAAATGTGTATATATCTTAATTTTTAAAGACTTAAAAGAGTTAAATGAGGGTTTTCAGAGGGAAATGTATTTTCTGCTAACCCAAAATGATTTTCAAAATTGTTTCTCTTCTCCTGTCCCTGAAAAAAACACAATTTAGGATAACTCAGCAAAATTTTCTTGCTGCCTTCTCCTCTGGTAAAATCAGCAACCTAACAACCTAATTTATTCACACAGATGTAATCAGTATCTCCACAGACCTGCAACAGCAAAGCACTTTCCAAAAGCCTTGGGCTGGTGGTCACAATGAGAAAGCAGCCCAACAGTTTAACAGCAATGGATTTGGGCTTTTGTTCTGTTATGGGAAAAGAAACAACCTTATGTCAGACAGAGAATTCCTTCTTCAAGCCTTGGCTTGACCTTTAAAAATCACAAGGAACATGAAGAAATGCCACGATGGATAATGGTTAATGATGTTCACCAAAGCAGTGACATGATCCTGAACCAAACAAAGCCATCCGCCTGCACTCTCCTGTTATCCTCGTTAGAAATGGAAAGTCACAAGCACTAAAGCACATGATAACATTTGTTTTAAAGGAAACGTTAATTGAAATTGGCACGCTGCTGCTCACAGCTAGGAACAGGACCCCAAGGGATCAGCACAAAGAAAAGGAAAAAACAGGTGAGTTTTGCCAGATGAGCTCTGATTCCTGGCCAATGAAGGGGAGGGCTCCATGTCTGATAATCCATTTTTAACTACAGCAAGATCAACTTTGACCTGAATAAAAAGCCATTTCTAAAGTGCAGAAAGCCTATTATCTGCTCTTTTAAGCATGTGAGTGGGAGGTGAAGAAAATAATCACACGAGATCTACATTTTCTTAATTATTTTTTTAAGAGATACTAGGACCTGAATATCTCAAAATAAGAAGAAACAAAAATATTCATTTTAATGCATGTCATGTAATGCTTATCACTTAATCACTGCAAAGTGCTGTCAGGTTTAATTACAGTCTTCAGCGGCCCAGCAAGATGAATAAGTCATGAATCTCAACACCCAAATCCAAACCATGAAAGTCAGCTTTCTCCTCCCCTCCCAGTGCATACTGGATCCCTCAAAAGAAAACAACATATTAACAACCACTTCTAAACAGGATAACAAACTAACCCGAATTAATTCTTTGTTAAAAGCTGTTTTTATAGCAGGGACCAAAGTTTACTTATGGGGAAGAAATAACCTAAGCCAGCCTCACTCTCCAGTAGTAATCGCTTAGTAAAGCAGGAGCTATCCAGGGCTGGGGGGACCCTGTAAACGCTGAACAGCAGTTGGGAAGAAAAGATTCAGGTATCAGTGACTGCAGTGACCGGGCAGAGAGGCAGAGCAACCTGAGAAAGCTCATTGCAGCAGCCTGCCGAGCCCGGCACTCGCCTGCCTACGATCAGGAACTGTGGCACTCTTCCCAGGCACAAAACTCCAGCGGGAAGACCTCTTTGCGGGCTTTTTTCACGTGCTATGCTCCATCTCACAGGCATCCTGCTGGCATGAACAACCACTAAGCCTTCAGCTACTCATTTCCCCAGGAGCTTGTTTATTCATGAGCACCTCGATGTTTATCTCAGGGCTCAATACAGTCTAAAATGCACAGACACCTGAATGGTTTGAGGAATGGCACTTAAGGACCTGATCAATGAAGTATTTTTCACTGACTTCAAAGTAAGTACAACTTCAGATTAAAAGAAACTCTATTCAAGGTATCCAGCAACCCTTATATTTTGAGAAACATGGTAATAATTTTTCTTCATTACAGCTTGGAGAATAATTTCTGGCCTTTGGGAAATGACCTCCTGGACAGGCCTTACAGAAGGCAGGTCTCCATGCTCAGTTTTCTAAATAGACTTATTCACATCTCCAGTCATGAGAAAAATCAATACAAGTACAAATTGAAGATTGTGTCAAAGTCACAGCCCCATGGCAGCCACTCTTCACAGGGTTAGATCCCTTGCCAATAGCAATGGCCTTGGCAGCCGGACAATTCACTCCTTTGTGCTGCAGCATCACCCCTTCCCCAAGCCCTGTAATGTTTTACGTCTTCCAGAGGCCAATACAGCAGGAATGAATCTGATCCAAAATTCACAATGTTCAGCAGGATGCCTTCACTTATTTCAAACTGGCTACCAGGGAGATTTCCCTGACTTTTGTTTTCTCCTTTGCCCTTCTGCACTGTCTGAACAGAAATGCAAAACTGCTCTCTGTGCCTTCTTGCCCTCTTTTGGCTCTCATCGGGTCTATTCCTCTCTCTAGATTACATCTTGCTCCAATGGTTATGTGTGTGTGTTTGAAAGCCCCCTTCCCTCACGGCAGTAAAAAAACCTCCTTGCAACTGGCATCACCTGAGCCATTCTGACTGACTTCCAGTCATTGCCAGTGAATATGAAAACATGGTATAAATACACACACACCCTAAAAAATACGTAAGAATACTTAAACCTAAGACAGTTAAAGTCCTGCATGTACAGAAAAATAAGCAAATTTATTGATAACATCAAAAATATCTAATTCTTCTGAATATCAATATATGATTTTTTAATTCTATTCCTTACATTGAAGTTGATTAGTAGTTCCAATGCCCATTGTTTAGAGAAGAGATAGGACGCATTTTGCTGCAGCTCTCTTCTGACCTGAATGGGTTGTTGCATTTCAAATGTGAATACTCATTATTGTCTCTTTTCAGAGTTTTCAATTCAGCAGCCAAATGATGCTTTTAAGGAAAAGGAAAGCCTAAGGCCCATACTGAAAAAAATGGATGCATTAGAGCTACGGAAATAATTTATTCATACCCTAGTGTGCAAGAGCCACTCTCAGCCAGATATAAGCATGCGACAAAACTCTTTAGGAAATCAGCTTCTATTATAGAACATATTTGGAAAGGTAAAGCTGATAACCTATCTGAAGTACATTCCACGGGCTTCTTCCTTTAAGCTTTCATAATTACAGCATTAAATTCTCTGCTTTTTAATGCATTAGACACACTGAGGATGTAGGACACTTAATTAACGTTATATAGAAAGAAAAAAGTGAGGTCTTCACATAAGAACTCAAAAGTAGAATTATATTCTACATACCTGCACTGAGTTCCTTTCTGAGAAACAGGAAGAAAAGGGAGAAACATTTGTAATGGAAAAGAGGATCACCTTTTGCAACATTAGGTCTGTTGACTGACACTTTCAAATACTACTTTTGATTATGTTTTATTTTGATGAATATTAAATGTGGCTCTGTAGAAAAATTAAAGTAGTTGATAGAAAAACCCCTAGCCCATCATTTTCAAAGCTGCATTCCTGCATACAGGAACCTAAGCTTTGATACAGGCACATAAATGGAAATTCATCCCAGAGCAAGAATTAAGAGGCTCCTGATATGGAATAATTAGAGCCTTGGGGAGGGGACAGGTTGAGAATTCAAGAATGTGTGCGAGTTTACATAGTTTCCAAACAGATGTAAAGGTAAGGGTTCTTCTGTCAGTATGCCTTCTAAGACAGTGGAAACTCAGTATTTCCTGCCTGTAATTGCCTACAATGCATTTTATCACTGCCTTACCACCAACATTCATTTTCCTTTTTTATTCCACTCTGAGGGGAAACAGCAGTTTCTCTAGAGTACAGAAACAATTCATCCACAGAATACAGTGTATGATTCTGAGTACCTTGTTGAAAGACTGAAATTATTGCAGCTCTCATCATCTTCCAGTATAGTGGACAACAACAACAACAAAAAAGTACCCTTCCAGAGGTCAGAACAAATGTCACATGTGCATTTCAAAAACTCCATTTTAAAGTTCAGTTCTGAAAAAAAGGGTTAACAGAGCAATATTTCTATTCTGTTTCTGGCACTTTCATTATGCCATCAATTATTATAGTGCCATCTTCTAATAGGAATTTCATCATGTATTCAAATTGGTGAGCAGAGTCATTTAGCAGCCACAACAAATTGAGCTCAAAAGGCTTTATTTCAAGAATTACAATGGTGTCAAGTGGTCAGTTCCTCATTTTTAATTTCTGGTTATATGAGATGCAAATGCATAATCTCTCATTCTAACAGCCAGCCATGGCAAACAGTTACAATTACATTCTAACATATCCTTAACTATGGGCAAACAACATTATCAAGCTGGGGACGGGGCAGTTCGAATCACAAAGAAAAGACTTATTTTATTATGGAAATTTTAAATTTATTTTCCTCTTCATTTACTACAGTCATGTCTTCCTAATCAGAAAAGTAAATACCAGAGTTTGCACCTTGATGCAATGTAGAGAAAACCAATAATTGCAAGAATTACTTTTTTTCCCCTTTTTATGTACACCTGCAAACTTGATAAGACCAAGTCACCTGTTACACAACCAGCTCAGTGTACCTAGCTCTTAAATGTTGCTTAACAGTGAAACACAAAGGCGTCCTATACACAACATGCAGTGACACCTGGCACACAGATCTCTCTGCTCTCTGTCCAGCACAGCGGTGCCAGCGGTCCCTGCACACACTGAACACCACCTCATGGCAGCCAATGTAATTGGGGTCCAAGACTCTCTGGAGTTCCGTGGATCTGCTCCCCTATTTGGACCAGGGAATGCTGGAACTTCACCAATGACTGGCCCAATGAAATTAGTGAACATACTGGCACTTCCTTGAGGCTTTGAGGACACAACTGGGTCACTGGCAATTTTCAACAAGCAATGTAAGATCTTAATCATTCAGTCCTTTAGCCAACAGCCTCTGTCCCAAGGGACCTTTTCAGTGATGCCAAATACTTTCTTATATTTTCAGCTCCTTTAACTATTGACTGGTTTATTTTTACTTGTCACTACCAAACAACTTCTGACACATCATATTTTTGAAGTCCAATCTACTGTTTACACAGAAAAAGTGAAGCTGACACTCCTTGCTCTACTTAATTGGAAAAAACCCCAAACATTATAAACGAAGCTCCTGCTTCAAATGCTGATAGGAAGCAATGCTGAAATTTGCTGTAAAAGAGTTCAAAACATGCAAGCTTAACACTTGCTTTCTGAGTGGGCCAGGTCAGTAAAATCTTTAATCACGATACAGGTGCTAAGAAAATTAAGGCACAAAAGAAGAGATTCAATGCGAGAACAAAGAAAATTCCTTTAAATGCATGAATAATCATGAATCCTATCTGGAATTTTATTATTACATCTGTGTTGCACATCCCTATTTTGAGGTGGAAGTGCATTCTGCCCTACAGCAAGCCCTATCTAAAGTCCTGATGAGCTGTAAACATTTGTTTCTATTGTCAGCATTCCAAGCTATTGACCCATAGCACCTCAGGATTGTTCTGATTTGCACAGAAGAGCTTGAGGAACACGCTTACTTCAAATGCCAGATCCATTTTGTTGTTTGCACACGGGAAGCTCTTCTGTGACATAAATTAGAATTATTGTAAAATCTAATGGAATGCAAAGGAAAAACTTCCCTTGGTTTCATATTGAGATACTGTAGGAGGCAAGAATGGTTAATCGTCACCAGCCCCATCAATGTCACATATCTGCAGTCTTATTTACATTAAATGTCGTGGCAGAGTTTACTTAAATTAGAAGGTTACACATGACTGGATAAAATTAAAGAAGTCACTTCATGAGTTTTTAATTTCCTCTGTAGTGATTTAATTCTGAAGTAATTTGAAAGAATCCTCTCAGAATGTAATATTAAATTACAACAGAACCCGCTTATCTCTACCTAAGTTATCTTTCATTGACCAGTCTTCAGACTCCAGGCTCTTTTTTCAGTGTTCTAGTGAACTCTAAAATGCTTACTGAACAACACCTAACTCTTTTTGTTCCTTCCAGAGTGCACAATACAACTCTACAGCAGGGATCTGTTTAGCATTGGTCTCTTCCCCATATTACACTAAAGATAAACATTATTGTTTGGGAGTCAGCCACCCCACATTTGTTCACCCACAATATATCCCCAGCAAATGTCTAAATGAAGAAATAGACATCGTTTTCTCATTTGCACTACCTCAGCCTGGATAAGGTTCTCCCATCTCGCCTCCAGGCCACTGCCAGGACCCTGAAGAAGTGCTGTGCAACACTGCTAGTCCATGCAACATCAATACCAAACTCAGTCCCAACTTTACGCTGGATAAATTATAAGTGATGGAAAGAATTTCAATAAGTTGCCCAGGAGAAACAGAATATTTATTTTAACAGTGCTCCAATTTCCAAATCGTCCTAACTAAGCTGGTTGTCAACACAGCAAGATTACACTGCTGGTTCATTGCTGTTCTAGCAGATGGTGAGGACCTGTAAAAGCCAAATGCACTGCCACTTTGCTGTTCTAACAAATTAAAACTGAAGTCTTGAAAAGTTAATTTGTTCAACAGCAATAACAAATGTAAAGTTTAGGCCCTTGATAACTATATACACATGCACATATATAATTTTATGAGCACTTATTCCATCTTCTGACAAATTCAGAGCTGTGAAATAGTTTTTATGTGAAGATTTTGGATTTTGTTTTTAAACAAAATCTAGATAACCAGTCGTAGTTCATTTATCATTTCAGTATAAAGTCACTATAACTGCAAATGTCTTCAAGTTTTGGCATGGCACTCTAAAGCTCCAGAAAAGGCTTCCAACAAAAACATAAAATAGATTGTGAACAGCTAATTAAGTGTGATAGCCAGCCTTGTGAAAGAGAGAGAGCTATCTTTGGATGCATTACATCATTATAGCTCTCTCTGGAATAACTGTCTTAGGAATAAGAAGATTTCACTCCCTGTCCCAAATCCCCAAAACATCAAAAGACAACAATGCTAAGTGACATAATTTAGACTTCATCTCTTACTCACTTAAAATCATAACCAGGTTATCTACGGCCATTTTTCCAGAAATTGTTGCTTTATGGCTGGAACCATTGAAATATTCTCACTGACACACTAAGGATGATTTCTGACCAATTCATAGACCACAGCTATTTTTCTTACAATTACTGCAATGCTTACAATGTCTACACATCATAAAACATCATCTGAAATGGTTGGTTGTCAGTATGGACAATCCTGGCGAAACAAACAATTATTATCCATATTTTATAGATGAAGTAGAAGGATGATGAGTCTGGTTTGGGGTTTGAGGCATTTTTGTTTTGCTTTGTTTTGTTTTTTTTTTTAATGTGGTTGGTTGGTTTGTTGTTTGATTGGGGGGGTTGGTGGATTTTTGTTTGTTTGTTTTCGAAGGCATTTGAATGCCTTCTGGCTCCACCAAACAATAGCAACCACTTCATTAAACATTTCTGTTTTCACAAGCAAGTTTAAAACACTATGAATCAAGGGAGATGTTCTTTAACTAAGATGCTTTTGGAAATAAACTTTATGCCTCAGAGCACTAAGCAGATTCATACTTTCAAATATGGGCTCTGGGAGTACCAGAAGGTCGGCCCAGAAGTCGCCAGCAGCACAGGGAAAGGAACCATAGATTCAGCAGTCTGCACTAACACTGCTGAGACAGACAGACTCCCTCACTGTCTAATCCCCATCCACTAAATTCTCAGGGCCTTCTTTATCTGCTCTATCTCTTACCCAGTCCTGCTCCAAAACCACCCACATCACCTTCACGTATGCCCTTGTTAAACCTTTTAACAAATTACATATGAACAAATCCTCACTTAACTCCTTATCATATCTTTCCCTCATCGTTTGTCTTTCTGTAGCCCAAAAGTGCCACGGAAGTTGCTCAGCATTCCTTTGTGTTTGTACAGCATCTAGAAAACATCTCACCGATCCACTCTGCGGTTTCTTTGGTTACTGTGGAGAGAGAAGTAACAGCAAAAGGATTTAGGATGAACAAGTCTGATAAGAAAAATACACACCTATAAAAATTACATCATGCTGTCTAGACCCTTTGAACTCAATGCAACAGACTGACTGAGGTTGTGTTTCTTCATTGACTTATTTAACAAGGAAGGAAATCAAAATTTTCCTCCCTGATGCACCTGACAACACTCTATTGAATGTCCAAGCTGAAACTCTACTGAGGTAGAAAACGAGGACAGGAAAGAAGATTCAAGATTGCTTGTGTAGTGAGGGAGGTATATCAAGGTTTACAAAAATCCAATTAGCACATTATAAACTGTTAACCTAGATGGATGCTACTATTTGGGCCTGATTTAAAAACCTGCATGGATTTGCCAGCCTTTCTGGCTTGTAAAGATCCATCCCTGTCAGATACATCACCCACTGGCACAAGCATTTCTTCAGCTGCTCCTCCTGCTCTGTTCTGCATTTCCTCCCTCTACTGCAGCTCCAAAACTTCCCTCTTACACTGCCTGGCAGAGTTAATCTCAGCTATTTAACTTTACAGAGCAGAGCAATATTGGACAAGGTAAGGGCAAAATATACAAAAGCTCACCACTGGAAACAGAAACAAAATTCAAAAAATTTCATAAGTCAAGAAGAGCATGACTGCTATAGTAGCTGTACATACATTACTTGACAAAATTATGTATCTACTTTGTGCATACAGAAAATAGACATGCAGCTCACTGCCTCTACAAAATCAAGATGCCTACCTTGATAACTGCTATCAGCAGTTTATGTAAATAAAAGTTTTCCACACAGATGACAAGATTTTCTAAAATGAGGGACTGTACTAGAAAATCAGTGTTCAAGAAGCGAACCCAGCATGCCTGTGGCTGAACCAGAATTGTGTGAAACCAGGATTTAGTTAGGTCTGTGTGTAGAAGCACCTACTGACAGCTGCACTTCCTGGTGGGTATGGTTTGATTTCACCATCTATTTCACAAATATCCACAAAACGTTTTTTGCATATAAATATTCATAAGGTGCAAATTAGTGGTTTCACAGCTTTTCCCTTTCTTTTCTTCCCACAGTCTGCTACAATAAAACCTCATTTCACAGAATCACAGTTAAATGTACGTAAAGGAAGTAAGGTCTCTCCCTTGATCTACACTCAAGTGTATCACCCCTCGAGATTATTTAAAATACTGATTATTTAATTATTTCTGATGCCTCTGAAGCAGGAGATACACATGATACTGACTTTCAGCTGGAGAAAATAATTGGAACTCTCAAAATATTTTGAAAAAAGGCTGAGAGATGATCCCAATGGCCAGTTCAAAACCTGCAAAGTTAACGAAGATATCACACAAAACAGGTCTTTCTTGAAATCACTTATCTCAATGGTATGAACTTCAGACAGCATCCTAGTTGCAAATCACATTTGTTTTACAAAAAGAGACATGTAGCATGGAAATCATTGGTACGTTGTATGGGAGGAAAACAGCTTCTAGGGGAAAAAAAAAAAAACACAACAAAAAAACCCCTCTCCCTTTTAAGCAAGTTGCTTAAAAAAAAAAATCTATGAAAGTAATATAAAATATACAGGTCCAGTCCAGACTCCTGACTCCCACAAAGCCTCTGTATTTGAAAACACTGATTCCTAATCCCACAGTTTAGCTTTCTTAAAAGTTTATTTGACCTAAAGAGTAGAGCTCATTAACTTCAATACTGAAGTCAGAAAACACACAGGACAGATCACATGGTGAGGAAATCCATCCTGATCTCAGGGCTGAAGAAACATCACCTGCAGCTACCACTGCTGCTGACAAAGATCATTCTGAGGATGGACAGATATGGAGACCATACACACAATATCCTCATCCTGAAGTCACTGCATATGTTCTTTTATAAATACTGGTAAGTTTTAGGGAAAAAAAAAAGTTTCTTTCTAAAATGAAAAAGAGAGGTTTCAGTCCCAGACTCCTAGAATTCTTAAGGAAAATTCCACTTTGCAGTCCCTCCTCAGCCATCAGGCAACACTTGGGAAAGGTCAGAACTAGAGGGGGTGGAGGCCAGCACTGAAGGAAGCTTTCCACCGACTGCCTCAACTGCGAGATGTCCTAGAGGATTGTGGTATTTCGGTTTACGTGCACTAGAAGAAATGCAGCAGAACATTTGCCTATTTTCCATTGTTTTCCTTTCTTCTCTTCCTCAACATTTGTTTTCTCCATCATCTGATGTCATTACACATATAAGAAAAGTTAAATATTTACAGCAGCTCAGGCAGACACAGCAAATCCCTTTAACAATTCCCCTGGGAAACACATCTCTCTGATTCAGTTTTCAAGGAACCACAAGACAAGTATTTTTTCCTATAAATAAAGATGACACTACAGCTCCACATCGAAACTATTTTCCCCCAATTTCAAACCCAATGCCTGCATATACAAATTCAATTTGCTGTCCTATTTTATTCCAATAAATGGAGCTTTACCAATGGATCTAAGCAGAAATGTCATCAGTGTTTGAGCGATTGTTGGATATTATTTATTTGATATGAAATGAGCACTGAATGAATTGGCAAATTAATCTGCAAATGACATTACTACCTTGAATAGATTTAGGCTACTCCATGTCAAACTGTGGCTTATTGTTATACAACTTTGATCACTGGCTAAACGTACAAAGCCTACAATGTACAAAGCATCAGAAATGATCTTTATAAAAATAAGATTAGCAAGTAATAAGAACAAGGTGGTTGCTGGAGATATTGCTACATTTCATATTAGAGCCAGAAATTGTTATGCAATTGAGTTGAAATGAGCTATAACGGGGAGGAAAAAGGTGCTCATCAATAAATTTCATTTATTGGAGCACTCTCTTATTGACATTTTATAAAATTAGAAATCATGAGACTGCTGCTTTCCTAAAGTTTGACTACGAGTAAGATCATTTAATAGCATACTAAGAAAAAGGAACCAGCTGGAAGTTACAGTGAGTGAAGCATTTTCTCATTGAAGTTTTAAAATATTCTATGCTAATTCTTCCCCTCTTCTCACAGAGATTTAGGAACATGCTTCAGGGACATGCATAACCATGTTCTTTCAGCCCCACTTGTTAGCGCAGTGCACGAGGCAGAGGGCACAGAAGGATGAATGCCCTGAATGGTATGAAGATGTGGGACTGAAGAGGTGAAAAGAGGCTTGGAAGGAACCATCTAGCACCCAGCTCTCTCTGCTGCTCCGTCTTCCAAACACCCTGCCTGTGGGAGCTGACCATCACAGTTCAGAATGAAAATTGTAACCCTCTGTGAGATGCAAAGCAAAGCAACAGTCCAGCTTCCATAGTCAAATTTCTCTAATACTTTATTGCTTCCTAGCCAGTCAGACACAAAGCACAGCTCACTGCATTTTTGACCTGTTAGCTAAAGCACCAGTTAGGGTTCCTAATTGCTCATTTATTAAATACATATTATGCCTGTTTCTAAGAGTAGGATATCCAAGAAAACATTGCTATCTACACAAAAGAATTCACTATCCAAACACACATTCTGAATAGCTTCCCAGCCTCTATAATTTCCTTACTTGCAGTAGAGACATTTCTAGTATCCAAACGTTGCATTTCATCTTTCTTAATCTATTCCCAATAGAACCATCATAACTTATAATAAATAACTCTGAATGGCAGATTTCTGAGACAAACACATGATTTACAATTTAGCTTTAAAAAGACCTCTTACATTTAACATTCAAACTCCTGTCAAACACTCTTGTAAGTCGACACACACTGATTGGGACTGCTGGAGTCTGATGTGAAAATGGCTAATAACTAACATGCCAAGGCGTTCCCTTCTTTGGGAGCATTATTCACGCAGTTCTGTGGTAACTGGATTGTGCCCACCCATCAGCCCCATCACCAGCTGCTTTCCCATAGAAGATTCCCAGCCACAAATAGGGGTGTTTCATCTGAATCACACAGTTGAGCAACTGGACAAAACTAAATCAATATCCTCACAAGTAAAATCGACTCAGCAGCATTTACAGCATCATTACATGTTTTATCCTTACAGACATACTCTGATAGGCCACTGAATTTGTACCTCTCCTCATCCCAGAAATATCTGAATAAATGTTTCCTTCAATAAACATTATATTTGGAGCTTTTTATTTCTCCTTTTTGCATGACAAATAGGTTTATATATCACAATTAACCCTTTCATTCTTCTTGTACAGAATATACAATCATATTTATTCCCACCAGCTTTGCTTATATGACTACATGACTACAGCATAAACTTCTGCATATTCTTTAACACACACATACAAGACAAGAGTATGAATCAGAACTTTTTATATTATTCTGATGATATGCACTGATGATCACATACTGAAACGTGGCCCTATTTAAATAATTTATCAAAGAAAAGGATAACTTATAAGAATTAATATTGACCTAAAAAGGCTAATTCACCACATTGCATGTAGGGAAAGTAAGTCTTCAGCTTAATGTACATTAGAAAATTTTTTTTTTTTTTTTTTAATGCTAGGTTTGCTTTACAGTTGTGCATTCTACCTTATGACACAGGTAAGCAAACGAAGCGTGCAGGCAGAACCGTATCGACTGAGCTGCTCACCCCTGGCCCTGCCAGGTCGGCTCCCAGGGCAGCAAACACCACAGAGCCCTTCTCCACTAGCACAGCCACAGCGAGCCCAGACTCTCCCTGACTCCAGAGCGGTTTTGCATCAGGACCGTGCTATGCTTTGGGACATCAAATTTTGTTCTACACATCTTCAGAAAGATCCTGTCTAATTCTAGCCATTCGATACCATCAGAACCTGGCCCTTCTTTTATGACAAACTAATCACGAAAAGAGTTTTCATGTCTAAATTGTAAAGTACTCTGCAGGAAATTAGCTGTAAAAGAGACAGGAGGCTTTTGTGGCACAGCTGAAAGCTTATGAAAAATAAATTACAGAAGAAACATTTTTAATAGACATGCTTAATGTTTTTATTGGTGAGAATGCTGAAGTGGTTGCCAATTCAACTTTGCATCCAAATTGTCAAACATAATTGCTTGCATATGTGACATAATAAAAATCTCCATTGTAAAAGTCTTAAGAACGCTAAGTAATATAACACTGGCTTTTACAGCATTAAAAAGGAATAATAGACTTGTGTCCAGTTATTGTATTTAGAGAAATGCAGAAAACCCATTAGATTTCAAAGACAGACAAATTGTTAAATGGCTTTTGCCACTTTGATCTGTACAAAAGACAGAAATCATTCCTTGGGAACATTTTCAATTTAAACTTGTCTCCCTAAAATATGCTTTTCAAAGTGTGCATTAAAATAAAAGCTATATTCAAATGCAAACACTCAACTAATAATTTCTCCATGTTGATAATTGTATTAATTGGGTAGCAATCTGTGCATCTGTGATATTGCTGTGACCTCTTCAGCTGAAAGCAACTTCTAACAGGCACTCTGAAAATCTAAGAGTCATTGACTTGAGTGCAAGAATTTTCTATTTACAAAGAAACACGTTCAGCTGGTAAACAGGAAAAAAGAACTCAAGATAATTTCAAAGATGAAGCAAACCAACTGGAATCAATTGAGGCATAATAAGAAAATGGAGCACTAAAAACAATTTAAATGGTTCTCCTGCTGCCAAAACCAGTCCAAGATGAAAGCTTAACTTCTTTCCTTACGCAGAGAAAAGTCCTTTCCAACACTTTCAGTGTGACTCCAGCACATCTGGAAACTTAGCAGGGGCATAGTCTATCTCCAAGGGGAGAGTCAGACAGGCAAAACCAAAACTGCCACAAAGTATACCTGCCACAAGTATACTGGAAAAACTCTGGAAGGTAATGTCAGTGTTTACAGGAAATAACTAAAGGAAAAGCAGATTAGAAAGTGTGAAGGTTATGGTGGATATTGAAGCTTATTAAATATCATCTTTACCCAGGCAAGACCACCTTTGACAACCCCAGGAAAAAGGAGAAGGAGTAAGACACGGATGATATCCTCACTTGTGTTCCCAAACTAGAAATCAGCATAAGGAACAGTAGGTAAAAATAAAAGAGAAATTTGTCTCTTTTTTTTTTATTAACTGAAAGAAAAAGCTGCTGAAGAAGCAGTCGGCAGGAAAAGGACAGCCTCATACTTCATTATACTTTGAAAATACAGCCTTATTTAAGCATTTCATTTATATTAGCTCTTTAGAAAATAAATCCCACATGTCAGCCTTTATATCTTCTACAGAGAATAATCCATTCCTCACAAAAACAAATGATGCCCTCATAACATACAGAGCTATGACATCACTTTGAAAAGCAGTATTCTATCTGCAAGTAACTGCCACACAACACTCCAAGTGCCCTCAACAGTTAGTCTTTGAAGGGAAAGAGAGCACAAGACTCATAACATCCAAAATTTAAGAATGTAACTTGGTTTACTTGGGAAGCATATCCAAGGAAGTCACATCAGACTGCCAGTATCAGTGCAAGAGCTCACTTCCATCCAGACTGCCCCCGACTCCTTTTCCCCTGCAATAGTAAAGACATGAAGATATAACCAGATAAACGTTACAAAATCACATCCTTATAAAGACAGCAGCCACTCCTAATTAAGATGAAACTAGACAAAAATGAGCTATTCAGTAAGCCATGGCCACCTTCAGGAACTTTTTCTTTTAAATCCTGATCTGGTACCAACTTCCACATAGAAGCAAATTTGGAGACCTAAATTAAGACAGAATTCAAGAACAGATGCAACACGTAGTATGCAGTAGCCGCTATTTTTTATTACGAAAAGATATAAATAGAAATTAAACATATATGAGAATTGCCTTCTGGATACTACTGGACTGTACCATCAGTTTATTACTTTCCTTTATATATTGCCATTATTCTTAGAAAGAGCTTATCTTCACTCCCCTCTGTGCCAGCTATTATCATCAAATTCTAATAGCTCATCTCCTCTCCTGCCTCTGGATTTGATTTCCTACTTCCTTGAAGTGCTACTATCTTTCCTCCAAAGGAGAGGGGGAAAATGAAAGAAATAATCAATAAAAGATTAGGTTGCAGGTTTCAGGCAGGGCTTCACAGTATCTCAGTGGTCAAACTGGACAGAGATGCACTTTGAAGGACTCATAGAGACAGTGGATCAGCTGTATCTCTGCCACAGAAAAAAGCCAAGGCACCTCACTCCATGCTGGGCAGGTGGGCTGAATTTGAAACCTCTGTGGCTGGTTTCATCTTCAAGTCCACATCTTGAATTCTATCAAACCTTTTTTAAAAAATGCTTATGACAAAAACTGAAAGAAGCTACGAAACTCTTCCGTGCCCCCTAATGCCTAAAACCAAACACAAAGCTTGGGCAGTGCCACCCCGCCTGCCCCACAGGCCCCTCTTTATGGGTACACTTGGCCCATCACTGTTCCCTCAACAGGAGAAACATTTGCTTCCCTTAGGCAGTCTCCACCAGGCAGATCTCAAAAGCCTGAGAGTTTCTCCATGCTACTCCTCAACCAAATGTTGCCTTTTCCAGCCTCCTTTATATCCAGTAGAGGAAGTCCTGTCCTGAAGTTTCACAGTTTAAGTATCTGAACAAAGGTATTGTAGTCTCTTAACATTCATAACTTCTATTCTCAACCTGTGTCTATCACACTTTGCTCATTAATACGCCCTGGTAATTTGCATGTTCTAGTTCTGAATGAAAGCTAAAAACTTTTACAAGGAAAAGAATTCCAAGGCTGAAGAGCACAGCTAAAGCCATAAAACCTACCAATACATAATTTTTACAAATGGCAGCTTCCTCAAAGCTGGCCTCTTTAATAATTTCATCCTTTCAAAATACTTCTTTAACCAAAACCTGACCAAGTCCAAGGGTTTTTTTCCTTACAGTTAATAAATCCCAGCCCCTCGTCAATATGCTCTTCAAAAAAAAAAAGAAGTTCAAGCACTATACTTCAGCTTATTTCAGCACAAAGCTGCAGAATGGAACAGCAGGAAAACTGATCCTACACATACTGGGATAAGATGTGAGAGCTCCATAACATTTCAGGAAACATCATGTCATGTCCTAGAACTACTCACTTCCTTGGGCTGATTTCTCAGCTGACAGCAGGACAAGGCTCCCAGAACCTAACACAACAGGTTTCTCACAGGAACTCTTTTTGTGGAAAGTCTTTTAGATTTCAAGAACTATGAGAAGAACTTCAAGTCCATCTTTCCTTTCCTCAGCAGAGACAACAGTGCCTTCTAATTAAAATCAGAGATACTGCAAAATATCTACTTATAAATGGCACAGTACATTTGTATGCCAATATATCTATACTTCCATTACACTCAAAATAAACAAGGGAGTACAGTACCGAAAGGAGGATTTCACACTCTTCTAATAAGAAAAAGCATATGATGAACTTCAGATTTTGCGTAATGACATCATTAGCATGAGTTACATATGTAACTAACATGTTCTAAATGAAATAAACATGTGAAAAGCTGAAAGAAAAATGATGGGGTTTACCCTAAGAGCTAGGCAGTACACACGGATGTGTGCAGAGAAGAGCTGGGGCACGTCCTGCTGAAAGGTTTTAGGCCATTAGGAGAAGGTAAAGGAACAGCACCTGTTCTCCAGCAGCAGACATGGCAAGCACCCCCTTCATTCTGGTGTTAAACAATGCTCTAGAGAACTGCAGAAGACATACAGAAAATCAAGATTTTAACTGGAACAGACAAAGAAATAATGAAAATGAACTCAGACACTTACAAAGCAGAATTGAACAGACAGGAAAATGAAACAGAAAGAGGAAATTCAAAATTATGGTGCAGAGTGCCTTTGGATAACTAAGCATTTAAGTGCTATCCTGATGAGCAGAAGCTTCATTAATCTTTCCTGACAAGTGACTTGCAAGAAACAAAGTTGTGGCACTATTTCTGCTACTAAAGGAAAGTTTCATGAAAAGCAGTGGCTGCAACTAAACCAATACGGTAAAACCCACCAAGAACACAATAAGATTGCTTTAAGGAACTGCAAACATAAATCTCTCTCCTGCAATGTCATTTTCTTCCCCAGTGCTAAGCTTTATGGGGCATGCTATCAAACGGAGCACTGCTGCAGTGCCATTGACCCCAGCAGAGCTGCTGTGAAACTGCATCGTGTCTGCCCCTCCACTGGGGTCTGTTTGCCCTTTTAATAAAGTATTCTCCTCCCTCAGAATTCAGGTGCTGGTCTAAAATCAGAAAAGACTTTTCATTCCTTTTCAACCAGAAAAGACACCTATTTGTATTCTGGAATGGTTTTTCTACCTTGACACTTTGTCTTCCCCTAGGCAAGCACCTCCAAGATACGGCTGCGACAGTGGCAGGGAAAGGCCTGAAGAAACCTTGCCACTCAGCAGTTTGAGGGAGACACTGCCTCTTAATCTTCCTCCTCAAAACAGATCAGATGGTTTTAAGGCAAAACCTTCAGCCTGCTCTGCATGCCTGGGCTTCTCCTTGAACTTGACACCCCTGGGAAGGAGAAGAGGATGGCATGGAGAAAAAGACAATGTGGCTCAGACAGCAAGGCCAAAAATAGTTTCATGCCCTCTTTTCCTGTGACAAAGGAACAATCTGATTGTAAAATTCTGAAAAAACCAGGTTAGCTCCACAGCTGAGTCATTAAAAGATGTCTCACATTTAATTCTACATCAGAGGCAAAGCTCTTCTGGACAAACTGCTCTGCTCATGCCATAAATGAAAGCAGGAACTGGGCTCTCCCCTATGCAACAAAGGGACAAAAATAAAAGATCTCTTTCACGGGAATGCACACAATTTGGTCACAGTGACACTGATTTGGGCAAAAGCTTATCTGCTTTCTTGTTTCTTCCATTTCAAGAAAGTTTGCTTTCTTGCCTTAGAGCCCGCTCCTTGCTATCAGAGGTAGAGGGATCTGGAGGAGAGAGCAGAGTCCTGGCCAGAGGCAAGAGGAGCCAAGATGTTGTCAGAAATGGGCTCTTTTTTCAGGTTTTTGAGACATTTGGGACCTGCACAGATGTGAGTTCTCATTTTTATTGTTGTAGTGAGAGTATTATTCCCTTACGAGAAGCCTTCTGAGCTTCAAGCCACCTCTTGGTTTCATCAAATTGACCTTCCCTCCTCAGTGTGCACCTCAGAGAAGGTAAATTTGATATCCACAGTCCTTAATGAGGTGACAGGATTTTCTGTTCTGGAAAAGAGGTGCTCTATCAAGTCCTATTTTGGGTCACTCTTCTGGTAACTAGGGAACCCTGAATATATTCCTGTCTCTTTCCCCCTCATGACCCCTAAAAGCAGAAACAAAGAACAGATCTCCTGCAGAAGCCATCATCTAGTGCCCTCAAAGTGCTCTTAAAAATCAAGTTCATTTTTGTTTCTGCAGATCAAGCTTCTTTTTTAGGAGATAAATCCTACATCTCAGAAGACCACACCTAAGCAATATGGCAACAGGCCAATTTTCCCATGCTTTTCCCTCATAAATTATAAAAGTGTGTTTTATATTCGAGTTTTAAATGCAATAGCAATTCCAGCTCTATATCCTATAGGTCTTATACATCATGTCAAAATTCAAACAACCTGGAGAGCAGGAAGATCTGAGTTTTCTCTTAGATTTGGCATAAACCCCAACACTGAGTGTTTTTGCAGACAGCTGGAAAGGGGGGAAGCTACAGAAGAATCAGTTTTGATTTTTCTTTTATTTTAATAAAATGAAAAGACAACAAACCTTCAAATTGAGACACAGTGTAACATTGCCCACAGAGAGAAGAACCAATAGCTGCAGGCACCCATCCATTGCTACCTTCTTATGATGTGAACATTTTAACTGCATCAGAAGTGGGGTCTATCTAACTGTGAACACAAGTAGCAGGACATGGTGCCCATCTCAAGTGAGAAAAAAATCAACCTCTTAATACACCCAAAAAAAGTGCTTGAACAAAATACAGATTTTCCTCCTTATAAGTATAGATTTTTTACTTTGTAAAAAACAAGGTCAGAATTGTGAGTGTTGCTTTAGAAGGAAAAGAATCTAATTAGAACATATTTTTTATTGAATTAAGTACAAGGCAGAGCAGTTCATTTAATTCAATAAATGCAACAATAAAGAGACTCCAAGTATCAGATCTTTGTAACAACAGTGTTTAGGTTCACCCTTCACATTAGCAGCTGGAAGACAAATCAATCACAAACTGAGAAACACTTGAGCAGGGCTGACTCCAGGAAACCGAGGGCAGCAGCACAAACACACGTTACACATTCTGCAAGGTTAAATTAATGTGAAGTAAATTCCTCAAGTTATGTAAATAAATTATAGTAATGTTGTCTGACAGCTCGTATTAAGTGAGATTAATTCAGCAAGCATAAAACATGCAGGGGACTTCACGCCCTCACGTATCCCTGTTCATCTTACGGCAACCAGGCAAAGCTTCGGACGCAAGGAAGGCGCTGCAGCCTGGAAGCCACAGCAGCAGGTCCGATCCGAGGCTGCTCAGCAGGGGCAGCGCTCTGGGATGGCTCTGGAAAAGGCCATTCCTGGGGCTCAGCCCAGCCGATCGCACACTGCAGACTGCGCCTGCCTGCAGTGCTGCCGAGGAAGGGACACCCCGAGTCCTGCGGAACTGCTGAAAACAGGAGAACCTTGAGAAGTGAAGCAGAGACCTCTCTGCCTCTTTGTGAGCTGTAAACTGACCACCAGCTAGGTTTGTAAGCTGTCCAATCTGTGAACAGACAAACCAGAGAGCTTCTAGATAATTCAGAGGAAAAGGAACTGGGTTTGGAAAATTCAAGATCTCCCTCTCCTTCAAGCCTTTTTTTTTTTTAAACCATCTTCTCTCACAATCAAGACCTCAAACACAGACAGCAAAAAATCCACCAGGAAATACCAGCAGAAGATCACTCCTCCATAATTAACACTGATATCTCCATTCTTCTCTAACATTGTGAAAATCTTCCTGACCCAAGTGAAACTCTTTCCTCTTTAGGGGGAATATTATACAATTCCATCAATGCCACCATTAAAGGATTCATCTCTTGCCCTATTCTCCCCCTTCAGATGGGCTTGGTATCCAGTTTCTGGAAGGCCCATTCTCTGAATCTGCTTTTCCACACAAAAGAACGTATTTCTGTAGTGAAAACAAAGCACCACACAGACACAGACACCCACACTGCTACAGAAAAAGGAGAGCAACTCACTGAACTCTGGGCTTTTGAATCCCAGCCCTAACCATTTTACCATTAAAAAAAACCCCAAAAGTACTGAAAAATGGATTTTATTCCAGTGATTGCGTATAATAGTATTCAGTTTATAGACCAATACGAAGAGGAAAATATTTTCATTAAAGGAAGAGTAAGTGCAAAAAAGGTTTGTTTGGAAACCTCAAAGTAACTTTAGCTGTGGATCACAAGAAAACTAAAGATGTGGAGACACTGAAAACAGCACTCTGTCCAAAACCATAAGCCATTCACTCCACAATACATTACCATTAGATTAAGACCGACTTTATCCATCTATTCTGTGATCTTTTTGCAGGCGTGACTCGACTCTAGCAAGCAAAGTAGTTCTGCTCTTGTTAGGTTTAATCTTACTTCTTAATCTTCCTTTCAAATTTCATCTTAAATTTCCTGCTTTCAAGTATCAAGCCAAATTGATTTGATGCTTAATGCTTGACAAATAAATAATGAGCCTTTGAATTAGCCCACGTGTAATAAGGCAATGATCCCATTATTTCTCACATTCGTATAATCAGGCAATGATTAAATTATTTCTAATGTCCTCAACATGAATGCAAAAATACACTAAAGAGATCTTTAACAAAGCTCCCCACCATGTTTTTTTATTAAACACTCTTAATTTGAGTATTTTATCACATGATTACACTAGCTGGGCCATAAGAGCTTATTTTAATGAGAATGGGAAGAGCTCAAACAGTGGGTGTTCTGCATATCTCTTTGACATCTTTACAACCATTTGCCATTTTGAGTGTGATTAGCTGAATAGCAACTATTAGGAAGGTTGATTAACACTTTTTAAATATGTCAAATCTTGGATAGCACTCAGCTTATTTTTTGGGGGAACAGACTGAAACAAAGACTTCCACTATCCCCACCCGAGGACACAGCAAAATGTAATGTGGGCAACAAAGAAAAGACCTCACACCCAGCTCACTGCCAGCAGCACTGACATTGCTATTTACAGAGACCTGGACTCATATATGATATCCAAGGACTTGACTTAATTAATATCATGTCCACATTAGAAGCATGAGCATGATTCCAGTTAAAGAAATGGTGTAGGCAGTGTGGTTTCAATGGGTGCCTCCAGGACATTGTTATTGATAGCAGACATCTATTAAAGTGCTAAGAATCAACATGAAATGCCATTTAACATCCTATTTTTTAAAAAAAGGTTTTTTTAAAAATCCCCACATATTGAGCTTGCAGAACAAAGAAGTGCATTAAAAGCACTGATAAGGGTATTAAAAGGCAATATTGGATGTATGCCTATCTAGTACATTAATATTGAATCTGGCTGTGATATGAGTTGCACTAGTTAAAATTACATATTTCTCTTTTTCCTTGAATCAGAGGAGGCAGTTACAGGAAAAATCAATATCTAAAGCTTACAAAGCCAAAAATCTTCTTTCAGCACTAAGATATCATAGTGATAAAGGCCATGAAATAAAGGTCAGAATATATAAAATAGTCATTAGATGCAGAGAGACATTTGTAACACACACTGAAATTAGTAACGCCTTGCGCTTACAGAGGTTTACCCGAAGAGCTGCTCCTGCCAGCATAACACACCTCCTCTCCACAAGCCCACAGGGATGCAGAACATGCCAAAAGTGAGTAGACTTTCCTGGACTGTGTGCCATGATTGTAGGAAAGAGATGGGGAGAACTGCACTGCTGGCACTGAAAACAAGTAAACACGTTTTTCTATCATTCATGCTACTATTCATCCCTAGGGCTAACAATCACCCAAGTGAAAATACTCCTCCAGAGGAACTTTAGGATGCTCTGTAGGTGGCAAAAAATTGGCTGAAGGCTTCACAGTCATCAGGAGTTTCTGAGTTAGTGCAGCCCTTTGCAAACAGGTGAGAGACAAAATTCTTTGAAGACGTGGGAATGGATGAAGTGCCATGAAGCCAGAAAATCATATCTTAATGTGCTTTTCCATTGGCTATAGCTCATGCCCAGCATGGAAAAAGAACAAGATGGAAAAATCAGAGAATTGGCATTAGTGATATTTCTGTGAGGAAAGTGTCAATCTGAATTCCCTGCAAGCTCCTCTATGCCTGCAGTTTGCCCTGGTGTGCCTTCCTGTTTAATGAGAAAGGGACAGAAAGCAAGACCGGAAAGAGGCCTGCAAGAAAAGGTGAAAGGGAAATGGAATAAGAAATGCAAAGGGGAAGAGTGTTAAGACAGTAACAGAGATCAGCATATGCAAGCCAAGTGGGTAAAGAGGAATAAAAGGAAATGGGAGGATACAGCAAAACCTATTCATAACTATCACCAATGTCTTGTATTGCCTGTCTGAAGACTACAGAGCAGGAAGGAAAGGAAGCATTCCCAAGGAACTTGCCTGTTACTTCTCAGGTAGGGTGGGTGAACTGCCTTTTTAAATATATAACACACTCCCCATTCCTGCTCTCACTACTGTTAAAAGAAGTTGTATTTATCACAACTATATGACAATTCTGAAGGAACAAAATTTACATTTTGTGCCCCAAGCACCCGAGGTGGCAGAACATACTGATGCATGGAAAGGGGTACATTTTTAAACACAGAAAATAAATTGAGAGTTTAGGAGAATGGAGAGAAGGTTACATTTACTTTTGAAAAATTAAGGAGACAAACAGCTCCTTTTCCAAGATGACCTTGCAACTCCTACCCTCAAGGGTCCAGCACTTGCAGATGGCAGCATCAGGTATTGCTTTCCTTGGCCTGTGCTGGTACAGGGGCAATTTGTGAAAATGTCAGAGCAGCAGGGGAACCATGAAATCTTCCCACAAGTAAGTCCTTCCCTATCGGCATCATACCACTTTAGCTTTAACATTATCATCCCAAAAACTTTCTCCAGCAAGGTGCTCCACGTAACGGCCCCTGCAATTAGACAAGTTTTCCTACAGCAAAGCAGGTACTAAACAAAGAATCCTCCCTTGCTTTGTGTGCGTAGGAAAACCATATTTTTGCAATCACTCTTTGTTTTTCATGAGCAGAATAAAATGGCCAAAACATTTAGTCTCCACAAAAGAGCAGGGATCATGCTTGTCATTTTGCAGCAGGATGTTGAGCTGCAAGTGGAATGACTGCCAGGGCTACAGGCTGTATTGCCCATAGCCCTGTTTGCATGTTTAAAGCCATGGAGCACAGAAAACACCACCCTAACAACTCACAGCTAAGTACATGCACCATCATTTACTTTCCAGCAGCAAAATGAGGCCCCTTCCTCAAAACTCATACAGTGAGTGGTGAAATTGAGGGCATGACTTAAAAATGTTCCCCCAAAAAATATAATGATATCCAAATATGAATGGAGTTCTCAGTTTGTGGGAAGTTGATACATCTTTACGGTATCACCTGGCATCCAGCACTAGAGATAAGAAGACCGAAGACACTTCAGAAGTGGGCCGGAGCTACAGGCAGCAACAGATTGCTGCCATTAAAATGACATTTATCAGAACACTATCACAGAGTCTTTAATTTCAACAGTGAATAGCTGGCCCTTGGTAAGATTCTGAGTCAGAAAATATAAAGAAGTGGCCAACAGCCAATTCATACCCACAGTACTCAGCTAGTTATTATGACAAGCAGCAAAGCACTTATAAAACAGTCTTGTCTCATTTCCTCCAAAATATAATCCGACCACCATTAGCATTTGCTGTGTCCTGAGAGTGCGTCATCTGAACCACTCTGCAAAGAAATGGAGAGGACAAGCAGCATTTACCCATAGGACAAGATAAATCCAGTATCACGATCGTTTAATGAGGACTACAAATCCTACTAAGTGCTTTTTCATTTATAAGCCCTAGATAAAGGGCAGGACAAAGTGTGGTTTCCCTCCAGAATGCTCCAGACAAAGGCAATGCCAATTTTGGCCTCATGACAATATGTTAATACAAGAGTATCTGCAATAAAGCCTTTACGAAGAACACCACAGAGTGTATGTTTTAGCGACTGTGCCACAAAACTGGCGCGCTTTAGCAGCATAATTCCCCATCATTATAGTCATGCTTCAGTGAGGTGCAGTCATTTTCCAAAGATAACACTCTTAACAGTATTATTCCATTTCTTTTATGCTGTGTAATAAACAGGAGTTTCAGTTACTTCATTTGGCAGATGCTGGAGCAGAACCAAGCCTGTTGTTCCTTGCCACTGAAGCTGTTATACTGCTTTACAAAACATTTTCGTGTGCTGTTTTCTCCTTACCAGATCAGTCAATGGGACATTTCCAAGTTAATCTTTACATTGTCTGGATTACAATAAAATACATTAAAGATAAAGGAAACAAATTAGTTTATAGTTCATTCTAATCTATCTCCCACACTCCTCTTGCCTAATCTCTGGGATCTGAGATCCTGCAAAAACAAACCAACCAGAGCTGTTATTACAGGACATGGAAGAATCATGCTCTGCTCAGATCCAAAGACCTTCTCCAGGTTCTCTCACTAAGAAAACAACTTGCAGTATCATCTTCACACAGTTACTATCACAACATCCTCAAATATCAACACGCACCTGGAGAAACACAAACTTCTACTGAGATAAGTCAATGACAGAAAAAGAAACATAGCCCAGGCTGCACCCAGCTGGCAGCACATGCAAGCTTAGCTTCACATTCTGCAACTTCATTCTCCAAACACAAATGAAGAACAAAATGATGACTCATTTTCCCTCCAGGTTACCTTTGCTTCCCTCTCCCTCATGTCCCGCCCAGACTGTTCCCTAACAGGCAGCCTTCAGCAGGAGCACAGAACACAGTCTTATCCACATGATTCCTCACCCATTCAAGGTTTAATGTCCTGCACTGAATGTTCAGCTCCACTGTGCTTCTGTAACTCAGAGAGCCCTTCTAACAACACGTACACGAGAGTTAACTTTCATACATAATTTCAAAATTAATTTCTAGTCTCCAGGATAGCACTGAACAAAGAACAAGAAAAGAGTCCTGCTCACAGGCCAGCTGTCTCGAGCAAAACAATGGCATTTATTGTTCCTCTTTCAAAAGGCAAAACACCCCACTATCTTCTCTCAGAGTTGCTCATAGCTTTGCTTTCCTCTTTATCAGCTACGAAAGACGAGCAGCCAAACACATCTATACCATTTAAGTTGCAGAGCTCCTGCTTCCCCTTGTTGGCTGACAGAGTGGGACTGAGGAGTGGAGGCTTTCCTGCTTCTGCGCTTCCTTTGACCTCAATCTCCCCAGCAGCCATGCCAGGCCTTGCCAAATCATTTAGATTACAGGAGCAGGGACCCAAAATCAAAGTGTACAGCTGTAAATTTAAGAATTAGGCAAAATGGTCTATTTTACCTGCCAGTGAATGCAATAAGAACATTTATCTGCATTTATCTGCCATTTCCCCACTGCCAGAATCTGCCAAGAGGAACTAACTTGTATGAATATTGTCTTTATTTAGATTGACTTGATAATTCTTCTTGTGCCTATAACCCATGTCTATCTATGTACCTCTAGTTCCCTGTACAGTGCTCCAATGCAAAGAAAAATAACTTGCTAGGAGCTTTAACCACACATTAGTTTGCATTATCAGCACAGACATGCTGAACTAGTGAACCTTGGACACTTACCCTCTCAACCCGCTCCAAAAACTGCAACAGCTGATAAGAGACTTGCCGTACAAACTCAGAGACAGCAAAAGTTTATTTTGCCTCTTTCCAATGCAATAGGGTAGATTCTGTTGCATTTTGCAGGGCAGTGCAGTGTCAGTGCTGTGATGTAGTGCAGTGTCAATCACAACAGGACATTAATAAGGGGCAGTGTAACAGCACTGGAGACGGGCAGCTGGATCTCCTGGTAATCCGTATTGCAGTGAGCCCTCCAAGTGGATGTCTATTTAACATCTATACTCTCTCCATCAATTAGTATCACATTGACAAAGCCATACATATGCATATGTGTATTTTCTTTTTACATATGCATGCCTGTCTGAACTATCTGCTCAGCAATCAATCCTCCTTTAATCAGTTCCCCATTAAATACAAACTCCTACATTTTCACACTCTGCTTTACCTCATCATGACTATGAAAATCCCTTTATGATGACTAAATTGGCCTTTTAGCAGAACATTTCATCTGCTGGAGGAGGGAAGGGGACATGGGGAAGACACCAACTGTGCAAGTCAGAGTTAGGAAACAGGAAAAGTCTTTGCGCTCTTTAAAAAGGTTGTTAATTAAAGTAGTAAGTCATCCTCAGCACTTGAGAATTCTGAGAAAAAGCTTATTACATGAAAACTGTTTGACAAATCTGGTATCTCAGGTTTCCCTCTTAAAGGTTTCAGAAATTCCCATTCTTAGAGAAAAACTGAAGCATTTCACCCTGGTTTTTCCCCTCTTGAGACAAGGAGCGATAATATGGCTTATGGGGTTACGCAAAGATAACCTGATTTCTTAAAACCATTTCTGTAGATTTGTCACTACAAAATGTTCCAGTAAAACGAGAACACAGAGGAAAATACTATTTCCACAGGAATGAGAAACACATCACTGAATCTGCTCAAACTGGCACAAAGAAGATGAAAAAGGACAAAATTTGGGGTGAAGCTTTTTTTCCCCTGAATACACAATCCCTGTTTTTCCTGAAATGCTATAGGCTTGTTGCAACAGGCTTACAAAATTATGTCCAAATTTTTGTCCAGCTTGAAATAAAAAGCCCTGATTGACAGCAAAAATAGGTCTTTCCTAGCAATCAACATGCTTTGTTTTTCAGCCTCTCTGCATTTTGTAGACAACAGCCCAGATTCTGGCAGATTATTTCATTAGGGGAAGCTTGCAGTTTAACTGAACGTGGCTTTCTCAACAGAAAATTGGTATCAGTCGTTTCTCATATTTTCAAGCAGACTTGATGATTCATCTCCAGGAAATCTGTATGAAAATCTAGAGTTACGGCTGATCAGTCAAAATTAAACGTACTCATCACTTGATTTTTACCACTTACACTATTGTATCTTTACACAAATATAGAAAAAAAAAACCAACAACCCAAAAAATCCCAAACTAAGTCTGTTTCTTTACTTATTTTCCTCCATCTTCCTTCATGACATTTAACTCCAAAGACATCCGCTGCAATCCACTTATCTACAGAAAGGTAGGAAGAATCCAAGTTACAGTCAAATACCATGACTCAGCTGCTGCTTTATGAAATTTCATTTTTTCCATTCACAGCAAACTTTGCATAAACCTTTTTGTGGCTGTGTTTCAGCTGAATTTTGCTCCCAGCACCCTGCTTAGATACAGTGGGTCTGTACAAAACAGTCTATTACTGCCAGCAATGGAGGGTAAAGAAGAGGGAGAAAGGGGCTTTACTAAAGAAATTATGAATAGTTCAATACTCAATCACCAAGCCAGGCTTGCCAAAGCAACCATATTTGTTCAGTGTTTGATTACTGGCAACATCTCAGGCCTCAATAAACCCTTATATGAACAATTTTAGTTCTCTAAACTCCAGTGAACTCAATGGGGCAGAGGGCAAATTTCTCCCCTAGAATACTTTTAAAGAGACCTTGGTCTCTTTTCCAACTTCAGTAAATACATGATATATATCTAATCCTACTACCTTATTTATTCACTAACTAGATCTATACTTAAACACTCTTCTACAACATATGTCCTAGGTAAATAAATAACTTTACCTGAATTCTCCTGTTCTAGCTGCCCACTCAGAATCTGGAGGAGGGTCCTGTATCTCCTCAGGTGTGGGGCACAATAGGAACAAACACTTCCTACTCCGACCTGGGCTTTAAGAAACAGATGACTTAAATCTAATCAACGTCAGTGCTATTTCATGCTCCACACCTGATCACAATCCTATCATTTGCCCACAGAGTGGGGCAATACAGTGACTTCATTTGAAAGATGAGGTTTAATTTGCTCTCTGAGAATTTTTGTTCTTCCCTAAAAGAAACAAAAGGGTTCTCCCCACCCCACCATCTGCAGTTTTCTTTGCAGTCACTGTTTTACTTAGCCAAGGCATTGCTGGGTCAGACAGTCACTTTAAAACTAGAAGAAACCAGGTGCCTTTTATATAAACATAATTAAGCAATTTAATGAAAATCTGTTGAGTCCACCTCTCTCTGAGAATACGCAGGGCTCAGCTTGGTTTATTTCTGCTTGTTTTTCAATGCATGCTGTACTTAAATGTAGCTTTGCTGTCACCAACAGGCTGTCATGAGAATTAAATATTTTTCAGGGTTTTTTTTTTAATTTTATACCTCAGGATAAAAATACAAATGTGACTCACCCAGACTTACTCTTAGTGAGTATTGTTTTAATTTGTAAGTAGTCCTGTTAACTTTGATGTAATTAATGATGACTTAGTAATCTCTGACTAAGAGGGATAAATGTGGTATGGGAAGGCAGATTAAAGTTGCTGCTCTTCAAAACACTACAGACAAAGAGAGAACATAATTAAATTATCTATCTGATTTTTCAAATTGTAACAGAGAGATGCATACACAACATGTCACTTCTGGTTTCTCAGAGAGCTTATTCTTCTTTTATTATGTACAGAACCATCTGTATCCACTGCATGAGACAATTGATTGGTTTCAGTATAACTGGATGTTTTGCCTGCCTTCACTGTGCTCCCACTCAATATGTCATGTAAAATAATGTGCTGAAAACTGGCTGACCTACCTGTCTGCTTGGTGTTTATAAGGAGTTTGCCTCCATGGTATTTCAGTTCTTTATCAGAAAACAAAACAGGAGATACAGGAAGCCAAGGAAACCTTGAAAGGAAAGCCATAACAGTGATAAATAAGATTTGATGGCCCAGACACAACCCTGAGAGGCTAATGACATGTCAGTGGTCTCACCCTGCTTCCTGAGCAGCCCTGGGAACACCACAATTCTCTCCCTGCTTCCACCTTGCTCAGGGCATTTATCCTGCTCTCACCTCATCATAAGCACATCACATACGAGGTGGCTGAGCTGCCGAGCACTGGGGGAGAACAGAGCCAAGCTGGGACCCAGCATTACCACCTCCATCAGAACTCCACCCTGTCCACCTTGCTTCCTCCAGGGTCATATCCTGGTTTTGACTGGGATAGAGTTAATTTTCTTTTAGTAGCAGGTACAGTGCTGCGCTTTGAATTTAGTGTGAAACTATGTTGATAACACAGAGATGTTTTGTTCTTTGCTATGTAGTGCTTACACTCAGGGACTTTTCAGGTTTCCATGCTCTGTCAGCACAGGTGCACCAGCTGGGAGGGAGCAGAGCCAGGACAGCTGACCTGAAGATAGGGCAAGAGGGATATTCCACACCATAGAATGTCACGTCCTGTATATAAACTGGGGGAGTTGGCTAGGAATTGGTGATCATCGCTCAGGGACGGGCTGGACGTGCCTCAGTGAGTGGTGAGCAATTGCATTGTGTATCACCTGCTTCTCTTGGGTTTTATTCCTCATACCTTCTCTCCTTCCCTTTATGGTTTTTTTTTTTGGCCTCAATTATTAAAATGTGCGTATCTCAACCTATCTTTTCTTTTTGATTCTCCTCCTCAGTGGAGGGAAGGAGGGGATTGAGTGAGTGGCTATGTGGTGTTTAGCTGCCAGCTGGGATTAAACCACAACAGACATTAATACTACAGACACAAAAAGCATCAGCTAAATCTTGAAATACTTGCAGGAAGCTGCCTGATAGCAGCTGTGTACTGTGCACTGGAAAGCTGAAGAAACAGGCTGTGTAGGGAAGCAGACATTAGAGAACACTGGGCATTGAGATCCAGGGCTCCACATGCTACTGTTGGGGCCAAGCTGAATCACTTGTAGGAACTGTACCATGAGTTTGTAGCTGGGACAACTCCATTTGTCATGAGTTAACCTGGTGTCCTGTCCAAGGCCTAAGTACCTTTTGTACAGAGAGCTCACATTATCATGCACATAAGGGCTGAAGAAACATAGAAGCAAAATGAAAAGACTGGAAAAGGAGACTTAAATTCTCACTTTCTTTACCTCTCATTTTGCATCTAATTCAAGTTCAAGTAAATAATAAGGTAAACAATTACTACATTGTGTAGTAAGAGACACAATCTTCTTCGTATGGCTTTGTTTCAGCAATATCTAAGGGCAGCAGAGAAGAAAGAAACTTCATAAAATCTGGGCTCATATGTGACTTACCTAAGAATTTTAAACCATTTGCTTGGATTCTAGGGGTCTAGCACATATTAAAATATAAGGAAGTTAGCCTGATGGGAGTTATGGGTTCCTGCAAGTCTCTTTAAAGGCTCAAAAGTTTTGACAAATTTAAAATGAGATCAGAGACCCACAAATGCCCAGACTAGACAGCAGCTGCTTCTACTTCTGTTCCTTACTGGCCTCGATGAGTGGTGGTGCTGTGAGAGTCCCTGCAGAAGTTCACATGATGAAGAAGAGGGTAATGTCACAGATGTTGTCAGAGTGCCAGATGGCCATGAAGCAAATTTTTTGATAAAGAAGTAGAGGTGTCCAAGGAATGTGCCTGATTAAGAGACTCACCGGAAGGCTGCAGCTCATCCCCATGGCACCTTCCTACACACAAGGCACTGTCCAAAGCAATAGAGCAGGCTGTCTTCTGCACAGGTGAGACCCAAAGCAGCCCTGGAGCCTGTCAGCAGGGCTTGCAGCAGGAAGTCCAGTGGGTCTGTCTCCTCAGATGGCCTTTAAACCACGGCACTTGATACAGATTTTTTTATAGTTCTGCAAAAGCAGAGAAATTACTGCTGTCTCTTGCTTTTCACCACCCTGCTTAATCTACCTTGATTTGTGTTGGCTCCTTAGACAGCTGTCTCCTCTGCTTGCACACTCATACTATAACCAAGTTAGGGTGTAATTCCTAGAATGACACAGGTTACGGTGATAAACAGGCCCCTAGAAAGCACCTTATACCACAGGGCTTAGTCCTTTTTGGCAAATGGGAACAGGTCATGGAACTGAAGCATGTGTACACCAGGTTAACTGCATCTGCTGCCAGCTCTGTGAGGACAGAAGCGATTAAGTAACACCAGTACTGCTAAAGTGGTACAACATTTATGTTTAGACAAGGTAGTAGGAACCCTTCAGCACCTGCTGCTTAAAGGGGGATCAGGACAAGAACAAGAAGAAAACAGGAGTGGGTGAATTTCAGAGCTGTCATGTTAAAATGGCCTCGCTGCTGCAGCAGCTCTGTGCTGCAAGCTCACACGGCTCAGTGTGCTGGGGAAACAGCTGAACACCACACAGAACAAAAACAAACAAAAAAAGGGACACACTCACCAACAGGAAGGTTTTCCCTGGTGTCCTCAGCTAAAATGTTAACCTGGATGTCTTTCAGGATAAATATCTCAAGAGTTATTTGTACACAATGCTGCAGTGTTTACCTTTTGATTACAGATCTTTACACTCTGTCCATTATTATTGAATGCCAGGATGAAAGGCAGCCTAAGGGCCTGAATGCAATGTTCTGTCACAAAGAAAATACAGCAAAAGTAATGGCAGGCTCTGAAAGTAGAGATATATTAGGTTGGAAAGAAATACGAGCACAGTTATCAGGGTTTCTTTCGCAGAATGTTTGACTTTTCTTTTAAGAGAAAGATTCATGCAGTTTTGCCTTGACAGTGACATGTAAAGCCTGGATTTAGATATAAATTGAGGACGTGGGCATAAAATTCTCACGACTAATTTCTGCCTCTTGCATTTGTGTCTGTACAAATAAAATGGTAATTACAGGGGTGGTAGTCTACATGCCTTTCTATCCAGAACCACAATGAACACTATACTGTGCTTTAAGCTATCTAGAACCCTGATTTTTAAGCATCCTAATGATGTTTAATTTCTGGTTATACTACTCATGTTTCAAATTACTCATACAAATATCTATGATTTTTATTAATCTTCCCTTCTAGCATTGGCATATAGTTTACTCCTTAGTCTGCTGCTAGAGTCACACAACTCGTTTGCAATCTTTATGCTCATGTTCCAGCAGTCCAGATTTGGATTTTGAAAGAGCAAAGCCTGGGGCTTTTTCCAGAAAGCATTTTGATGTGTCACCTGATACAGACAATTCACATTTTCAACAAGGTCACTTGTAAAGTCTAGATATAGCAGCAGAGGTGTGCAAAATTCTTTTTTAAATTGCATCCTGATACTGCCCCACTTATCAGAACACTTTCTTCCACTGGCCAAATTTTGGCATGATTTTTAAAGAAAAGCCTTTCCACAGCTACTCATTAGTGTAGCTACACTGACTGTTTAGTGCAGATTACCTGTAAATCTTGAGTTTAACGGGGGTTTTTTTGGTTCTCTTTTACGGCATCTCAGTGCTTGCTGCAATAATTCTAAGAATACCAAACCCTCTTACTACACTTAAAACATTCTGCGTGTTAGATCCACTTGAAAATCCTCCTGTCATAGGCCAATTAAGCTAAAATACCACAGCACCACCTGACTTCAAAGAACAAGAGAAAACTGACTTCAAGTACATACAACTGCTTTACATTTAAGGGTAGGAAAGCAGGCAGTAACAATTTTTCATACAATCTTGCATTAGATTTAATTCTTATTAATAAGAGTCATTAACACTATTATAATCTAATTACATTAGCAATTTTCTATCAAGTCATATATGAGTAGTTAAGTACTGATATTTGTTTTTCCTAATGGGATTCAAAAGTCTAATTAAAAGTCTCTCTTTTGTGGTTATAGTGGAATGAATCTTTATGAAAAACAAGACACTTCTAATAACCAGAAATGGCATATTCTCTTACATATCATACTTCACAACTACCTTCCTCTTCAGCATTTTAACCAGAAAATCAAATAAATTTATTTGGTGCTGCAAGAGCAAAACCATGAGTCCCTTTCTCCTCTTCTCATTTCTCTCTCCATGCCCAGTTGTTTTACAGTTTGTAAGAACTGAGTAATAAGGACAGATATAACAAAACATTTTGACTCTTTAAAATAACACTAAGAGCAGGATTTTGCAACATTGATTAGTCATGTTTATAAAAGCTTTATTGTGGACAGAGCTGCAATGGAATAAATTATTCCTCTCAAGAAATTGAAAGAAGAGCAAAAAAGCCCAGTTTGCCAGACAGCTGCCCCACACAGTTTGTCAACACTCTGTGTTTCAGCACAGCTATTGTAGGAACATTTGGCTAGATTACGCTGGTCTCAATTCTATTTTCTAAGCACGACTGGTAATAGATTGTAAGCGAAAAACTTCCATTGCCGCTGGAAGCTTCCCTGCTCTAGAAAAACACACACTACCTTCACCCCAGTTAACATTTCCAAGAGACACCTTACCCTTGCTTGTGTTGAACATTGAACCACATCTGTGTAACAGAAACAACTGGCAAGACGGAGAGAGATGGCAGAGGTAGGACAGCAAAACCAACAGATATTCAGGACATTCAGGACCTCCCAGAACATCAAGAAAAAGATTAAGTATTTATGTGAGTACAGTGCACCAGTAAAATCAGCCATCCCTTAACAGCCCAGGACTTATATTCCACCTGTGGACTGAACCAGCAGTCATCCCATCCCGAAAGCAGCCTATCCTTCAGTTATGCCATTTGTTTTGCCACTGATGATATATGGCACTGAGTGTTGCTGCTCCATTCTTCAAAAATCAGAGTACTTTACCACAAATTGCAAATCTAAAGTGCTCCTCAGCATGCTGGCTTTGCTTTTCCTTAACACATACAGATCAATGACAGGTTAATGCTTAGCTAACATTTATTAAGAGCAACACTGTTTCAGAAAATTCAGACTAAAGGTGTCAGTTAGGTGACAGATCCTTCACGAAAGATGAAAGAACCTCTGTGTTGGGCAGATACTCTTATGCTTTGCTGTCAATGGTTTATCAGTTACAAGGTCCCAAGTGTCCAAGCTTATCAGGAATAAGAAAAGCAAATATGAACTAAAGGGTACTGTTGATCCTTTATTTCACAGAATCTCACTAACGATGAATGCTATCAAAATAGTCCAGAAATTACAGATTCACACAGCCTTACAGTTACTACCACAAAGTAACATAGCATAGAACGGTTCGGGTTGGAAAGGTCCTTAAAGATAATCTCATTCCATACCCCTGCCATGGCCAGGGACACCTTCCACTATCCCAGGTTGCTCCAAGCCCCATCCAACCTGACCTTGAGCACTTCCAGGGATGGGGCAGCCACAGCTTCTCTGGGCAACCTGTGCCAGGGCCTCACCACCCTCACAGGCAAGAATTACTTCCCAATGTTCCATCTAAACCTGCCCTCTGTTGGTTTGAAGCCATTCTCTTTTGTCCTGCCACTCCAGGCCTTTGTCCCAAGTCTGTCTCCAGCTCTCTTGGAGGCCTTTCAGGCACTGGAAGGGGCTCTAAGGTCTCCCTGGATCCTTCTCCAGGTGAAAACCCACCGCTCTCCCAGCCTGGCTCCAGAGCCGAGGGGCTCCAGCCCTCGGTGCATCTTCATGGCCTCCTCTGGACTTGCTCCAGCAGCCCCCCATCCTCATGGTGTGGCCCCAGAGCTGGACACAGTGCTCCAGGTGGGGTCTCACCAGAGCAGAGTAGAGGGGCAGAACCCCCTCCCTTGACCTGCTGCCCACTCTGCTCCTGATACCCAGGACACAGCTGGTTCTGGGCTCTGAGCTCTCACTGCCGGGGCAAGCTGAGGTTCTCCTCAACCAACATCCATAAACCCACAAGTTCTTCTCCTCAGACACGGCATCAGGGAGTGAGCAGTGTGAGGGAAGCCTGCTAAAAGCCTCTGGAAGGGCAGCCAATCTATACTCAAGGTCACTCTACAAATCAGAAACATCAATGCTGATTACAAATTAAATTCTCTACTGTCTTTTACATTGGTGCAGACACAGACCATGTGAAGTGTCTGACATCTTGTACATAATTACTACTAAATCTGAATGGGAAAGGTTCATACCCACTTGAGCAGTGTACAAATGCTGGCTTCATGACAGGACAGCAAAGAGTCAGGACGCTTGACTAGGCAGAATCTGACACCAAGGGGTTTTCACACCTTTTCAATTTGGGAACTTGCAACAGTTTGCTAGCACAGGTGTCAACTCAGTGCAGATGCCTGAAAATACTCTGGCTTTACCTGTTTTCGCCCTGGAGATCAAACCCCACAGCACCAGACTGTCATTTTGCACAGCTATGAAGGGCTGCACAAACCACAAAAAGTTAGCAGGAACCCAAATATGCAAGTTTAATTTTAGTGCAGCCTTAGAGCACAAAATTCAAATAAAAGCACGCTATGAATGACAGTCAATATCCAGAGCACAAATCCATCACACACAGGAGTTTTAGAAACTCCATGCTATCACCTTACGAGGAAGAACATCTTTGTAGAACTGACCCATGTCTTTGTGTGGTCTGACAAACAGATCTGACTTCTTCTCTTGCTTCCAGTAAGACTCACTTATCAGTACCTCCAAAACCGTCTCCTAAAGAAATATCACAAAATCTATGTTAGAAAAGACATAATGCCAAAAATCATTTTTCCCCATCTTTGTGTGTGTTCCAGACTCACTTTCTTTCACAGCAGAAGTAATAATGATAATCATCCTAAACCTGCAAGAAGATTTCCATTTCTCATACTTATTTTTCAGTATGTACAGGACTGAACCTGACCTTAGTTTATCAATAACAGGAACACCTTTTGGTGCAGGAGATTTATTCTTTTTTAATCATTACCCATCAGTAGAAAAAAATATCCCTAAGCAATAGAAATAAATCAATAAATTGGACTGACAAAATTTTTTTAAAGGGAGAAAACCAGATCTTTTTGCAAAAACAGGGACAGTAAATTCTTTTACAAAAAGGTATTACCAGAAGCTCTTCTGCATCTCAATCAAAAGGCTGCAAGCTACAGCCGTGAATTTCAATTGCAGATGGCAAGATGACATACAATTAATATGATTCTATTTATGTAGTCTAATCAAAGCATGAGAGAACAGGAAAAACAAATGTAACATACTGTGTGTCTTCAGTTTCAACCTATGATGCACTGAAAGAGACCATTAGCATTTCAGTACCAAATTCACATTAATTTCCCTGCATCTGCAAGTGCTCCTTTCTTCCTCAATACCATCATGTCATCCTGAGCCAGAGGCAGCTCTTACCTCTGAGGTGTTTACAGAAACTGCCAAGAACACATTTCTTCCCCTCTGGAATGCACCAGATGATATATCAGGTGTCAGATTCCTCTGCCAAAGTTTCCCCAAGGGTAGATCATAAAATCTTCTTTGTTATATGTCACTCATCTCATATTTGACTACCCCCTTCCCCTGCTCCTCCATTATTCTTTGTGCAAAAAAAAAAAAACAAACCAAAAAAAACCACCACCTATTGGAAGAACAATGTTTGCTCCTGATCACACTGCCGTCTTCACTTTGTGTGTCTGCATCTTCTACAGACACAAAAGCCTTCAATGCTTCCCTGCTCACCACATGCACCTGACTAAAATCTCAGCACACCGTGCTGTGATCCCGTTCTTTGTTACAGTTTTGTTTCATTGCAGTCACAATGGATTTCTGTCCATCTGGATTACTGAAAGCTACAGAGAACAACGGGAATGTTCTGCAGGGAACAATGGTGCTTTGGTAAAAAAAAGAGAGGCATTAAGATGACTAATAACTCTTTTCTATACCCTATAATGCACAAGCGTAGTTACTTTTCCTAAATAGCTCCCTTTCTTAAGAAGCCTGTTCTTGGCATAATAGAGCTCTGCTATTAGCTACCCAGTTCTGATTTTCTGATATATCACCACATCAGGAGATAAAAAAACAACAGCCACATAACAGTGAACTGACAAGGAGACATATTTCTGAACATAAAAGGAGCACATTTATGTATTCTGATCATATATATACAACTTATTTGTGTTTTGAACTGGGGTTTGCCTCAAAAAACAGAAAAAAAACCACCAAAAAGAGATCTTAAAATAAGGACAGATCTAAAAATGTTGAGAGAATAACAATTTACTACTCTTTTCTCAGTATAGCACCATATTCATAGAAAATATTGTTTTATTGCTCCCAACCTTGTCTATTTTTTTTCTCCTAATCATTTTATTATACCAATTGATTTATTTTACTGTACTAGGTGAGGTACCCCATGTCCCTACAGTCCTTTGCAAAGTGAGACACAGGCGGACATGCTAAAGCCTCGAAAGAGAAGCTGGTTTGCTGCACCAGCTGCTGAAAAACACCCCCAGTTGCTGGTTTGGCTGAAGAATTGTACACACAACATGCCCCAAATGGAGCCATTTCTTCAGCTCCAAGACCCTCAGATCGAGCACAAAAGACACTCAATGCTTCATGCAAATTCATTTCATTCATCAGATGCCTCACAGACTGGCATTACAAAAATTCATCACCATTTACCAGAGCTGGATCTGTCTCTGTGAGGATCCAGCCACAACCAGCACTGTGCTCAGTATGGGGCTGCTAATACAGAACATTAACAGAGCGTGGGTAATGGTCTGTACCACTGCACAGGCTGAATTCCATCCTTTTAACTGCATGACAGGTCATTTGGTACTGCTTCCGCTCCCCCTTTGCATGAGAATAATTGTGTCAGCTCTCAGATCAAAACTGTGCCTGTTTGAACATGCACACCAACAAAATCTTCCTTCTCTGAACCTCCCAAATAATATACAGAAAGAACTGTTAGATAATGCAATAACATACTGCAGCATTAGCTTCTATAGAATTCTTCACATAATATTTTCCCATAATTTAGGCTGATCTCTCTGTTTGACTTTGCAGCTCAGCTCAAAAGTTCATCCATTCTTAGTTGATTAGTCAAAATTAATTTTCATCCTACATATGAAATTAAGACCACAAAGGCCATTGTGCTGTGAGACATAACACCCTTTTACATCCACTACAGTTGTTACTCCTACAGAGTACAACATATGTATATGACAAGCATACAGAATGTTAAATGAAACATGAATGAATAATTCTTCCTCTACACTTAATTAATTAATCAATTTTCAACCATGTAAGTAAATGTTAATAGCAAAGGTTTAATGCCAGTGCATAATAAATAAACTTAAATATCACTGGCATATATTTTGAAACATCAAAGGAAGGAAAGGAAAAAGGAATTGTGAAAGTGAACAGTTTAAAAGAAAATGAAGTTTAGGTGACCTAATTAAAGGCTTTTCCTCAGCTACAAAAAGACATCAAAGTGCTGCTTCTGAAGTTCTTTTGCCAAACCAACAGCCTCAAATTAAAAGACTGCATTAATTTCAAGGAGTGAGTCAGACAACTACTACTGCAAGAGCCTTCAGTCCCTCTGTGTTGCCACAGAAACAGAACATTATGGCTAGTTTATAATCCAAGTGCTCCATTTAAGCAAGAGAATTTATTTTTCATTTTCACCTTTTCATTTACTCTTCCAGATATATAATAAAGCCCCTCAGAAATTAATGATGTTTCTCCCATGACTGACAGCTGGAGTTTGGATGTCAAACAATGCTGGGTTTACACTGTTTTTTTCCTAATGGCTTTCTGCAGGAGCAACAGTGTAGTTGCACAGCAGAACAGCCAGACTGGTGAGCCTCTGGCAAAGCTGGGCTCAGGTCCTCTGAAACAAAGCCAGGATCAGAGACTGACCAGAGCTCCCAGCAGCAATGTCCCTGTAGGTGTGCACAATGGAGGAAACGCTCCCACTGCAGGAAACATCTTTCTGGCAAGCCCAGATGTCACCAGGAACATTCAGGGGATGCCTTGGGGTGTCAGCCACGTTTGAGGCCCACTGGGTGCAGTTCAGACACTGAACTCTGCCCCACACATTGCTTCTGCCAGTGAGATGACTTTTGCCACTGGTGTTTGCTGACTTTACTGGCTCCGTGTTGAACCCGGCATAATCCAGCTTCTAACGTAAACAGAGGAAACTGGGGATAGATGAGCCGGTGTAAATTCCACCCAAATAGTTCCTTTCAGGACAAAACTGACATAAGCTTTCATTCACTCATCTGTGTATACTTTGCTACAAAGGACGCAAACCATAAATTCTACACAAATTCAATATATATATACTATGCTCAAAATACAAGTTAATCAGATTGAGTACTACCTTCTGAGAGACAACTAGCAACATGTCTTGTTTCTACGGCTTTTAATGAATATTCTAAATTGAAGAAATGCATAAACATAAGGGTAATTTACATTGCTAAAGTTAATCAGTTTTCTTATACATTTTATGCATCCACATGATTTTTCATCTGTATTGCATAAATGCATCTTCTCATTTTTAATATGCGTATGTACAGCCAAACACTCTACTTGTACCTATTTGCTTCTACAAATTTCTAGAACCACGCCTGTCTCAAGATGTAAGAAGTCTGCGGTTTACGAGAAAAATTATCAGCAAAAGGTTGTAAAATACTTACAGATTCAAGGAGGCATTGGATGTGAACTTGCCCTTCTGTAACTCGTTTTTTCTATCAGTAAAATGATAATAGAAGAATCTCCTTCAGAAGCTGGCATATCAGCAAATGTCCAATACAAAGGACAGCTCCATTAAAGAAATGGGCTTGTACATACAAATGTTAGGTAAGAAATTTGACAAGGGTACAGCAAATCTTCACTGATTAGCATTTGCAAAGGTCCCTGAGATGCAGAGATGGAAGGTCTTCACTATGAAACAAAATGTGTATTTGTTATTAACATCATTCTGCCTTTAAAAGCTTTCCCAGTTTACCCTAAGTAGATACTAATGGACCTTCAAACAGTTTTCTAGTTCATTCCAGCACCAAATCAAGGTCTTGGCGGGGTCGAGAGAATTAGGTACCCACCAAAATAACTCATAGTTGTTTTCTCAAAAGGGTTGACCTTTACCTGATTTTGTTTAAACCACTATACATTCAACTCAAGTCCCCATCACTTTACATGGGTAGAACTTGGAGCGCTATAAACTTCACCTTTTAATATGCAACATTTCATTAATTACAAACCAACAAAAGAGGTTTAATAATATAATTTGGGAACTGAAGCACACCAGCTAGTTGAAGGGACTTTTAGATCAGTGAAGCTGCTATTAAAGTGCCATCAAAGCATTTTTGACTCCATAGAATTAATCATGAAATCTGTTCCTGCCAGCTCACTTATCATATCCGAAATATTAATTTTGAGCAAAATTAAATTGGACACCTACCGACAGCAACATTTTGCCCTTCAGAACTCCCCTTCACACTGATTTATTAACAGCTGCCAGAACAGTGTACCAGAGCAATTTATTACTACTTTCTCGATGTTTCCCTGTGCTTACAAATAGTTCTCCAGAGTGAAAGGTGCTACCTGACAGCATTCTGACAAAGGTGCATTTTTCAATTTGCATAATGTTCTTCAGATTTATTAGGATGTAAGGAAAGGTATTTCTTTTCATGATCAATGGGAATGGGTGATTCACAGAGTGGAGATTCTGTGTTGAGTTGCTTTCCAACAAAGCAGACCCAGCATTTCCATTAGTACTTGGTGTGATTTCAGACAGAAGAGTCAGCAAATTCTTTTGTTTTATTCATCACCATCACTTTCTTTGCTTGCAAGACAGCCAAAGGCATTTGTACTGAGCAGTCGGTAGCAGTGGGTCTGAAGACGCAACGTTAGCCCAAAGAGAGGTGAAGGCATAAACACACACGTGTCTTAAAGCTTTCTGAAAAATATAATGCTAGAAAGGCACTTTTCATTGGGTGAAAAGCAAAAAAACACCCACCAAAGTTCCACTCTGACCAAATGGAGGTTTCTTCCCTCTGCAGCTAGAAGCCTTGGGATAGATCAACAAGAAACATGAAATTCTGGCATGGGGTGTTTTAATTTGACATCATACAAGTACAGCAATTAGAAGGGGAACTTCAGGCCCTGGTAAGCCTGGTCTGTGTTTGAGTTACTACATCAACTGGTCAGCCTGATCCAAATCCCTAACTTTCAAGTGGATTCTTCAACCTTTGATGTCTTCAGTGTCTCGCAGAAGATTCTAATCCAGTGGCTTTTAATTCCTTTCTGTAGAACTAGTCCATCCTTCCTGTTTCTTCCATTTCTGTGGCTGCACAAAGCAGAAGCAGTCCCAATGTTAGAGATACTGGTTTATGAACTTCCTGCCTGACAGAAAGACAATTCATAAATACCATGGCTTCTGCCTGTTAATATTCCTGGCTCCAATCCAACTCTTCAATCTATGTGCTTATTTTTAAGCGTGAATAGTCCCATTAACGCCAATTGGGCTGCCTGTGTTCTTAAGTAAAACAGGTGTTTAAGCACTTTGCTGCATCAGAGCCTATAAAAGCACATCTGCCATCTTCTCTGGCTCAGTTAAAGGTTCCTTCCTAATCATTATACATTTATCCAGGAATTCCTCTAGTTTATACATGCATACACACATTCAGACTTTGCAACAGGCTACTTGACACATTTAAAAGCAGTTGTGTTTGTAATCAGAAAAAAAACTGTCTAGCAACATAAATTTGAATATCGAGGGAACACACGCAGCTGAAGGTATAATGGGGAGAAGAATGCACGGTTGGACATTAGTGGAAAGGAAGTTTCCAGTAATTGACTGGAAGGCAAAACAAGTTAAACATGTGCAGAACCAATTAAGACACTCCAGATGGGGCTAGAAAAGATGTCACCAGCATGTAGCAGAAAGCAGTCTTTTAAAACATGAACATTAAAAGTAAAAAACTGTTCATGCTCTTGTCAACTCTAAAAATTTATTAAATACAAAAACTTCTGTCCTTTCTAGAGCCACCTATGGAAAACCTGCTGCTAGCACTTATTCGCATCATTGTATGTAGTCGAGGGCAACATTTCCAATTCTGTGTGAAAATGGAACTCTTTTTTAACAAGACATAAAAATTCTCTCGTGTCCCCTGCCATCATGCTCCTGGGTACATATCCAGCCTGCTATGATGTTTTATACTCTACCCTGACTATCATTAAGTGGTAAAGATCCCTCTTGGGTATACTGAACATGGGTTTTTGCCAGTCTTTGACAGCCTACCAAGAGCCAAGTTCCTCATAGCCAAGCTGGCTCTCTCACAGTGGGCAGTTTGGTATTTTTACCCTAAAACCTGAGCTGCTTGACATTGCCCTTGACCTCTCAAAAAAAGATAAAGGAACACAGGTATATCCTCAAAGTCACATACTGATGGACCAAAGGTTGCAGTTCTGCCCAGGAAGTGCTGATGTGTAAAAGTGACTATGGTAGGAAAAGGGCAGGCACAAACCAATCTCTGGGATGTCCTCATCTGCTCCTGAACGTGGCAGACAGAAATCATGCCTCTAATAGAGGAAAAGGCTGAACTGAAGTAGGTGTTTCTTAAAACCTGCTCCAAAGCCTCATGGATTATCTTAGTTTTACAGTGGAGCTCTCTTTTCCAGTCTTCCGATTTGTCTTTCGGAAAGCCTATTTCCTATTAAAGACTTCAAAGTTTAGCCTTCAGAGTACTTTCTGCTGTAATCATATTGTCAACAACAACCTCAATTTTGTAGTCTTCACCAAGATCAGTTACCTTCAGTCTTGCTATTCTTTCGAGAAAAATAACACATCACAATAAAAGCAGAGTGAACATTATGATGGTGCAGAAGTGGCTTCAGACCATCACACTGCAGCCAGTATTACGAACAGGATGGGCTGTGTCTGGTTTATCCCCCTACCAATTCCAGATTTCATGCCATGTTGTACTCCATGCTCCATTTCAAAAATTATTAAACCCACTTCCACCCTCAAGTTATTTATACCATCTAGAATAATTTACTCATTACTTTGATAAATATTGTTTGATTTCTTCTTACTTTTTGTTTCATAGCACCCATTATTCCTACTCACAGTTTAAGCAAGCTGTTGTGTTTTCTAAACCTAGTTACCCTTCAGTCTTCTCAGATATTTATTATATAGATATTTTATCATCATTTTGGCAAATTATTTATTCATTTTACTGGTTTTTTCTATATCAGCCTTTCTTGTTCTTTAATCAGCAATTTTAGCTGAACTTTTCTCCTGTACCTTCACTTTTGGCAACTGATGTCAACTTTTGACGTGCGTAAGAGATCAATATTGCCAAAGTAGTACTTACAGCCTAAGTCTCAGATATACCAACATAAGGTTAAAAACACAGTGCTTTTTAAAAAAAACTTGAATTTCTGTAAAAGACTTAAAGATCACAAATGCCTGAAACACTGCTTGAGATCACCAGAGGACTCTGCCCACTGTAGCAAACTGTGCAATGAAGCAACAGCTTGTCTGTGACCACTGAACTGCCCCACCCCTGAGCACAGGACATTCACATTCCCACGTAGGCCAAGGGCATTCATCCCTTCCGAGGGAGCAGAACTGGCTCAGCTATGACTTGAGATGAAGCTGTCATGTTTTAGAAAGTGTCATAAACCACCACAGACCCCCGAAACAGCCCCAGACTCACTTTCCACCTAAGGACTGCACGCGACCCACAGTGTTATAACAGATCCAGAGTGCTGGAAAAGACAGTGTAAAACCTCTCCCAGTGGGGGTGCTTGGGCATTCCCAGGTACACCTGAACATAGGGGTACACCCACTGAACTCAATGTTTTGTGGGACCCCTACCACCGAGAAAACTAGAAGAAGAGGACCAACAGGACACCATCTGGAGCCATGAGCAGTGATATCTTTCTACTAAATCTGTCTCCCTATAACTCTTTCTCCCCCACTTCCTGCTTTTTTTTCAATTTATTTCAATCCCTACCTCACATTTATTGTTAAATAAAATCTGTACTACTGACTTTGGCCTCATTTGCACCTTAATTCAGGCAGAGGCATCTCTCTGATAATCAACAGTTTCTTTACTTGTCTTATGAAGTAATTCTTTTTCTTATTTAAATGCCAGAAGCTAAAATCTCATTGAAAATAAAAATGAGACTCTTATAATAGCATCAGGAACATAGGAGCTTTCAAAAAAGAAGATATGAATGATTTTGAATTTCATTTGCCAAATCCACAGCAAGTCGAAGCAAGCGTATGAATTCAGTCTTCACCATTATTCTACGCCTAGTTTATTACATAATAGTCCCATAAGTGTTCCTTGACAATCCCTTCCCCATTATTTCACACACATTTCACACTGTAAAACCATCCTGTTTCCACTATCTCATCTCCTTCGTGTTGAAGTATTGCTCTCTTATTACATTAAACACTAGTTTCTCCATTTGCATACTTTCTAGATGACATTATTTATTATTTTCTGTCCTATTTCTAACTGCAGGATCTTTAAGTTATCATCCAATCTCACAGCTCCTCCAAATGTAATACAACCTGTGAATTTATTTGCCATGCTGCTTACAGTACCTTCTGGATTATTAAGGTGTTAAATAAAAGCAGGTGCACCAATAAACTCAAAAATATCTCCCTATAACTCAGTGCATCTATTTACCAACTTTTGTGACAGATATTGCTCATTTCTAACATAATTTAAACTACTTTTTCACAAGTAAGATATGGCAACCTACGAGATTAAGTTCTTCTCCTGGATGTTACTATGCAAATACAAAACATAAAAACCTGTGTAGTCTATGGGGGATCAGTTTCAGCATAGATTTCTTGCCTAACCATTGCTGTTCATCTTCCCTGCATTACTAGACCTCTACATATTTTATAGATAGACCTATAATGACACTAGGAAATCTGTTCTTTCCTTAACAGAGCTGAAATACATATTGCTCACAAACACATATATACACTACTTTGATCAAATTTATCAGAAAAATATTACAATATGCACGTTAACAAGACACAAATGAAGAGCTTATGATCCAAAGTATACCACTGTCAGAAATAGTGAGAGAATACAGTAACCATGGGGGGACTAAAATAAGCCCAAATGGTCTATTTTCGATGTCTTCAAGAATGAATGAAGGATGAGGAAAGACTCCAATTTAGCACCAAAAATGCCTTCATCCTGAGGTAGGAAGAAAAGAACTATTCCACACTGCCTAGTCCCTCTTCCCTTCCTTGAGTAAAGCTTTTTGTGCTTTGGTCCCTCATACATCCATCAAAATTAAAAATAATCAAGCCAGGATCAGTCACTGAGAAAGAATCTTCTCCTCCCTTCATTACAATCAAGCAACCGCTCGCCTCCGCGCCTTAATGGACTCTGCTGCCTTCGACACCAGTGGAAAAAGCCCTGCCTATCTTGTTTCAATCTTCTGTAAGTTCCCAGCTTCAATTTACTCACGGGGATGAATCTGACTCGGAATCCCCCTCCTCCAGTTCTTATCTATTTATCTTCCTTAAGAGAGAGAATTTTTACTAGAGCACCGGTCCTTCAGCCCGAGTTGAGCAGTGCAACAGTGACATCCGATGGCTGCCCACGTTAGGCTCCAAAGAGCTTTCCTGGCTTGGCAGTGGCCTCCCCTAGCTTGGTAAAGAAATCTGATGATGACTGGATATTAGCTGCCCTCAGTGCACTTTATCCATTTACCTCCACATTAAAACTACCTGGGCAGTTTTCTCCATGTTTCCAAAGCACCAGGAATTGTCCTCAGATGCAGCCTTAGACTCAGACTTACTGAGCTCTCCTTGCACTGCACGTTAATAAGCAGACTCAGGAATAGACAGGTGTGTAGGTGTTCTTATCATTCCTCATTTATGGCTGCAAAGGAGGTGCATGTGAGGCATTTTTTGTGATAAACACGGCTCTCAGGAGTCTGCTGCATTTTTTCGTACATCAAAAAGGTAACTGGAGCCTAACAGAAACACTGGGGCGTGTATGCATGTACAGCAGTGTTGTGTATGCAGAGGGAGTGGAAAGGTTAAGAGAAGTGTTAAATACAGAATTGCTATTTAGTTCAAAGGGATCCAAAATCTACATTCCTCAGAGACCATTCAACTCCAAGGCTAAGTGAACAAACTAAACCTGAGCTTTTCATTGCCTCAAGTCTGAACTCTAAATCTGTCCTAATACCTGAAGTGAGGAATAGCTTCTATAGTTTGATGGCAAAGGATTTAATTATGCAACTTTTATTACGTTTATCTAATGCTGCTTTGCAATGTAGTGTGACAAGGACTAAACAAGTTTTATTATCCTTTCCCTTGCACTAAGAAGGCCCTATTCTGATGTTCCCCAGGGCGGCTGGGGAGCTCCATTGCCCTTACCATGTACAAATGCTCTCGTATTTTCTCTCTACAGACGTAACTATTTCAGTCTTAACTGAACAGTTTGGTAACTTCAGTACCAAAACCTTCCTCAACACAAGATAAACCTGACACAACAGCCAAACAGGAGCAGCCCAAATTAACTACGCTACACACGATCATAGGGAATGCACAACACAAAGCTGTAAGACAAAAAAACCAGACACTCTCCTGATCCAATGTTCTGTATTTGCAGGCAACCATCTAATATATTTTTAATTCAAAATATTTATTTCACATGCTCACATAAAGCACTTCACAAACTAAGAAAGTCTTGAGACCAAAAGGGCACAAGTCACAGGTACGTTGTCTCACAGGTGGAGTCAAGGTGCAGCTCCATTCTTTGTTGTTAAAGCTCTGTTTGCACATGAAGTACTAAAACATGTGGCACCTTCTACTCCATCCATTTCTAAAATAAAAAACGTTAGTTGGATAAGGCTTTGTTATTAACTAATGCAGTAAGTAGCTGCTATTTTTTAAAGCCTGAAACATCTACGGCTCTGTTCTCTTTATAACTTGTGCCTATTATGTTTGTAGGGAAAAGTCATCGTAAGGAACTGCCACTCTTCCCACAGACTATTAAGAGGACTGCAAGCCATGTGTAACTATCTATTTTTAGTCTAAAGGCTTTCCCTTGTGTGCAGAATGCTTTCCAATTTATACAGACACACTCCTTTCAAACTAAGAAAAAAAACAAAACCCAACCTGAAGAGAAGGAATTTTGCCGTTTTCCTTTTTTCTTCCTATTTCCCTCCCTTTGTGTTATTTGTCTACTTTATTCTGGTTTTTTCCACTAATGAATCTTACTTTGCCCAAGTCTTATTGTCATTTTGTTGAAACTGTTCAAAGTGCCTCAAGCTGCTAAACAGCTGGCAAAATACACAAACACTTAAGACTTTAGCGTGAATATTAAATCACGGTTTCCAGGAGAGAACAATGTGGTCCTTTCTGATTTAATACCTTCTTTTGAACTGTATGTCATTTTTGCTTTCAAATTAATCTGAGCATGGAAAACAGGTTGAATATATTTTTATTAGAAGGCACTCCAAATATTTAGACAGTCATTTTAATCATGTTGTGGCAAAATTATTATGCTTGTCAGTCTGAAAACATACAATTTCCATATTTCTCTTACATTAACCCTCTTTAACAAAGGATTATTAAAATCTTAAATGCTATTTACTCTTCTTTTCCCCTCCCTCTCTGGCATGCATACTTAAAAGAAGCCCTAATAAAATATTTGGGCTGCATTAAGAAACATCTGAATTGCAGTTACAATTCTAGTGTAGTCACAAGCTTGTCATTAAAATGCATAGCACAGTGCTAGTGCAGCTGTATACAGCTTTTATTATTCAGACTGCTAAATAGATGAAACATATTTTAATTCAATGTAAACTGTGCAACTAGAAACGAGAGTTTGAGGCTTTTTTATTTCCTCAGGAGAAGCCCAGATCCTTGAGCTCAATAACTTCTCTTGGCCAAGGGCCAATCTAGATTTATTGCAAGAGTCCCTGTACTGCCTCTCCAGACACACATTTTGTAATACATGAAGCTGGTTGGAAAGGCAAGCTTTCAGCCTCCACCACCTCTTTTTATTAACACGTACCTGTTAATACTTTCAGGCTCTAACTCCATATTCCCCAGGTAGGATACAGGCAGCTGCCCTCAGAGTGGGATCAGCTCTGATACCACAGGAGTCAGCTTGCACAGGGGTGCACCACAGCCCCGGGCCTCACTGGTGAGTTAGAGATCAAAAACGTCCCCAGCTCCGCGGCTTCAGACACATGCCACACCTTTCATTAGTGTCCTGAGGAGTTCATGCCAGCTTAAATACTCCCCTGCAAAGATTGACTCAATCTCTGTCCTGACCAAATCCTAGCTGACCAGTGCATAAAGAAGCTTTGATACAAACCTCATGTCTCAAGCATTAATCTGCATTGCTAGCTGCTAAACATCAATTATTTTTAATCACAGCCTGTGTAACCATCCCTAATTTTTATTTTGAATTTAATATATCAGGACAACAATAAAGCAGAAAAAAAGCCCCAAAGCTCACACACGAATCTTCGGGAGTAAGTTGCTGAAACAACAAGGAAGAATCATAGAGGTACAGTAGAAGACCACACAGAAGAGGCAGCAGCAGACAAGGAGTTTGGCAGATACATCCCTCTTTAAGTCAGTTGTGCAGCAGAAATTCAACATAAGAAAATAGTGCAGGCTCTAAAGCACAGGGAGTAGAGCTCATGAACCAGATGAGCCATCAGTGTGAGAATTAAAGTATATATCTCTAAAAGGAAGCAAGTCCTTTGCCAGATTTCAGCCCTCTGTAAGCTGAGCAACGAGGAATTTTCTGGCCCATTGTGTGCCCTTCTATTGAGGTGGCAGCAGAGTCTCATTATCTCCGTGGGCTGTAAAAGTGCCTCTAATTAGCCAGTCACCAATGCTCTACCAGAGGGTATTTTGGAGTAGATATATTCTAATTGTCTCTGTTGGGTGTCTACAGCGATTCCATAGAAAACAACCTTCACACAGGGTATGCTCAGCTTGCAGGCATTCCTGTCTGCTCTTTCACTCATTCACAGCATTTTAAGCCTGGATGCCACATAAAGCTGAGATGGACGTGCTACGATTAAAGACAGAATAAAAATGAAATGAACCAATAGACCGAGGTTAAAAATTGGAAGTAGCAACAGTTAATTAGTTCCATAGTCGAAAAGAGAGAAGCCACAGTGCTTCTGCTCAAGAGGCTAGTGCTGCTATTAGAATATACTATTAGAATGTTCCAGGAATGGATTTCTACATTTCTATTATTTAAAATATAACGTGTATTTTGTTATTGATTTCCAATAGCTAAAGCTTCCGTGTATCTCAGTCTTCCTATAGCAATCTGTTGCTCCTCACTCTGACATCTACAAGGTCAACACCTACCTCTCCTATACCACAAAAGAGGGCTCTGTAATGCAAAGTAAAAGAGAATATTCATTAGCTATGACAGAAAATTACTTGGCTCACAGTCTTCATCCTCCTTTCCTCTGCTCTCTAAAGCAGCCATAAACATTCAATTGACTTTTATCCCTTCCTTGTCACATTGGTGATACAGATGCCCACTTAAACACAACGGGCTTTCATTCTGTCACCTAGATCCAAAAGGCCAAGTTCACCTGTATCCCACACCTACAGGGCTAAGGGAATGCATACATGTCTTACTATACATATATATTTAGGAGAAAGACAAAAAATGGTTACTTAGAAAAGCCCTTATGCCACCCTATTTTCAGAATTTGTAATTTCCAAGGATCATAGTGATAGGTTCTTGAGTAACATCTTTTGAAGTGCAAATTATTTCATATGATTCACACATTTAAAGTAAAAAAAAAAAAAGGTTAAGCTAAACAAAAAGTCATACATGTATAACACAACATGTGACTCAGATTCCAGACATTTCACTTAAAATACGTTATCGTCTGCCTGCTGACAGGATTACTAGTGCATCTGAGAAGAGTTATCAGTCTTCGTCTTTTTCGTTGTTGTTTTCAAAGCAGACAGTGCTTCCCTAAGCACTGGCATTGGACCTCACTGGCCACCAGGCAAACTCCAGTCTAGACCAGTTTGGGCGACAGCAGTTTTGGTCCCGTGACAGGTTCATTTGCAACACCATCAGTCTGAGCCAACTGGCCCCAGGCAGATATCAGCCACTTGTAGCACTGCGAAGTTTTCACTCTGGTGGAAGAAAGAAATCTTACTTTTCTAAGTCTGCTTCGTCATTCCTCTGTCCTACAATTATCACGCAAATTTTTAGATAGGAGCAAAAGATCACTGAATAATGCTGTCACACTAGAGGCTCAACATGCAATATTAACCTCAGTGTGTTTGTATCAGTCTTGGCTACATACATGGGTCGCATCAGAGTATTCCTATTTACAGCAGGATATTCCCAAAAGCTTTCTCATTTTCCAAGCAATTCACTTTTTTTTTGTTGTTGTTGTTGGCTGTTTATGAGAACATTTAATCCACTTTCTTTAAGTTTGAAGGTTACTGGAGTTGCCATTCACTCACATTTCACAGGCTCATGCATGACTTACACTTTGATCACAAATGCAAATCAGCAGCATATTTTCATGAATTTACTGCTTTTAATCAAAAATTAGACTTTCAAGTCTGGAGATTTATCTAGATACTTCATCACATAAATAAGGACACATCTTAATGAAAAATCACAAGATGGCAACAACACTGCTTGAAAAGTTACTATTTTATATGAACACAATGTTCTTCCATCCCTTCTCTAAATCAGATGTCTATATGTCTAACAATATCTTTCAAAAATAGCACCCAAAACAATGTCTAAGTTCCCTTCAGCTCTGAGAAACATGTTTTGGTTGGCTGAACAAATTACTTAATAAAAAGCATACACATAACTGAGTTTTCTCTGCCTTTCACTCCTTTTAATCTTGCTGATATGCTATTTACGTTCTGTTCAATAAATAAAATCAAGATTAAAAAGTTGAGCTGCCTGAGGGCACTCTTTGCTAACAGAGATTTTCAAGTGTACAGCTTGTTTCCAACCTTTAATAACATCCAGAGATACTTTGTTCTATAAGCTACTCATGTGACGTGTGAGTGTAATCAGTGAAACTCCCAAAAATTAACAACATTTTCTCTTCTATGTACCTGCCATCTACTTCTTGATTGTTCTCTGTGATCTGTATGAACGCTCCACTCTAACAGCACCTCACCAACTTGCTGGGTGAGGACCAGGAGAGCAGAAATTCATGGTACGAACACAGAGAAACCCTCAAGGAGAGTAAGGGTGACGAAGTAGTGTTTGAGAATTACGGAGCTGATGCTTCTCACCAGCGGAGAACAGGGATCACCCTCTGGGAGGCACGCTGGGTTTGTTTGGGGACCTATATTGTGTATGGCCCCAAGCTGAGTGGGATTTGTTGCCAGACCAAAAATTGCCACTGTTTATTAGAGCCATTTTTCCTCAACTGGTGAAGTGAAAATGACAAGAAAATAAACAGTTGTCTGAGAACATAAGCCACCAGCGAGCAGTCCTTCGCAACAGCACGGAAACAAAAAAAAAGAGCAGCCATTAACCCTCCTTAACACAGCTGGAACTGGCTCTGCTTCTGAATTGCTGCAAAAAGCAATGGAAAAGACCAATTGAGAAAAAAGTACCTGTAGTAGCCAAATTGCAAATGGCTTGGAAAGAGGCCTTTTCAGCTGACACATTCTTCAGCAATCTCTGAAGACTGGTATGACAAATGGTGCACTTCCTTCCCAGACTGGGGGTCAAGTGTGCAAGAAGGCCCCCGTGCAGAAAGTTGTCCATCACGATTTCTACCCATTTCCCCTCTTCCGCCTGGATTCTGCTGCCTCTCTCATCATGTTGCAGTTCCCAACCCAGAGATCTGTCAATGATGCCTTGTGTCATGCAAAACTTGTGCCGCTCCCGTCTGTAGTACATGTATGCCACAGGTCACCACCCTCTTCCACTCTTCATGCCTGAGAAGCACCAAGCTGATTTTTATTTATGCCTCAACATATGTTATACATGAGGTGAAAAATTACTCTAGGGGCTGTACACATGCTGGCAGCCCTGTCCCCGGAGAGGCTTCGCATGCCAGCCGATCAGGACAGTGAAAGCTTCTACGATCGGGCTGCAAAACGCTGCCCACTTGCCGGTGGGGCAGATGCCCGGATGCCCAGTAAATCGGGCTATGGAAGGAGCTTTAGCACATAAAAGCGACACAACCGAGGGCTATTTTCTTTGGGTTTCTTGGCGGCAGCGGGGCCTCGCCCGGAGGGTTAGCTTGGCCCCACTCTCCCCCTCACCTTTTTCTCTCTGCGGTCCTGCTTCTTCCCTGGCTGTCTTCCCTGTCCGCACCTGTCCTGCCCTGCCTGGCCGCTTCCCCCGAGGCGGCTTGTCGCCGGACAGCCCAGTGCTCCACTGTTCGCCTGGCGGGGCGGACGCTGCCTGCAGCCAGCCCGCAGCCGTCGTTCGCCGCCGCCGGAGACGCGCTGCAGCCGCCGCTTGGAGGCCGCGCCCGGCCGCTCACAGGAGCCGTGCGGGCTCACCGTGCCCCGACTCTGGGGGCCTGCAGCTGCCCCAGGAGCGGGCCCGTGGCCGCGGCAGCCTGCTCTCCGCCGGTGGAGGGGACACGGCGCCTGCAGCTGCCCCAGGAGCGGGCCCGTGGCCGCGGGCGCCCGCTCTCCGCCGGTGGAGGGGACACGCAGCCTGCTGCTGTTTGGAAATCGCGCCAGCCGCTACGGGAGCAGACTCCTGGCAGCTTGCGGCACACACGCTCCATCTGCCGCGCTAACGCCGACAGAGCGCCCGGGGCTCTTGCGGTAGCGGTCTGTCCCTGTCTTCCGTTTCTCTGGTTCTCTTTTTTCCCCCTCTCTGCTGTCTTTTGTATCCTCCTCCCGTAGGAACACTTACCCTTCTTTATCAAAAAATAGTTCTCAATACAATATTACCGCGTTTGCCCTTTATTTTCATTCGAGAAATCTATCAAGAAGAATCCTCCCCGACTCCCCTTTGTGCAGCGGGACGGGACAACGCCACCGATGTATGTGAAGCTCAGGAAGCACATGTGAGAGGGGCACAACTACAGAAAGTGTTTCAGAATTGTCCTTGTTGGTTCTTCCCTGACACATAACCACAAGATTGACACTGTTTGCTTTCTGAGGCCAAAACAGCTCCTGACAAGTGAATACACACAATGTCTTCTGTCCTCAGCTGAACAGGATCTTAGAGCAGCCCCAGGACACCAAGAAAGAGATCATGCAAACTATCTGCTCCTCTCCCTCTTTGGGAGAAGGGTTCCTTCCTATCATTCGTCTGTCTCATTCTTTCCTTTTTTTCTTTCCCTCCCCCAGTAATGCAGTTACAAGAAGAAAGTTGTAACCATGATAATGCTGCACCTCAGGAAAGTGGGAAATGGCACAGGATTACTTTTATTATACCTTGAAGTGTCCAAGGCTTAGGGACTGCAATGCTCATAAATAGCCCTTCAAGCGATTCTACTAGAGGTCCTTAGCTCATTTACGGCATAATTGCACTCTTCCAGGTGCACTACTTAGCCTGCAACCATTCCAGAGAATTGCTAAAAATTAAAATAGAGAAATAATTTAAAAGTTCACCAGCTCACATAAAGGTTCTTACTTTAAAAAAATAGCGCTAAACTCTACTTTCACTTGGGTATTCTTTGGAAAAAGAATCACCAACTGGCTCAGATCCCATTTACCTGCATAAATGTACAGAAAGAAACAAATTGAAATTACTATCAAATAGTTTCTGAAAAACTACATTATACAGAGACATCCACCCTGCTGTTGATACGTGAGGATTTACTAAGAAGCTCCAACAAGTATCTGAAATTCCACATTCTTGATCATATTTCTCAAAATGCACAGCCCACAATCAAAACCTTGAAATTAAAATCCAATTAATTCTGAGGTTTTCCTTTTTATATATCATCACCTTTTTGGTTATAAGGATAATTTCTTTAAAGAGATTAAAACGTTAATGTTGCATTTAATCCCATAATGTCTAATAACTGAATTATTTAAATGTTTCTTAACTGTGAAGAGCAAGGAAGCTTCTTGAGAAGAAAGAACAAAAGAAACAAGCAGCAAATAAAAGTGATCAGCCACACGACTGTCTGGAAATGTGTTAATTCATCTTTCTATTTTTGAAACCAGATGACAACCACCTGCTGTTAGGCCAGCTAGGAACTGTGAGATTTTATAAAGCATAATTCATTAGTTCTTCTTAGTAATTACCTTCATAGAACTCTTCCAGTTTTCCTCTGTGCTCCACAATTCAATAGTGCCCCAGTTTGTCTGGTTCATTTTTTGTCTGTGGATTTTAGTGGAAACTAATTGAGCTTGATGAGGGTCAGAAGGGCTGACCCCTCCCAGCTGCAAGTAGGACCAGCCCCCACGTTTATCTCGGTTTGGTTTTGGGTTGGGCTTTTACTTCTTGACGATCCTTTCTCCTTTGGCTCCGGTCAGCAGATCCCACCAGCACCCAGAGACGAGGCTTTCCCCACCACCTCCTGAGCCAGGCTCACAACAGGCCTTACTCATCCCAGGCTACTTTAAATACCAGCAAACTCATTTTTTCCTGGCTTCAGGAATGTTTTTCCTATGAAGTAAAACTGAGAGATCTATTTCTACGAAATCTGTAACTGTTTTTCCTTTCTGGCTCCGCACTCCAGGGCTGGTCTTTGCCAGTGCTCCCTTGCAGGGTGGGGTCTCCCTCCATAGGCTCTTGCTGAGCTTTCCCAGGTCACACAACACTTGTCTCCCTTGTCCCACAGTTGTTTCCTTGCCATCCATTTCTTTTATCCTGTGCACATGAAGCAAGGTGTCATTTAAATAGACTGCATCAGACATCAACATGATTTCTTACTATTCATCCAGCAGGATGAAACTGTCATACCCCACGCTGGTATCTAAATATTTCCCTCAGATAATGACTGAATAGTCCTTGAAATTGTACCCATTATGCTTCTGACCCCCATTTGCCACCTGCAGTCATCATCTTTGTCCATCTGCACTCATCATGGCTGTTCATCTTTGTCAAATTTACAGCAAACAGCCTTGGAGGGAACAATGCACCAAGCACAATTGTAAAGATGAGGAAGCAAATGGGGGGTGGGGGTTGGGGGTGTCTCTAATAAAAGCCAGGTGTAGAAGTTATTAATTAACTGCAGAGATATGGCACAAATTACTCAAAGTACAATTTAAGTAATTGGCACAACGCATTTGCTTGATGCAGCTGAGAATTATGTGCTCCTACCTTTTCACTAAAGCACTACAGAACATAAAATTATTTAGGAAGCATGTTCATTAAATTCTACCACATCGTGAGTAGCAAGCCTTAAACAAAGTATTTAGAATAAAATATTCATATTTGAGATGATACAGGCAGTAAATTTTGACAACATCCAATCTCAGGGACTGCAGTATCTATACTCAAGGCCCCAGAATAGTTGTGTTAATTGTTTCTTTTTTAAAGCAGTGCTTAAAAAGAAGAGCTTTAATTTGATCAGATGAAACTTAATGAAGGTGATTTAGCCTATAAAGTTAATCATCACTTTGGTGTCACTTTTACAGGATTTGGAGACTTTCCATTCTGAGGCAGGAATGCAAACTTTACCGAAAAGGCCACATCCGTGTTTCTTCACTATCGGTTCTACAGATAAAGAAGAAGATGCAGTGTCTGATTCACAGGCACACTGCTTTTCCCAATTGCTTTATGATAAATATAATCTTCCTCTTCTTGGACTTATTTGTAGATAAGCCCCTATTCCACACACCTATCTGTGTGCTCTCCAGGCTCCCCAGTGTGTATTTCTGTGCTTTCTAGAGCATCTTAAAGGAAGGAAGGTCTATTAAACCCTCATCTGCTGGGCCAGGCTTTCCCCTGCACTCTCAGAGCCTGATCCAATGTCCACATTAAATCAACACGAGTGTTTCCAGTAAATGCAATATGCATTCAGTCACATCTCTGATTACTTACCTCTGTCCCCCATTATTCAGCCTGCGAAGGATACAAGCGTTATGAAGGCCACACACACAACTGCAATAAGGACAAATTATTTTCCCCATTTTAAATTATCTTCCTGAAGTAAATGCAGTCTGGGGCTGTAGGAGCCAAAAGGACTGTGCAGAGATTTCCGTGCTGTTTCACTTTTTTTCTAGCAACCAAAATCACCAGAGAGTTCATGAGTGCAGAAACTATGATTAGAGTAGCTACATATTTTAAAGCTGTTTTCTGCACTATGTCCGAAAGTAATTTCTTTACATTCATATTGGTAATAATAAAGAGAAGATAAGGTCTGGTGTCAAGGTAGATTGTCTTGTTTCTGTAGGAGAGAAATTTGGCTTTGTGAATCCAGTTATTTGGTATCATACACATATGTGTTCACAATATTCTCCTCCTCCAGCCAAACAGGCCAGCATAAGGGGGCACCAAACTCAGAATTATGATTAATTAATTAGTAATGAACAGTAACTCTTTAGGATTATACTGTAGTCCCTGCATTCAGAACATAACAAGGCAATTCCTGCAGTGTTTGAACCCACAATACCACATTTAGATAGGAAACTCAGTTCCATGTTTGAGCTTTCTCATGTTTCCTCTTCTTCTTGTGACATGTTTTCCACTGCTTTACTACCCAGTAAAATTAACCTGAACAGAAACACAGAGGCACTTTCATCTACCAGATCCAGTTCAAAGTTGTCAGATCTCAGCTTTGAATTCTTTGCTTTTGCTCATTCACGTTCTATCAATTGCCAGCAACTGAAAGTGGGGGTTTGTGTATCAGGCAGCTTTTACTTGTGAAACGTATAACATTTTGATAAATACTATAATTTAAAGTATTTTAAAGCTGGCTTTATACTGTTAATGAGGTCATACAATAAAGAAATGGCAGTTATAATGAATTTCTTTAAAGCTACTTTGCTTAGAAAATAAAATGCCTGCACAAATTTGCCAGTTAAAAATCAAAATTGTCATATCCTACATGTAACCCTTTAGTACAAATAGAATTTCTGACAGATTTATGTTCAGGATAAAAAATGTTACCTGTCAAAAACAGCCATAAAAAATTAAATAACTGCTTAATGTGAGGCTTCAAGTATTGTGAATGTAGCATTCATTATCCTAAATACAGTAGTATGATCTAATTATGTATTCTGTACTAAATTTGTCAGATAACACAACTTGAAAATGGCACAACTAAGTCAAATATGTTCTACTTACCTATTGAGTGTTAGTGAAATTGCACATAAAAAGGCTTCTTTGCAGTCAATTTTAAGACACTGCAACTTTGTGACGGGTTTTATTTTATTTTATCAGTTTACCAACTGATTTTAGAGCTTTTTCCAACATGAGAGTATCTTCATATCCAAACACAAATAGATGAGTTGTTGTATGAATCATCAGTCTTATTAATGTTTATCTTCATCTCACATGCACTGACCAAGTGTGCCCATCTTTTTCCACTGTCCTGTGATTCACAATTTAGGCAAAGGCAAGGTAAGTCTTTACAAACCATAAAACTGAAGTGGAAAAGCAAGGCAAGAATCTGAAGGCCAGTTTGCTTGGGTTTGTCCTGGTTTGGGCTGGGATAGAGTTAATTTCCTTCCTAATAGCTGGCACAGTGCTGTGTTATCGCACCAGTGAGCAGGCTGGGGGTACCTGAGGAGCTGGGAGGGGTCACAGTCTGGACAGCTGACCCCAGCTGACCCCGGGGATATTCCGGACCACATGGCATCATGGTCAGTAAATAAACCAGGGAGGAAAGGGGCCCAGGAGACGCTGCTCAGAAATGGGCTGGGCATCACTCAGCAGGAGGGGAGCTATTGCATTGTGCATCGCTTGCTTGCTATGTTCTGCTGTTTTTTATTAATAGTAATTATTATACCTTCCACTTCTGTCCCATTAAACTTCTTCAACATTACATGAGTTTTACTTCAATTAATCTAGTCTCTAATATGGACCTTGGGGATGTAAAATAGGTCTGACTTTTGCTTTCCACTCAAACTCCTATGCCCTCGACTGTCTCTCTCAGTAGCAGTGGAAAAGCACAACTTCTGCTGCCTCGCCCTTCAGCTGGAGTCATTTTCTCTGGAATGATCCCTCCCCTGCCTCTCTCCAGTACGGATTTGCCCTCACAGCCTTGTGACACAATGCTTGTTCGCCAGGTGCATTTTTAACTGTGAAATCAAGAGCTATACCTGCTGGCTGGGTGGTCTGAATTTTCTACTTCTTCCATTTCTCCCTCCCTGCAAAGTAAGGTTTTGATCATTCCCTTGTTCTCTGGGTCCCAGCTTCTTTCATGTCAGTCTGAACATATTCTCACAGTGCTTCTTTATACATGTTATGACGTCTGACTGGAGCATCTCAATAGGATTGGAAAAACTGTGTTAACACAAGGAAATAGCCTAATTATGATCATCATCATTTCCATTCCTGCTACTTGCAAAACTGATCCTGGGGTGACAGTCCCATTCTATTTGGCACATATATACAAAACATTCAGCCAAAAGACCATCTCTGTAAAAGGGGCTGTAAAAGTGGGTTCTGAAAAATCACTGTAGATTCTTCTTGATGTAAAGGAAGATGTCTCATTTATTGAGACATCTGTATTCAGGCTTTTTCCTGAATTTTTTAAACTTCTAAAAGCAAATTTATATCCATTTCATGAAAAACAGGGCAAAGAGTGATCCTTCTACGTGCATGAAAAAGCGTAACATAAGGCTGTAAAGGTACATAGAAGAAAATGGAGGAAACTGAGAGTACACACACACATTTAAAAGTTATTCACGTAAAAGCTAATGTTTGCTTCCAAATCCCAATTCCATTATGACCATAATAAAACAAACCTAGGTATAGATATCTATGAGATAGAGGCCACAAGCATCTGTGAATACCTGCTGCCCACAAGCACAGAAATACAACTCTTTCAGTCAAAGGAAATGCTGGGCTTAAACATCTTCAGAAAACAAGCACCCAAATTTCATCTTAGTAATACAAAGTAAGGGACTAAATTATTTTTACCTCAACATTCACCCTGCCATGATATTGTTCAAAAAGAGTGAAGAATTAAAAAAAAAATTCAAAAGTATTGAAAATCCAGAAACTCTCTTCATAATGTTGCAGCTAAATTATGAATTAAAATCATTCCATTATTATGCCACACAGTTGGGGCCTACTGGGGAAATATTGGCACACTACGAATTAGAGTTGTAATAATACAATTCTTGATTTCTAATACTTAAAATTTTCCCCATGGTGATTATGGTAATAATAATAATAATGTGCAATAACAGTAATTAATCTAATTAGTTCATTAAAATGATGATGGCTATTAATGCTATAGCTCATAAATTAAGACGAGACCTTCTCTGAACATTAATAGAGATGAAATATGTTTTCCTCTGCACAATGGACAAGGCACCAGCTGCTTCTTTGGTGAAAAAAATAGCAGGATGATTATCTAAAGATGCAAATGGAGTTTCTTTCACTACCCACTGTGAAGGTTGAATATCAATGACACAAAAATAATTTTTCTTCAGGTGGAAAGAAAACAGTCACAGCCCGCTGCAGAGGAGGGAGAGTTTTTCCTTTCCCAGTTCAAGGCCTGTGACCTGGCAGCACTTCCCCTGCCCTACTCTTCCTCCTTTGTCCCCTTCCTCATGAGAAACTTCCATGTGAAATGCTAAATTGATTACTGAACTTTTACTAGTACATTTGCTTGCTGTCTATAATACATTTACAGTGTTTCATTAATGAGCTTTTGGGTATTCATTTGTATGCATTCACTCTACCTATGTGAAACATCATATATGATAATAAATACGTATCTTGGTACATGGAGGTGAAAACCTTGTGCAAAGTTGCAGAAACATAGGATAAATCAATTATTTATGTCCTTTTTATTGCCTCACTGGCCAGATAATTCTGTGTTCCCTGGAGCTTTAACATTCCAATCCAGTGAACAGATTACAGCATCTATCATTTGCTTGAAATCCACATGCCAAATAAATATTTCTTCCATCTGCCTCTAATGTGAAATGTCACCTGTTTTCTACATGCACTGGTATGATTCAGTCTTGAAAGAGCTCCAGGTTTCCCTGCTATAAAGGCTTTGGAGTCTAACCCAGCCCAAGGAAAATGATGCCATCAAGACAGGGCATTCCAGTGCCCTGCTCACATCTACTCCAAGCCTTTTGAAGAACCCAAATCATCTTCCTTTAAAACAGGGAATTCACATGCAAAATACTTTCTCAGAAATACATTTAACTGCAATCTATCCTTTCGTGGGTTTCCTAGAAAAAGGTACTAGTGGAAAATGCCACTATATGAAGCTCTCCATGGAGGTCAGCCTTGTGTACCTTAAATATTGCCTCCCTCTTCACAGCCCAGAGCCAGCTGGAAAATGACATCCTACAGGGAACAGCAAGACAGAGAGAAGAGCAAAGTGGAACCTGTAGAGAGATTTTGCCAAATGACAGAATTTGGCAAATTTCTACAAATTTGTAGAGATCACAGACAGAAGAAAGGTCACAAAAAATAAAGTCCTCTATGGCTTCTGGGTTAGCAGAAGGTTGACCTCAAGCCAAGTGACCACTTCGCCTGTTTACACAAGTTATTTAACACTGTCACAGAGGGTTTGATTCTTTCATAAACAAATATTCTATTCAGAAAATATGTCTACTATATCCTGAGTTGCATCCTTCACATATTTCTACTGGTAAGCTGCAAAAATGGGGGTTCCATTCACAGACAGACAAAGGCCATTTGCTTACCTCCCTCCCAAAGCAGCCCTTCCGTGACATGGCTACTCCTTCACCAGCCTCCCAGATACGTGCTTTGGGATGATAAAATTTGAAATTCACTTATTTTGTAATTTCCTACCCTAACAATTGAGGTTAATGTCAGTTGATACGGTCATGAGTGAACCAGAAATATGACCAAACTCTAGTATCTCCCTATCCAAAAAATAACATGATAAAAAGAAATTGTCTAAAAACTTGTAAGGAATTACAACAAAATTGCACTTCAGCTGGGAAATGGCATCTGATTTTGCTTTCAAATATATACCCAGAGAAGTCACAAAACAGGTAACTCTCGAAGTATGATAATTAGTAAGAATTCATGGCTGCCGTGTAGGCATGGATTTATTTTTGTTTAATGTGCAACTTCAGTGGCAGTCTTAAGTTAGAAAAAAAAATGGTTATTTTCTGTGCATTTTTAAAGGAAATAATGAATAATTCAATTTTAAGGAAGGAAGCATAGGAACAATTGGCTCAATCTATCCTTTTCACTGTATTATTTATGCTGGCCTTTATTTCCATGAGAGATAAATCTCTCTTTAAAGAACTAATACTTCTAGAACAATTGTTTTTATTTACAAAATCTCAAAACATTTTCCCAAGACTGAGTCTTATTTTGTGAAATAAGCTTGATAAAAAAAATGGGAAAGACAAATAAGGCTAACATTTGAATAACATTCAATAGCAATTTTGGCCAAAGAATTACAGACTATTAGCATTTTTCTTCGTATGAGCTATTCTATTTACAGGAAGAAAAATGCTGGTCTATGGAAAACAGGGAAAAACCCCAACCTCTGAAAAAACACAGAACTTTTAAGTATTCTGCTCTATGCTATCATTTTCCTTGTCCTTACCCAGCTCAGAGCCTGGGTGCTATTAGAAAGGCAGGTTGACACAGAGGCAAATGATTTCTTCTACATTCATGATTGCTTTTCATTCTGCTTTATATTGTTCTTAATAAGCCAACTACAGTTCATGCTCCGTACATAGTGTATTATAGTTCTTCCTTGTAAAGAAACACAATAACTGCGAGGGATAAAAAAATCTCCCCTCCCACCAAATTGTAAGCAAATTGTTACAGGTCTAAAGATCTTGTTTCCAAAATAATGGCTTTGGTATTCATTCTTTTATTTTCCTTCATTTTTTTTAGTTTTCTTTTTTGGTGTTATGGTTCATGTTTTCAACTTCTCTGGAACAATGAGAAGCAAAAACAAATATAGCACTGTAAAAAATGAAAGCTGTTTCTTGCAAAATACTACCAGCCTGGCAGCTGGAGCTTTATAAATAATATCAAATATTACAAGGAAATAAAAACTGAGAAAATAGTTAGAGAACATTAAAGACAAACTGCCTTAAAGGAGAAAAATTTTGTTAGCAAAACCCAGAAGCTGAACAGGACCAACCAGCCTCTTCCTCTTGTCTCCCATCCTGCACTTGTAACTTCATGGTTATTTTGGGGATTTGCATGCTGGTCAGCAATATTTGCAAGCATACAAGAAAAACTACAGAACCATGTTCAAGATCCTATTTTTAACTCTGGTATTTTCTGTCTGCATCTTCAAAAAAATACTAATATCCAGGCTAGACATTGATGAGGTCTAAAAATCTTATGAAAAAATACCTGTGTTCACTTGGAGAACTTTTACGTCCCTGACACTGGATACACAGGTATCTCATGCTACAGAAAATAAGCTCGCTGAAAGCTTATGCATGAATAGACTTCACTTACGCCTTTGTTGGTACAGTGCCCTTGCTGATCTTACGCAGACAATGGAATGTTAGAGAAACAAACAGCAAGAGCTGCTTATAACACCTTCAACACAATGATCTCTTCCTTAAGGCACACATATCTTAGAAACACTGCTGGCAGGTTTCCATTTGTTCATCGTGTTCCTGCTGAGTCCAGATGTTTGCCTTTGCTCCACTCCAGTCAGAAAAATCACAAAAGGTTTCCTGATTTGCTCGTGGGCAGAGCTGTGTAAGCACAGTTGGTCCAGCCCAGTGACACAGAGCCTCTCTGGCTCCAGGGGGGAAGGAGAAATAACTGCAGAGCTCCATTTCAATGACTGCCACTAACAATCCTGCTGCACCTTTGAGTGAGGAGCTGAAACACTTCTGAGCCTGTCTGGATCATCTGCATCACTTCAGATCACTCAGTGCAGGCCTGTGCCATCACAACTACACCGCACTTCTGCTGGGCGGCTGGACCATCCTTTTTCTATCCCATAAAAAAATATTGCCTTCAGTAAGGACTTTGACATGAACAAGGAACTGGAACCCCTATGCCAAGAACTTCCAGTGAATCAGGATTTTTAAAATGCAGCTGCTCAGCACTTTCTTAGAATCTTGGAAGGATATTCAGGGTAGGTACTTCTGAGCATGAGGCAGTTCAAGTCAATGGTCAGATTTTAACAGCTTATCCCTCATTTGGAAAAATGAAGTGGTGAGGAACTGCCATATTCCACTGCTGGAGCTGCAGGGATCCTTGACACACAATTTCAAGGCTAAAGCACGGCCAGCACAGGCACCCTCTGGGGCTCCTGCACCAGCCCCATGTTCCACTGCACTTCCTGACAGCTCAGCCCATGCAGCATGTTCAAGGGAAGTCTTCATTAATTTAATTTCAGGGGGAAGCAGGTCATTCTTTCAAGTCTGTCATTTCCTAGATTTTACTCTCTGTGCTATAGGTACAATTCTTTGTTGATTCCCATGGAGCTGAACACATGCTCAGACAGAGAAGGAGAACACCTCAGCTAAGGTCTGCTTTTTGGCCTAGTGACACTCATGATTAGATTAAGTTCTGATGTTTGGCTGTCAGAATTCTTTCTGTTAAAGAGCACTAAGTATAAATTGCATAGTTGTGTCACTAATTATAATATTTAGAAGTGAAACATTTTTGCATATAAAAACAATAAAAAAAAAAATCTGCATTTTTTCTGGCTTAAAACCAAAACATGACTTACCCCTCCTGCTCTAGAAACAAATAAAACAATTAAAAGGAAAAACAACTTTGCTTCTGGGAAAAAATATTTCTTTTTCTTAATCAAATTCATGAATTTTAATCAGTAAGTGCCTTAATGTGTGAAGGGAAAATGGCAATTTTCACAGCTCTTCTCCCTGGAAGGATATTACATTATATCTTTTCCATTCTGAATGTCCCAGACATATTTTACAAGTGCCTACTGATACTTTAAAGTTAGGATTGAATTCTGTATTTAAATTGCAACCCATCTCCAGTTTCAGGTCATTGAGATACAAAAGGTCGTGATATTTGCCTTTCATTTTTCTCCTCTCAGAATACTAAAACTTGAGACTATAAAGAATGCTGTATGAAATATAATTTCTTGCCAATTGCATGAAGAATATACAGTGATTAAGTAAGTAGTTTGACCTGAGTTGTTTAATCCTATTCACCTAGGATCACCTTCAAAAATTTGGCTTCTCAATGCAAGTATGAATATTTTAAAGAATACAGGAAAAGATTCAAGGTGAGAAAAGGCCACGAAAGATGAGAATCTGCTTCATCTTTGGGTCAAAAACATTGTCTCTGAATAAAAACAATGAAAAAATATATAAGTGACTTTTCTTTTATGTTCAGCAGAGAATATATTATTTTCAATGTGGGACCTGAGAATGTAAAATATGATAAAAGACAATCTAGGTGAGATGGACTCTCTCTTCCCATGCCCAAAAACTTGCAGATAGGTTTTGGAATAAAGCTTTCAACCCCTTTTTACTGTCCTACTAGTGAAGAAGGTAAACAAAGTCAGTAGATCTTGCATCTGCTTTAAAGCCACTTAACACCTCCAGATGGATGTGAAGAGGTCACAGTGCAAATGACACTTAGAGGCAGCATTTCTACTGAAATCACTAGATTCACCAATTTATAGGAACTGAAATGGACCATTATCATCATCCAGTCTGACCTCCTGCATATTGACAACCACAGTCTTTTACCAATTTATTCCTGAAGTGAGCCTGTAATATCTAGTCCAGCTACTCTGTATCTTTTGAAATATGCCCATTTTGATTTTGGCACATTAAGGAATGGATGTTCTCTCTCCTTTCTCCGTAAATTTTCAACTGAGCAAATCAGTCTCACTATTAAAATGTAATGCCTCAGTTCTGGGACAACATCAAGTCCCTTATTTTTCATGTACTATAAGGACACTGTCAAAACTTTGCACATCACTTTTGCCAAGTACATATTTATGCCTCAAAACAAAAGCTGCCTTTTAGCATCCCATAGCAGGGACTCGTCAAGCTCAAAATACTCCATAAAAGTTACTGTGACAGGAAGTACAAGTACAGCTCCTGCACAATTAACTGCTCAGTAGCCAGGCTCAGGAGAACAGCTCTGAGGGCCAGCTGCCATGGGGAAATGACACTGTGCCTCTTGTGCTCTTCACCTGCTTTTCCTTTGCTCGTGTCCGGGGCTCAAGGCACATCTCAGGGCTTCATCATATGCAGCAATATACAGATACATCCCAAAAATACGGTCTTGTCTCGAAGTAACAGCACTGACTGCTCCCATCAGACCCCCAGTGACCCACACCAGATCTCTGCTGGGAGGCATCTCATCCTCCGAACACCGAACATGTGAAGTGTGTCATTCTTAATACTTCCACACACGTGTACATTCACAGCATCCGCAACTCAAAAAAGCAGCTCAGAGTTGTGATACTTGTTGCCTTTCCCCCCCACTTCATCCCTTCAGGTGTGCTCACAGGCCACAAGGCAGTGTCTGAGCTGGTTGAGCTTTCCCCTTTTCCCCTCTTAGCTAGCTCAGAGGTCAGCAGCCCTACAGGGAAGGGACAGAGGGGAGGCCGCTGGCAAGAGGGAAAGGGTGGCACAGGAACACCCGGCCATGCACAGGGGCTCCAACACCTTCCCTCTGGCAGCATCTGGAGGTGGGACTCACCCCAGGTACCCATGAGCACAAAGGAACAGAGACAGGGCTGTGACACTCCCTGTACCCTGCCTTACTCAGGGAGCCAAATCGATACTGAGTCCAGTGTGGGCAGTCACAAAATTATGTCAGAACCCATCAGTTCCATTAAGAAATTGATTCTTAATGATTACCCTCCTGATTACCCTTGGAGGAAACACATCCAGGCTGCACTCCCCAGCCAGTTAGGGCTTCCTATTTACACAGCTGTGGATCTCCAAAGATAACTGGTTGTTTTTTTTTTTTTTTAAATCTGCTTCTTTTGAAGAGATAAAATATTCAGCAGGTTGATAGAGCTTTCAGCTGCAACTCTCTTTCTTCCTCACTCTTAAGCCTAATAGCTCATCAAGATGCAGCTTGCTTCTTCTGCTCCTCCCCCATCAGTTCTGTTGTCCTTTTCAGCATCACAGGTTTTAAAGAGGTTCTGCTTATGGGGTTTAGAGGCAAGACACTCATAAGTCTGCTGATAATGCATCATGTTACTTACTGATTTTTAATCCCAAATCAGTATCTTCTCACTTTTAAATAGAAGTTGTATCTTTACCAGCTGTTTGTTTTGTAAAATTTAAATTTGACTTTGTGCTGTGACTGCTAACCTAATGCCTCCAACTGCTGAAAACCCCATCATTCTCTTTTCATAAACATCACCTACAAATATCTGTGTAACTTCCCTGAATGTATTACCCAATCATCTTGTGCATTTGTGATCTTTTATTCAGAAGCTGCAATTTATTACCATTAAAATCTTGTTACAGAGGATTATTTTCAATTTGTTGAAATTTAGCTTTTGTGCTAGAAAACAGGGAAGAAAGTTGGAAAGCAAGACCATGATGGACTTACTTTCCAGGATGCTTGTGTACATTCATGCGAAGGGTATTAAATGGATTTACTTCCTCAAAGAGGAGTTAGAAGGGAGTTAAAGATAAAAGGAAGAAGATTAGTTTGACACTGAAGGACTGAGAAGGCTTTTTTAACAGTATTTAGGAAAAAAGGAAAAATATAAAACCTAGCTTCTGCCGAAACTTCCTCCCACCCTTGGCTCCACTGTAAGTTATATAGGTATGCTAGATTTTCAAGTAATTTATTATTGCAAAAAAGACTGTTAATTTGTTTTCTGTTAAAGAGATAAAACACATAAATAACTCTCCATTCTTTCACTTTGAAGTGTCAGGTGTCACTTTACAGTGCAAAGTTTATTAGCCTTAAAAGTCTTTTTCTTCTTTTGCTTTGTGCTACTGCTCTTTTTAGCATGTGTCACATTTATGGAAATTTTAACTAACATTTCAGAGTGCCCTGTTTATAACACAGATGGTGTATTTTTAATTTATATATTTGTTTTTATTTACTGTTTTCTCTTTTCTGACCCAGAAATTTAATGAGCTCTCCCACACCTCGTACCCAGGGGAAGTAAGAAGACTGAAGAGGGCACGTTAAAAGCAGTAGCTGATTTTATAGCTGTTAAATGTGAAATATGCTATTTATAACAGAGAAATTGAAGCCTGTGGCTACTATAAAAATGCTCAAAGTGAGGTAGAGATGCCTTTAGTTGTGGGGAAGAGTAACTTCTTCACAAGTCATCCTACTAAATTTAACAGGAGTTCTGTGGAACAACTGAGTGTAAAAACTGAGTGACTACTACATAGTAACACATAATAAAATCAAAAAACGGTTTGGGTTGGAAGAGACGTTAAAGCTCATCTAGTTCCACCCCCTGCCATGGCCAGGGACACCTTCCACCAGACCAGGTTGCTCCACGTCCCATCCAGCCTGGCCTTGAGCACTTCCAGGGATGGGGCATCCATGGCTTCTCTGGGCAGCCTGTGCCAGGGCCTCCCCACCCTCCGTGGCACCCTTTTGTAGCGTTCACCACGTCACCACCAGGTAGGACAGGTATTACTCCATACACATCTGTGCAGCCTTGCCACTGCCATAACGTTGTCTCTGCTTCTGACTGCAGAAACGTTGATATCAAACATGTTGGGGCAGACTGCTGTGCCTCTGTTTACACTTCAGCAGGGGAAGGTTGTCTTCTGTATTACTCAGTTAACTTTGCAGCTATTTCCATGTTCCCCCTATGGCTTCAAAGAAGTCAATAAGCAATTGATAAATCTTCTGTCGCCTCGGGCAATTAATGGGAGTCACACAGCATTGACCGCATCAATTCTCGTGTATGTGAAAAGCAAAAAATTGATTTCACAAATTTACTGGTACCTATTGATTTAGTGCCTCTTCCCCAGGCTATTCCCATTCAACGCTTTTGTGAGGTCATTGAAAAAAAAATTCAAGACTGTCAAATAAAATCTGTTTCTTATTTGCAAGTATTTTTAGCCTCAGCAATGTGTTTTCAGGCTGAGCTTCAGGCTTGTAAGATTTTCATCACCTAGAAAGTAGGCATAAACAAACTGACCCAACCAACCATTAAGTGAAGGTGTTTTGAAGGTTCAGGGTCCTTTTAAAAAAGGTCCTTTTAAAAATGAAAATTCCACCTGCAAAAATCCTTACTGAGACTTCACAGGCTCAAGATGAGTTTATAGACAAATCAAAGTACTTGTGTATCTAACCATCCAATTTGCATCTGCATGCATCTGATTGGCAGCTGAATACCATGAACATCCATAAAAATTGTTAGTCCGAGCAGCCAGATTTGTTCCTAGGACTGAACATCTAGCAGAGGATCACGGAGACAAATGCAGAATAAGTAAACTGAATGTATCAAAAAATAGCAGCCTTTTGGGGAATTTGTCCTCGTGCACCTGTAGCTCACAGCTCATCACCCACATTTGTGAAGACACAATAGGCAGAACAGCAAGGAAAAATTACTTATCTATTTTTTTTTTATATTAACTCATTTTTTGTTAAAAATACCATTGAATGGGAAGTCATTTGGTTCTGCATCCTCTTTAGTCTCATCCTCTTTCAGACCATACAGTCAGCAGTGTGGGTTTGCTCTCACTGTCAGCACAGTGATACCCTGTGAACCCTTTTGTTTCTTTCCTATAGCGGCTCTTTCCTAGAATCTCCTGTCAGGACCAACCGACAACCTCAGGCTGCTGCAAGGAGCAGCTAAAATGAGATTTAGAAATTCTCAACGAGATACCAGTCATCCTCTTTTGCAAAGAGATGACTTATCCCCTGCTCTTCAAACATGGAAGTAAATTGACATTTTTTCAACTTTTTTTTTAAAAGGAAATCATTTCTACAGGATGCATGGATGTAAGTGCTGTGCTGAGCTGTGAAGGGAGTGAGGATGAGAAACAACAGGGTTCTTACCTACTTTGAAAGTTCAGTATACTGTCTTTTGGAGCAAGTCATCCTGAATTCAAAAACTCAAGTCAAAAATCTAAGTGAAAATTTACTTCTATGGAAGTGAAGCCTATGTGCATCACCTGATACACACAGAACAGTAAGGTAAGGATATGTCTGCAGTCATAACCTAAGACCACCAGAGCTGATCCCTCCAGCTGCAAGTGCCAGCCTCATATAAATCAAAAGGTTCTTTAAGGTCTCTGGATGCATTAAACGTGATTTGTTCCTCCACCCCCAGGCCATCATACCTTTGCTTGCTGAGTAAGGCACCAGTCTCTGCTGAGAAGCCTTTGCTGTGTCTGAGCACGCATCAGGTCCCACAGGCTCCGAAAACCCACTTGGTGCAGTGGCTGTCCAGGGATTAAACAAGCTGCACTCGGTATGTTCTTCTGTGAAACAAAAAAAGGAGCAGATTTTCAACAGAGTCTGTTCTTTATTGCCTGTATAGAGCAACAAGATCTCTGAAAAATGAAATGAAAACTCAGAACACTGTTATTTATGAATACACGGTTAGTACTGAGGTAAACTTTAATATATGAATGACGGTAAAAGAAACCAGAAATAACCAAAAAAAAAAAAAATTCCAACTGTGTAAGTGATATCGGAAACTCCATATGCATATATCAAAATACTGTGAGAGAACGATCAAAGTCATTTTTAATAGGAACTAAGAAACTGGAATTTAACTGGATGACTTGTCAGCTTGATATCCACCAAATCAATGATCCCACATCTGAGTAAGGACAACTAATTACTTAAGCAGCGTTGTTGTAGTGACAGTGTCAATCCCATAAAATGTTTCCATTTTTCATTTGACAGAATAAAGGATCCCTATTTATTCTAGTAATGACTGCCCTTGAACGATGGAAAAATGTTCTCTGAAGTATTTCTAAAGGAATAACAAATAAATAAACAGTTACTTCTTCCTTATGTTGTTTAATAGCTGTACTTTAACACCCATTGAAAATTTTATAAAATAATATTTAACTCCTTTTTAAGTACATGTTAGGAAACACTAACTTGCTACTAGAAAGATCTTTCTCTAGTATTAAAATGAAAACACAAATGACCATGACAATATAACAGAAACAAAGATTTTACAATGACAAATACAAACAAAAGAATAGGTACTGAAAAAGTTGAAAACCATGACAATTGTATTTTGAAGTTTATCTAGAGATGAAGAAGCTTCATTCTTTCCAAAAGTTGCTTTGATATCTTTACGAATACAATTACTATTTCGCTATAATTCTTTCATCTGGGCTGCCCTTGCTCTGTAACTTACCATTCTTATTGTGAATATGACTTGTATAGTTTATAAATGTATAATTTTCATAACATTACAAATGAAAGCTGCATAGAATTCTGTTTCACTTATATAAAGAATTTGCCAGGGCCTATTTTACTTTAATAAAGAAATGCAATTGGCTAATTTCATGGTTACATTGATAAATTAACTGAAAAACACAAACATACATGGTTGTTATTTTTCTGTATTTTCTCAAACAGATTACAAGCACCAAGATAGAAAACAGAGGACAAGCTTTACAAACACAAAGGATATTAGGAATCAAATTAAAACAGACATAAAAGATGGATATTACATGGGAGGCAGCTCCTTCTTCTGTCATCCCATTAGAGAATTAAATAAATAAAGCTTAAAAAGTAATATATTATTAATCAACTTTATCAGCAACCTCACCACTACAAAATTCTGAGCTGTAAGGAAATAGCATCAACTCATTTCAAGCTATCACGCCACCTACAACAGGAAAAGAGTATTTTACTGCCTTACATTGTAATTTATAACCCACTAAAGGTCTAATGCCAAGCCTCATATCAGGTAGCACTTCACTGATAAAAAGTTCAGGTTCCTTGGATTTTGGTGGATGCAGAGTTGAGAGAGAACATGAAAACCTGTACCTCTCACCTGGCACTTTCACACCTTTATGTCACCTGCCCACACCATCTACACTCCACGCCATCAGCCACTGCTGCAGCCATGCCAGGTGTGACTGATGCAGCATTAGTGACCAAAGGCAACAATACAGGGGTGGCAGATGTTGAAAACGCCATCAGATCACATTCATTGTAGGCAAAAGAAACATTCAGACTGCTCTGTGGTAAGAAATTCACCTTGGAAAACAAAGATGCTGCTCACTGTCATGTAACACAGCTGTGGATATTGGGCTGTTCAGAAAGCAGGTCAGGAACTATAAAATTTCCAGTGTCAGGAGATTCTGTTTCCCAATGTAATTTCTATTTTATGCTTCCCATTTTTAACTTTTGGACTCTTCTTGCCTCCACACAACAGATCAACAAAGAGCTGGTAACAAAAACATTTTAATGCAGCTGTGGTCAGAGACGGGATTTGTGCCAGTCAAGAGAGAAATTGTACTGGTAACAATCAGTTCAATTTCAGAAGTTTAGAGGAAGAATTCTCTAAAAACTAACAAAATAAAAACCCTAACCAAACACTTTCAAACTGCATCTCTGCAGTAATGATGGAAATAAAACCACCTGTTTGAATATTCCTCTTTGTTTTACTCTGTATTGACTGAAGTGATTACAAGATGCAGAACAGGAAAGAAGCATCATTAAAAGCTGCACACCAAAATTTGTGACTTCCTTCCCAGGAAGAAAGGTTTAATTCTTTATGAAATACACAACACCATTCCTAAAAACCAGAACACAATCCATGACCTTATGGTCTCAGCAAACATGAACCAGCATCACTATCTTGATGAAAAGAAAATTAACATCAGGCTGTATTGTATCATCCTGAATTTATAACAACTGAAAATAGTCATTTGGTGTGTTTAAGGGCCATACATTTTGGAGCTACTTACCAATGAAAAACTGTAAGAATTGTAGAACTAAGCCCACACCCTTTGTGGCATTTAAAGCCCTTGCTCCCATTAAAATGAAACTCCTCAGTGCCATTTCCAAAAAGGATTAAAATGCTCAAGAAACAGTCAGATAATTGGAAAATAATTACATGCTAAAACTCTACCAAGAACAAAGAAAAAGTATGTTACACCTATCATGTAATTCACTCACAGTACAAAAGAAATTACATTTTAATGTTATTACAAATATTGCATTTATTCCGTGTGTATGATTTATTATTAAAACAGTAAAATGAAATATTCTGTTTAATCAAATGTATTCAAAGTAGCTTCCTTGGCTGAAAACGTAAAACTCAATTTTCTTTTTAGCTCTCCGTGGAGATTCCCTCCCAGACAGGGACTGTGCCCGTGTTCCGTGCTGAGCACTGCAGTTCTGCGTGGCACTGCTTCCCCCCGTGCCCAGCAGCTCCTCGCTCTGCTGCTTCTGCCCCCCGACCCAGCTTTGCAAGGGATCTAACGTGAAACCCACTGAGCTGAACAGAAAGATCTGCACTGATTTCTCTGAGCTGTGGACCGTCCTTCTCCAAACAGCAAGAAGCAGTACCAATTAAAATGTTGATGCAGACACCACTGATTCTGGAGTTTAAGCTTTCCATGTAGTTCAGCAGTCTTAAGAACCAACTCAACCTTTTTTCATTTCAGAAGCCTATATTTTCTATGTAAATGAATAATAAAAGTAGTTGAAAAACCTCTTTATTTGCAAAACTCCAATATAGATTTGAAGAATCTCTGAGAATAAATGACGTTTCCAGATTTTTTTAAATCTCTGGAGTCATTTTCTAGCAGCACTGATGCCAAAGACCAGGAGAGAGGGACACCTCAGGCAGATCCAAGGAGCCGTTAGGAAGGGAGCAACCCAGCCAAGCCGCTGTGGCATCCTAAACGAGTTCCCTCCAGGGCAGCAGCTCGGCTCAGGCAGAGCAGGCTCTTAAGAGTCTGACACTTCTAAGGAGCTGTTCAGAGGTGATGCAGGTAATTGTGGGCGTGCCGTGCGGAGCTGTGCTCAGATGGGTTGCTGCTGTCAATGTTAGCATGTCCTAAAACTCGCTTTGCCACAACCATCTCTTAATGTATTCCTTTCATTCACCTTTTCCTTCCTCTGTCTTTTCGTGGCCTTCAGCTGAGGCCAGCCCACTTCATCATTATTGATCTTATGTTCATTTTTCTAGCTACAAAGTCTCTGCAAGGATATGCTTTGTATAGGAGAAGTCTGCTTGATGTGTAAAAAGAAAATGAGAACTTTCAATTCTAGCTGAAAACCCTATAAACATCAGATATTGAATTGTCATTCAACTGTTACCAGAGTTCTAGTAAACATCTGTAAAAGCTGTTTTTTTAATTATGTTGGTACATTTCAATAGTGTATTCAGTAAAAGTGAGAGTATATTGTACAAATTTACAAAAAAAAAAAAAAAACCACTAAAAAAACACAAACAAGCAAACCAACACAAGCCCACCAAAAACAAAGCACATTTTAAGTCTTCTACTTCTCAGTAAAAATTTTTCCAGGGAGTTGGGGTTTAAAGATATTAACTAGTTGCTACCTCAATGGACATTCTTTGTCAGCAATTTAAAAATTTGTTGTCATAGAAAGAATATAAGAGAAATGGATTGCTGGAGAGTTAATTTCAAAAACAAAATGAAAAACAAGCATACATGAAATGAAAACTCTGAAGAACTAGAGAATAAAAAAGTAAGCAGATACCTTAATGCATTGTTTTTTATATTAAATATTTTCCAAGTGAAAGATTCAAAGTATTAATGTTTTATTGTTGTGGGAATAGCTAGATGTAAATCAAAAGAATGAGCTGCTGCATACCACATCAAGTAGGTTAATTTTCCACTAAAGTTAGTGATTTCAAGAGCAGTGTGAAGTCTGACTGTGTTAACGGCAATTCGGTTATCAAACTGTTCGATTTTGGTTGTTGTTATGAGACTCCATCTGCATATTGATTTTATATGGTGCTTGCAATTGGAACTCCACAAAAAAGTCTCGTTTGTATTTTTCACCTGTAACAGCTCCACTTGAGCAGCAGGAGCCCCTGAGTGAGGAGGAAGATGCTCCCTGTTGTCGGTGTTGGGGTGGCCACGACAAACACAGGCAGTGCCTCGGACAAGGGCAAAAAGCCATTTATTCAAGGAAACAGTCTCTTTTCTACACTTTAGTATGTTATCATTCGTGTTAGATATTCATTGGCTGCTAAATGACTACAATAGATTCACTGGCTATTATTTAACTACAATATACTACTATTGGTTACCTATAGCGTGAGCATTAAAGCACTCAGAAAAATAGGAGGTGCAATATGTTGCTGTTTCCTCCTTCTATTGTTTATGCTTCGTGCTTCTGCTAATCTCACAATTCCCATGGGTAAAACCAAATTCTCAGGGATACACAGTGATTGTGCCTAAGTTGAGATCTGGGAAAGTTTCAGACCAGCAGTCTGTTCCCATACCCTGTTACTACCCAGTCATTTTTATTTTCCTTTCTTTCATGTTGTATTATACAAACACAGAAAATACAAATACTGCCTTCTACCCATCCCCTTGTTCCAGGTCCCACATCATCCTGCCACAGGGATCATCTACCATGCTTTATTTTCTAGTCCATCCTTTAAACTCACTGTACTGCAGCTGTTAAAGTGCTCCTGGCTGCTGTCTCCTGCTGTAGAAACTGGAGGAATGGTACTCACATTTAAATTCAAATACCTCCTGAGTAAACAAAACCCGTACATCCTAATACTGAATATAACAGTTCTTTAAGTATGCTGTAAAACGTCTTTCATGGACCAAACATCACTTTATTGGAAATTTTCCCTGACAAGAAAAATAGACATACTACTGTTCTATATGCAAAGCTGTACTGAGGGGAAGGTTCAGCCCTCATTTGATACATGAAGTCCTACACAATAATAAAGCAAAACCTCTTCCACTACAGTTTCAGATAGAGCTAGTGAGACTGCCTGGGAACTGACAGTCCCTATCCCAGCCTTCCTGAATGTTTCTGGGCTTTTCAGGTTGGATTATCTAACTCTCCTCAAAGCCTACCCAGATTTTGACATCTCTTTTTACCGGACCAAAGACAAAGATAAATGCTAGAGTGAGGTGTAGTGGAGAAAGACATCATGGTTAAAAATACTGAAAAGAAATCTAAATGTTATTTTTCCTCTACTGAAGCAGCTGATTGCAGTTCCATCAAACTCAGAGATGCAGCACTCAGTGCTGGGTTATCATTACAAAACATCCCCTTAGTAAAGTAGGTCATGTAGCAATAATCTGATGAAAACTGCTGACATTTGGGTTACAAAATAGCAAATATGTTAATTCAAAAGGGAAGTACACCAGAGCTTGCCTGAATCCTAAATAGCTCCCATCAGCTCTAAGGAACTAGAGGACAAGTGGATTGCAGTTTCTGTTATCCTCTACCTGACTGTGATTAAATCTGTAATCATTAGTTTCACCTAGAAAAAACAATTAAGTTTTCTGCTCCTCTGCATTTCATTGGATGGGAAAGGATGGCAAACCAGACCCTGGGGTTTACTTTGTGTATGGCACTTGAACCACGTGATTCATGTCCTCTCCATGATCAGTGGTGAGAGAGAAACCATCCTTTCACAGCTGCTGCACTTGTGTCTCTATTCTGGTAACAGGTGCCTTATTTTCCAGATATTGAGAAAGACATGTTGGATCTTTGTCCTCCTATGGAAAGTAATGGCAATCCCTACTGTTATACACGAAAACAGAACCTACATGAGTTGTAAGACGTAAATAAATTTTGTCCCCACAAACTGATCTTTTTCCTCTAGTCAATCCTTGCTTTTCTCGTATATAGAGTCAGCAATGTTTTTTCTCTCCTATTTGTTCTTTTTATTTCCTCTATCTCCATTTTGGCATAGTCAGTTTCTTCGTCAATTTAGCTTCAATAATACACAAATCTGAAAAACTTGTAACCACAAATGGCCCCGTTGTGGCTTCTGTGATAAGAGAGAGTCTCCTAGGCCTCATTTTAAAAGGATCTTTCTTAATGAATTTTGTAGCTTATGGTTTTCATGCAGTGCTTTTCTTTCAATGTTATAACAAATGCTTGTCAGTAAGGAGAATTTGCCACTGAATCCTTGATAATGCCCTTTATTCTGCAGTTCTCTGCAGATTTGGAGTAATCCAGTTCTGTATTTGTTTAATTAATGCTACTGTGCATTTCATGCTGGTCATCCAGTCATCTTAACCTCCTCAGTGAAATAAAAGGAGCTTAATTTTCTATTGCCTCAGGATTTGAAGGTTTATAAATGAAAGATAAAGACTTAATCCTGGTTGATCAGTTTAGTGAAAACTGTTTTTCTTTACATGATATCAATCCCATAATTTCTGCAGTTTTTAAAAATATTCAAATCATAGTTCAGCCTAAAGTTGTGGGAAAAAACAAGAGGTACATGCACATTTCGCATAAAAACTGGTGAACAACTATTTATTGAATGGCAGAGCTTGGTGAGATTTTGCTTTGCTAAAGGTAGTGTTTGTCCAGAAACAAGGTAAATTTTGCAGCTACAGATAGATATAGATATTATTAATTTATTCAAGGTTGGGAGAACCCCTAAGCACGTTCTGGCTTGAGGCTATTCCCCAGCACAGGGCACAGCTGTTGAAGTTAATGCAACCAACACAGTGTTCAGTGTCATTCCATACTGTTCCAACAGCCTCCCACGAGGGCTGTGCCTATGGGGATTTAACCAAATCCTACTGAAGTCAGCAGCAGCACTTCCAGTGATCAGGACAAGCTCTATGCCAGTTCCATGATGAAATGAAGCAACACTGCCTCCTGGTTTGTGATCTGTGTCACAGAACTGCTCAGGACTTCAGTGTGCCTCCCAGTGACAAACAGCTGCTCAGGAACAGCAAAAACAGGTTCTTACAACTGAGCTACACAGAGGGTACAGCACCACGGTGAAGTTTCAGCGAAGTAATACATAAACTAGAAAGGAGATTTGTGACTTTGTGTTTCAAGTTAAGATATAGCAGGGCACTTTCTCCTTATAAGGTTGCTTCTGTGTGCCATTGATTTTGCAGTTTATTATTAAAGTGTCTTACAAGAGAAATGGCAAGCGGATTTGACACTGGGAGACATATTAATGGCAGGAAACCTTAGAAAAATGGGCACTCTGATAGTTATTAATCAGACCGAGCTACGGCATGAGCCTCCCCTTGCTCCCCTTTGCTTTGACAAAGAAGCAAATCCTCTGGCATCCTCCAACTCATTTTAACAGTTCCACAACTGCGGATTTCCCTCCTGCTCATGAAACAAACTGCTTCTTCAAGAACTTCCACTCTGGTTCCCAAGCAGCACTTACACTTCATGACTCTACAACAGTATAATACATTAAAAAGTAATAAAAGCTTGTTCCTTTCTTAAAAAAAAAAAAAAAAGAAAGAAAGAAAAGAAAATACAAAAAGTTACATTCCTGTAGTGAGCTGTGATTATTTCTAATCGAGGTCTCTGGAGAAGGAGGAGGACATGGCATTTAAGCCAACTGAGCCCCTCTACTCCAAAAGGCTTATTCCTAATAGCATTGAGGGGGAAAATTGATTCTTTTGATCTTGTCTTTTAATCTTAAATTTTAATTTGAACCATAAAACTTTAATAACTGTCCTCTAGGTTTCAAAGAGAACAGCACTAAGTATTTTCTGCACACTGCATATTACACATGTAAAGCCAGATTCCTTTGTATCTACAGGAACTGTGAGGGCTGCTTATTAAATTAGTAATGACCAGAAGTCAATGGCTTTCAACCCCTTGGAGTGCCTGTTGTATCTCAAGCCAAGAAAAATAAAATCACTGTTGTCCATGTAGAGCCCTTATTTGCATAAGCATCATGGCATTTTAAAATAATTATGCTTATCGACTTCATATGGGATTTGGAAAAAATGCAGGATTTCCCTAATGAAACCTAACAGGTTTCACAAGGTTGAAATGCAAAGTAATTACTTGTGTCCTTCCAAGAGCTAAAAAACTGATAATTAATTTTATATGGTACAAAGAAACATATACCAGCTGGTGTAATAATTTCGCCATACAGCTGGTAAGCAACAAATTCTCTGATATGAGCCCAAGAGGAGAGAAAGTGAGTTCTGTTAAAAGGCAATTATTGCAACCTGAACAGTTGTCACAGCATACTTAGAAATGACCAACAGCTCTATTTCGCAAATCAGAGATTTAATTTTTATCTGAGCAGGAAGGGAAAACTGTACTTTAGTTCTCCTGGCAGAACAACATCATAAATTGCAGTAATTTATGAGCCAGCTGACTTGGTGTTAATGTGTCTGTCTGTCCTGCCGCAGGACAGAGGGTACCTGTGAGAAGAGAAGCCTTCTGCAGCAGATGCAGCTTACACCAGCTTACAGACCCAGACAGCACCTTTCGCTTTTTCCACTTTCAGTGGCAGCAAACATTATTCCCACTGATGGCATAATCACCCAGAATAGAAGCAACCACGGAAGAAGTTAAACTCTGCTTCATTTTACAGTATCAGCTGTTTGCCCACAGTTCTTGGTTTAAAAGGCCAGGAGGGTTTCCAGTGTTTGCAAAATGTGCTACTACGAGGAAGTTAAGGCAAAAAAAAGGATCATTCTGAGGCAATAAAGACCTCTTTCATTTCAAATTCCCTTTAATGTAGTTTCTATTCATGCAGCAATTGCCTTGCATTTTCCAGGCAATAAAAAGGGGGCAAAATTTTTTTGGTAAGTGATTCTACACCTGCATGCTGTTTTTAAATCATATTTGTTTGTCTACAAGGTAGGACAGCCTTATAGAAGGCTCAGACTTCAGCCAAATTTAGGAAGTATGATTAATGGCAATTTTTACTAAAAACTATGGGGTTTTTCTGTTGTTGCTATAATGTAAGATTGGAAATAAATACTGATGGTGGTTAAGCCGGAGTGAAGAATTATGTACAAACACATTACTGAGGCTTCTTCTTGCTGTATGTCCTCTCTGTGTCTCTAGCACACCACCAGCACAGCACTTTCCTTAGTGCCAGTAACACCACTGCTCTCATTCCAACATCCTGGTGTCAGCTTTTGTAGAGGTCAGCACAGAGAACAAGGCTATGGCTGCACCTTCTCATCTCCTGCAGCCTCAGGGCAGATCAAACCATGCCTTGTTACCCACATCGCTCTGAGTATTACTGCATAAAGCTGCTGGAGTGCTGCTGCAGGGACATCAGAGCTCACAGATGAAGAACTGAGTCAAAGGCTGAATGAAGGCATCTTTGGATTAAAAACATCCACTTAGAACAAAAAGTTAAAATTAAGCTGTTGTCTTTTATAGTTCTGCAAATAAAGATGGCTATTTCTGACGTAGAACAGTTCACTTAACTGCTGTTCTGAGATTCAGCATACATATTCACCTCAATATATTGTATTAAGAGGCTTGCTCCTGAATCCTTCTCATAGCTCTTCCTTTGGATGTCTAGGCAGAAAACACCCAGAAGGGAAATTTTTAAGACACTGTAAGATGATGTTCTTTGAAAACAGACCACACTGTGTTGTCAGGAGATGTAAAATAATATTGTTAACTTTGGTAATTAGCTTGCCTGAATCACAGCCCAAGTGAAATGGTCCCATTGTTAGGAGGCCTATTAGATCGTAGCTGATACTCTCCCCACACTCCTTGAGGTGCAGCCCACGCCTGCTGAGAAACACTAAGGGATTTGGCACGAGCATTTCACTGAATCCAAGGGGGATTGCTGAGAGGTACTGTTACACACACAGATATAGATGTACACATTGTGTGTGTGTGAATTGATTATGGTATGAATGCTGTTATCATGAATCTGCAATTAAGTCACAGTTATAATCGTGGTAAATCCTATTAAATCAGTTATTAAATATTAAATTAGTCAATGAGTAAGTGCTGCTAAATCCTTTCTGAATCCTTATCTTTTGTATCCATATCCTTTGCACCCTTACTCTTTTTCAGCCTGTATCCATGCAAACCATTCAAAACTGATACTGATGCTACTTTCCTATGTCTGATTCATCTATGCACTAAGAAGTAGAGTGAACCTTGCCACTGAACTCTGTTAAGTTGCACTTCCACAAATTTACAGTGATTCTTTAGAAGGGGCCTGCAGATCGAGTGGGAATGTCTAAGTACTGGAACACTAAATCCAAGCAAGACCTCCAAGGGAGAGAACAACTGCTGATCTAAGACTAATGGACAAAGACAAGTTTCCAGTTGAAAAGTAGTAACTGAGAACAGGTAGGATTGTGTAAAATATTAATTGTTCAATTCCACCCCAGCAATCAGCAGCAGAACTGCTTTGCTCTTGCTCTCCCCCTCCCTGTGATCCTGTGCATTGTGACAGACTGGCTGTGCACTGACAGAACACCTGCCTGCAAAGGGAAAGCTTTCCAAATTCAAAGCTTGTCAAAAGCATCAGTTATTGCCTGTACACATTTGATTTCATTCTGTCAAAATCTTAGGCTGATGTACATTACCTGGTGCAGTGCAACACTGACATGAAAGCTGTCAATGATTTTCTACCTTCTCTAATGCTGATTTAACTATATTATATTTAAGAACATGCAGCTAACATACTCAAAAAAAAAATCATGGATGAATTAATTTCATCAATTTGTATTATCAGAAAAATAGCTTTTCTTTTTAACCAGCTTCAGATAAGAATTCTATATTTCTAGGCTAAAAGATTGCTTTTTATTTTTTTTTTTCCAAAGGCATTCACACAGAGAGCATTTTAATTTTCCACACTATAGCTATGTTGACCTTCCAGACCTTGCAAAGTAAAGTATTTATGATCCCAGAGTTTTTTTATGGTATTGTTTCAATATTTTTGTAACATTTGTATTTCTTGCTGATGTTTTTGGCATTAAAAATCACTCAAGCTGTGCTGAAATATAATGATATTCACTGAACCATAGTATGGAAGGATAATTCAGTTCAGGGAGGTTATTCTAGCTCATCATGTACACAAAGGCTTGAAAGAAAATGCAGAGGATTCTCCGTTCTTGACATGTGCACTATTCAATCTCTCTTTAAAAAAAATAATGTGACACGGAGAAGACTTCACTTACATTTCAAAATATGCAGCTTTTGTCTGCAGAGCCAGGCAGGCAAAACAAGTATCCAAAACGCACACATAAAAACACCTTTTATGGTCTTCCCAGAAACACACCATCTTTTCGATTCAATTGATCATGGAAAACTCAAGTCTGTAAGAGCCTCCTTTTTCTTTTCTTCCAGTAGCAGAGCCTGTCACTCATTAGTTCATCGCATTTCAAAATATTATTAGCAAGTCACAAAATGTCACTGTGTTAGTTTTCCTGCAGGCTATGCTGTGTCTTACATTTATCCCCATTTTCTTTTTTTAAAATTCCTATTATCCATTCCCTCTTTTGTCTTTTTCTTGTCTTTTCTGTGGTCTTTAATGGCAGAGGTGACACTCGTGGAGGAAGACAGTTCTGCCTCATCTTGACCATTCTGATGCTTCTATAAACCTGTGACTTTAGAAACTTCATTCGTAGTCTCTCCTGAAGCTGACAGTTCTGCAAACTCCAAGGGCACCGGTGTCAGAAAATCAGACACAGATCTCTGCTTTTTCAGGTTGGAAAACCAGTTCATCTTCAATATCCACAGCCTGAGCTGCTCAACTGTATGTTAATTAAATACAGGCTTTCCAGTCTTCTAATAATCTCTGAAATGAGACTACATGAATGCAGAAAATCTCCTGTCTCGGCATCAAGTGCTATGCAGCCAGTTTGGAGTTTACAGTGCTATGAGGCACAATTTGGACCCTTTATAGCAGTGAGCCCTTTCTTTTGACTGAACACCTGGTCACATCAGCATTCTCTGGATTTCTGGAATGCTTTTATATGAAGTGCATGATGACCAGTCTGGAATCTGCAAGAAGACAATGAAGTAATCCATAAAGATTACAGCATGGCATGAGCTCAGATGACTTATTGCTGTGATATATAATACAAAAAGCAGATAGTGAAACTTAGCTGAGCATGGGTCCTCAACTCTGTCATTCTATTTTATACAGAATGCTTTCAATAGAATTTCTCTCTAAGAGCCAAGTTTCAGTGAGAAAACCTTTACTGCCCCCCATGGACGGGATGTCTAAATTAAAAGAGTTCAGAAACAAGAGTTAAGAAATATTTTAGGCTTCTGTGTTATTCATTACACTTCCTAATGTTAATATGTTCTATTTCTGAAATATAAATTGATACACAAGAATAGGGTCAGCAACCCAGTGGGTGCAAGAAGTCAGATAGAGCATTTGCAACATTTTAAGTCATTAAAAATGGACTCAGCCCTAAAATAGATCTATATTTTTATGGTTTTCTGTGAGACATTTAATTAAGTTCTCATCACAATTCAAAAATTTTAATGAAAAATATAATCATAATGCTGGACTCCAAACTCTTCAAAGGAATTTGATGTATTTATGAATAAGGATCCATCATAGCAAGCAGTAGAAACACTGTATGCCAAGGTTTTTTATTTCTTTTTTCTATCCCAGTCAAGCATGATTTTCTTATGATTGCAAAAGTAGTTAATACATTACAGATAATTTCCATTTCCCCTCATGAGTTTTTTATGGATAAATTTTGTAACAATTACAGAATCCTATAAATTGTGCAAAATTAGCTGTTCAGCTACCAGTCTAAAATAAGCTGCCAGGAGCCTCAGCTTACTTTGAGGCTTGATACAAAAACTTACTAGGCTACAAAAATATTTGCCTTTTTTTTTTTTGGTTGTTTGGTTTTTAAAGCCTGGAGATACAGTTACATTTGTTGAATATGTGCTATGAATAGTCAGCTTTTTACATCTACATACTACACACAGAAATTGTTTTGTACCCTAAGTACCATAAAAATATCACTGTGGGGAAACCCCAGTCATGAAGCTCACGACTCCTTCATATATATGTAAAATACTTGGCCGGTTTTTTTAACAGCTTCACTTTCTACATTCATGATTTTCTGATTTCATTTCCTAAGTGGGTTTCTTATACCTGCTATAAGAGAGAAGCTGGGAAACAAATCAAGATAAATTATTGTATATATTGGTTAAATATCAAGGCTTCAAAATAATTTCATATTTTAGGCAGACATGAGCCACCATTTTTGAAGGTTTGAGTTTGATCACCCTGCAGGTGACCTTGTGATTACTGAAACCTGCTCTGTTCTAAAGGGTGTCTGTCCTTAGGAGACAACCAGCTCCTTCTCAGGGAGCTTCCACTTGCATGAAGTAATACTGCTCCAAAAAACAGCCTGAGAAAGTCATCATGAATTTGCATTCAAATCACATCTTATTTCATTTTAGGGCTCTGTTTAAAATCTGAGTGTTGGTTTTCCTCTGTGCCTCCTGTAGATCCTCCTGGAATCAGGATCTGTGTGTAAAGGACCATCTTCTTTATTATAATCTCAATAAATCTAATCCTGCTTTTAACTGGCTGCACATGAGCTGCATTTTTTCTTGCAAATACACAAGACCAATGAAGTCTTATGGAGAAAAACCTGTGCTCAAAGAAATCACTAGAAAAAGAATGGCTTAAGTGCCATTCTGTATTTCAGTTTTCCAGCTGGGATTTGGTTGGTTTATCATTTATTGTAGAACAGTGAAAAATGGTATTTATTATGTGGAGAAGTAAGATTGCTGTTCTTCATAAACTTGGCTTTGTCACAACTATGTACCCATTTGTTATGAGTAAGATTGCAAAGAGACCATCAAGTTCAGCAGCACCAGCAAATCCAGGTTATTATTTTCAGTCTGAAAACTTGTGCCTAGCTTTAGTGTAATTCAAATAATGTCCACTTTTACGATTATGATAGTAAGAACTAATCACTGGTTGACATTTTTATCCAAGTGTGGGTTCTGGGGACTAAAAATTTGCCAAAAAGTCTATAGCTTCTATCCAAATTCATCTGGAGGATAATTGGTGTTCATTGCAACTTTGTGAATCTATTTTCTATGTTCAGAAACATGTATGGACCTGTTAATCACATATCTCTGTTCTTCACCTATCTAGAAAACTTCAGTTCTTATCCGCAAATTCTCTAAACTTCTACAGTGCCATCATTACTGAAATTCATAGTCTCTGTGTTGAGCCTTCACATTTCTTTCGAAAATGAAACTGAAGCTTTCACAGCCTAGCCTTAACTTTGGGGATTTATATTCCCTGATTCTCTTCCATAGTCAACAGAGGAAGATGATAAGGAAATGGCCTCAAGTTACACCAGGAGAGATTTGGACTGGATGTTAGGAAAAATTTCTTCCCTGCAAGGGTTGTCAGGAACTGGACTGGGCTGCCCAGGGAAGTGGTGGAGTCCCCATCCCTGGAGGTGTTGTGCAGATGTGGTACTTGAGGACTTGCTTTAGTGGTGGACTCAGCAGTCCTGGGTTTGGATGGCAATTGGACTTTGTGGTCTCAAAGGTCTTTTCAAAGCTAAAAGATTCTGTAATTGTATGATTGATGTTCTCTGGACACCTCCATGAAGGGATCTCTGCTGACTGTAACCAGAACACAAGGGAATTAACTTATCTAAGAAAATGTACACCTTGTGTGGCATTCTCTTGAATTCTTAAATCATTCAGATGCTGAGGAGTGCTTGGTCCATATGTTCTCTCCCTCACTCACCAGTAGCTGCTTTGCCTTTGTACTTAAAAACCCAAATTTTCGCATGTATAATGAATGTCACTGATCTGTCCAGCAGCTGCTCACAGGACCCTGGTACAGGCCAAGTACGAAAACCACTTATGCAAACACACTTACCCAACAGGAGTCATTTTAAGATTTGTGCGAAAAGACAAAGCAGTATTCCCAAGACAGCAGTTCCATGGCTTAAGTGTTCTTTCAATAAGGTTTTCATAACCTCATGGCGCAACTGCTGCCCAGTTTCTATGTATTTTTTGGGAAACATTAAGTGAAAGAAAATCACAATTTCAAGGGGCCAAGAGAATACTCAGCCTTACTGGAGTTTTGTAGGTACATTTAGGTACTGTTTTAATTCAGAGTCAAAAAGGGGCTAACAAACTTGCCATTTTATAAAGTTTAATCTGAATGCCTGCCCCTTGTATTTCTGTGCTGGGAGATATTTATATTATCCCTTCTGCACTACACTATCAGGCTGACTGTTCCCTGCAGCTCTGCTGACTCAAAATAATGACTCGTAGGGAAGCTCTAATGACAGAACAAGGGGCAATTACAGACACAGCATGAGCCTTGGAATAACTGTGTGATGTATTTTGTGCAGTTGATTGACCCTGTGTTCAAGTTCATTTGGGCCCTGATGCCATAGATCTGGCCTATGCCTGAAGGTATATGGCTTGTTAATCTCAATATAAGAAGACAGAACAGATTAGATCAAATCAGGTCGTTCAGACAAAAGCAAAACTGCTCCAGTGCTGTGACAATAAATGATAGCACAAATATGTGACTCCAAAAGCAAATATTCCTTTGCCTACAGACAGTAAGATCTGAGGTTGTTGAAACAGATTATTCGGCCATTTTTAAAGTTGATCTCCATATATGGAAAAAGAGAAGGTGACTTTTTTCCTTAGATATTGGAAAAGACTATCAAGAATTTTGAATGGTCAGAATAAATAAATTTATAAAGAAAAAATCTCCCATGAGAACTGGTCTATGAACCAAGGGCAAAACCAATCAGACTATGTCCCTTCATGTTCTTGTCTCTCTGAAATACAACCCTGCTGCAGTTGCTCAAAACAGACGAGCTTTTTCGATAACTTGTCATAATCCCTAATCCAATAATTGCTACTAAAGAACATAGAAGAGGAAACTGTGTGTGGTTTCTCACATCAATATTAGTATTTATCATCAAATCAACTACATTTATCCAATGTTCATGTTAAAAAACTCAACAATACAAGGAGACATGTTTCTGAATGTTTCTGAAGCACTTTTCTCAGAAACAAGGCCTGGATTTTAAACTGGTTCAAAACTAGTGCTCCTCAGTGGAGCATTTTTACAAGCAGTCCCACTCACCTGTCTTTTGAAATGACTTTTAATATTGATATTAATATTTACTATAAACCTAGAAAAACCTATAGGAGCAAGTTTATTACAAGCGTGTGCATGAGGAAGGAGCTAGATCTGGGTCGTGCAAACACAAAAAAGTTTCTAAAAACATTGTATTCCAGAAGTATCCCCTCTGATACACATGCTTATGCTAATTTGTGCTGAAAGGTGGTTTTTTTTAAACATCTGTCACTGTGAAAACTTAAAGCTAGCATATAATTTCTACCTATTTTATGATCTCTTTAAAATGCCAGAAATACATGAAATGGTCTCATAAAATCACACTTAGGAACACAGAATTCTGTGCAAGATACAGATTAGGTTTCTCTAAATAATAATGATGTTTGACTAGTTTAGAATAATTTGCACACTGTGCCAGCCAGCAAAGTACCTGGGTGGTGGTGTGTGTGACAGATACGACAGAGAACTTACATCCAAATATAAGGCAGCAAGACAAATGCTAATCTTGTTTGTGGAACAATCTTGTGGAAACCTCCAGTGAATGCACAATCTTCCCAGGCAATATATTTACGTGATTTATAATTTTTATATTTACTATTTATGTAGTTGAACATGGAAATCAATTTACTCTTGGCCACACTTGGCAATTTGTTTAGATTTTTTTTTTTTCAGAAGAACTTTACTTTGATCAAGCCATACTTTTAATTCCTTCCTCTAATAAGTGTAGTTAAACCCCCCTACCTTTGAATCCAGTGGAACTGTCACCGCAAGAACAGGCCATCATAACCCAAATATTTAAACAGAGAAGCAAGACATTTAACCTGAAACAAGGCAAGCACAACAGTGAAATAAATTATTCAAAACATAGTGGACTACACCAACCAGAAGACAAATACAAGTTGTCTGTTTAAATACTCAGAAATGAGCTTATGACTTAGCACTTCCAAGTTATCAAGGAAACAGAACATCTGCCAGGAGGAACTGAAAAGGCCAGGACTTGGAAACAGGAATGTCTCGTCTGGGAAAGATCATGGTTAACAAAATTCCTGACTGCAGAACCCTTCTCTCTTAAATCTTAAACACTGGACCCAGGAACAGCCCATGAAAATAGGAGGGGTTAAGAACAGATCACTGATAGTAAAGCTAAGATTCCTCTCTCCTTAGGGTTTTAACTTACAAGACAGTTTCTTACATGAACTAGAACAGTAAAAGAAGCGTGGGACATTTGACTTTGTCCTTTATATTTTGTTTTAGTATAAATATTCCCAGACATTGTGCTCTATTACTTAAGAGGGCATTTACACCTGTAGAAAAGCAGCAGCACTACTAAGAAAAGTCTTCAATATTTATTTAAACAGCAGGTAACAAAGCCTCCCTTGGATCTTTCCCAAAATTCACACCAGCTGTTCAGGGTGGTTATTTAAAGACAAAAGAATCCATGTTGCAATACAGAATAAGATATCTGGAAAGGAATGTTAGATACAGCAGCCACTGATCACCTTCATTCTGAAACCTGTGCTTATTAGCTGATTTGACATTTTACAAATCAAAAGAACTAGAAAAAATATACTATGCTGAATAAGCTAATAAAAAAATCAATTACTTAGATCTCAAGTGTCACACCTTCCATTCAGGGACACAACTCAGATCAACATTTCAGCATAGGAGATTTACTAGTTTATACTACTTAAAAATAACCTTGAGATTACCCCATTTTAAAAAACAAAAGCACAGACAAGGGAAATAACAAGTTAAAGGCTTTCTGCGCCTGAAAAAAAGGCCTCTACAGCAATGCAGGGCCAAGAGTCTGTTCTAGAACAGACTGAAAGAGGCTTTCTTCCTCCATCTTATGCACTAGGATGTGCTACCCACAATGAGATTTCTTCCCAGTTAATGAGGGTAAGATCATGAGATGTACGACTTATTTAGCAAAAGATCACATCAGTACTGACTGGCAATTAATGTGAGGTAATGTCACCTTCTCTGCTTTGCTAAAAGTCTGATTTGGGTCAATCTTACCTTTTTATTTTCAAGACTAATAGATTTTTGTTAGGTGATTCTTCTTTATAAAGTTAAAGACAGAATAAAAAGTAAAAAGAGCATAAAAGTATCTACTGCATTTTTGGTAACACTAAACTCCTGCACATCCTGGGTGCAACATGGGTTGTCAAGATTTCTGGCATTCCTTTAGAGGACCAAATCTCTTCTTTTTGTACAGCTCCTTCCCAAAAATAAACAGTAAGCTGCAGTTGTGTCCATTCTCTGCTGAAATATCCATGCACATTTCAAAGCACAAGAAACAAAGAACTTTCTATTGTTATTTTAATACCTACTGACTTCACTAAAAGCTTATCAACAGATCAATGTACATGATGGAAAGGAATAAATGCTGCCAAAGTGCTCATGAATGAAAAACATATTTTGCCACACTCCTCTGTGGAGTCAATATGTTTAAAGAAGTGAGGGCAAAATAAAGGAATTTAAAACCAAACTGGTGGAATGCAGCATCACATCATATGGGCTGCACTGAGAGCTTCAGCAGAGGTAAAGCTTGGGATAGTTTTTCCCCAATATTTCAATAATTTATTGAAATAATTTTCAAAGGATGCTCAACAGTCAAAAGCAGTGGACTGAATCATTGTGCACCAGCTCAGAATGGAAACTCCAGTTCTCTTCAGTTGCTGACTGATGCAATGCAAGACAGTGGTGACTAATTTGAGACTGGAAATGGAAATGGGCAAAAGGCAGATGTTTCATCTTGGAACACTTGAACATGAATTAAGAAGATAGAGAAGGTTCCAAAACATCTCACGACTCTGCTCAGTGTCAGACACAGCAGCATGAAAACAGGTTTCTCTTGCTCTCAAACGTTCGTGTTGTTTCTGGGAAGAAATCTGTCAGAGGACAAACACCTAGAAAACACCAGGAACCAGCTCCCAGCCCTCCCTGGTGCACCTCCCACCCCTGCAGAGGGATTTCAGAATAGCCATGGCACTGCCCCTGGAGTGACAAGGATGTCCCTTTCCCTTTTAATGATTAAATGGCCCAAAGGAAAGGCAAAGGACAGATATATCTTTTCATCCCATTTTTCCTCCACAAGCTTTTGCTCTAACAGTTTCAACAAGGTAAAAAAANGAGACTGTCTGGAGAAGATTAATTTGCTCACTGATCATTTTGCACTAGTAATTAGTCACAATTGCTACGAGGAGGGGAGAAGGAAAAAGATAAAGAAAGCAGATTAAAGAAACAAACCATAACAAATTCCATAAAGTCTCTGCAAATGTCAAAACCTTGTCAATCTTATAATTGCCTATGTAAATATCCGGGTTTTATTCCCAGTGGGTTAGCAACTTCCATTTAAGTAGGAAATAGCTGAATATGTAATAATTGCTTGTTCATTTCACATGCGCTATAGTTGGTTAAAACAAAACCCATACTCGGCTGGATATCCAGTACTTAACAGTGATTTTATAGCACATGTAGATGTTGATAAATTTAGTTGAGAAAAACTGACTGAGGATATATTCTAAAGTCTATTGGAATTTAAGCTTCTTCCTTTAATTGTGCCAGCGGTAGCTAAGAGTAAATATACTACAAATATAAGATGGAGAAAGCATTATATTTTCAACCACTGCTTAGATATGTAAGAATAACCCAAACAGTATTTTCAGACACTCCAGCTCGCTCCTGCAGAAATCAGGAATATAATACAGTTTTGTACAATCAGTGGGTCCAGTAAATTCTTTTCAATTCCTTCAGCAAAAGAAATCTTTCACCAAATAGTTAGTGGGGGGAAAAAAACCAACAAGCATTTCAATTACAAACATAAAACACCGGCTCGGTTAAATAGGTGGAAGTGACAGCATTGCCAATACCAGTGTGGCCAAGTTATATTTGAATACAGATTTAAATGACTGCAGCTCTTGAACCTGAAAGTTTCAGTCCTCTGTATGGCAACTGAATTCTTTTCCTCTTTCCTCTCCCACCTCTAGTACTTGAAACCCCTTCTCTTCAGCTAGAGCCTTCACGTTCCTCGGGGAAGCAGGGATGGCTCCGTGTCACAATCCCACACCTACACCTGCTCCTTTCCCTCACATCCCTGCACGGAGCCTCGGAGAACGATGACACATAAAAAGCTGATAGAAAGCAAATGGTGTTACTTCAGCACCTCAGAGAAGTGTCTCGGGTTGAGTTCTGGTAGTGGGGAGAAGATTCCTACAGATCCAGGCTTTGGTCAGGCAGGCAGAACCTCTTTCTGCCCTCTGCACTTGGCACTGTGGCCTTGGTTTTTGCACAAAACACAGACCAGTACTTCACTGTTTGAAATACTTCCTTGCACATCGCCTTCCTTTTCTAAATATAAAGAATTTGGCTCTTTGTTGTACCCCCTGCAAAATATCCACAAAGTTGTCAATTGGTTTGATTCATAGGCGTAGACCTAAATAATTCAAAGAGGAATTTGTTTTTTGTAGCAAAGAAAACGGTTCAGCCCATACATACTTCTATCGAAACAAGAAAAATCACATAAAATAAACCCACAAAACAAAACAATCCCCCACACAAGCAAGTAGACTACAGAGTTGTAAAAACACCAATCCAATGTGTATCTGAAACTTCTGATTAACGTATAATAACACTAAAGCAATATTGGTGGAATACAGTGTTCTGATTTCAGATTAGATGCCAGCAGAATAAATTTGAGCACCAAGTCCAACAGTCACAACATTTTAAAAGTGTTTCACATGCTCATTACTCTGCCAGTGATCTGACACACCGCTGACACACTGTCATGGCCTACTAAACAGAAGATAGGGAGGGCGGGGGGCTTGCAGGAGGTCTTGTCTTTTTCTCCCAGAAATGAAGTGGCAGAAAGAGGCAGGTTTTCATAAAACTCAGGCTTGTGTAAAACTACATTTGTTCAAAAGTGGAGTGATGCATGGGTTCAGAGCCCCTCAGGGAAATTGTCATTACAGAGGTGGAAAGTACGCTGACATCTAAAAATAACACAGCTTTGGTGTCAGATGCAGCCCCTCTTTCTGAAATCTGCCCCTGCTTTGACTTCAAGAGGAAACATTCAGATCCTCAAAGACCTCTCTCCCGAGCTAAAGAAAATCTCCATTATCATTTGGCAGCAAGATTTTGACATTCTCTCTGCATGTTCATGCTGCTAGAGGGCATGAACGTTAGACCTGCCAGCAAAACACACGTATGTAGAAAGGCAGTAACAAAAAGTGCACTGAGTGGAAAAGTTGTATTTTTAACAGATCTCTCATGACCTATTTTGATACATCAACGAAAATTTTTATTTAAAAGTTGGGGGTGCAGGGAGGGGCGGGGGCAAGGAAATGCCAATCCTATTTCAAAATATTCCCTGCAAGGTATCCAACCTCATTTGTTGTTTCAAAGGATGACTGGATGAGCACTAAAAGGCAGAAAGTATTATCAGGGCAATGACCTCTCTGATGCTTTATAGATTCATAACAAAGCAGCTTTATTGATATGATTTTAAAGAGCTCTCAGAGGCACAAAATGCAGTTGCTATAGGAATAAATAGCAGACATCCCTTTGAGAACAACAGATGGCATCCAAGGTGACTTGTCTCCCAAACAGGTAAGTGCTCACTTTCACTTATTTGTAAATAGCCATCATTTATCCTGGTCTGTTCAGCGGGTCCCAGTGGTGTCACCTGCATCAACGACTGAAAGAAACCGATGACAAAAATAAAATGCAAAAGTGCAAGTTTAACTTCTTTTGCCCCTCAGCATATCTGAGACCTGAAGTGCTACATAAAGAAAGCTCTCAAAATAAAAAGTAATGGTACTCTTGATAAAAATTATGCATCCAGTAGATTCTGAATACAGCATAGGGGAATCCTAATGTCCTTTCTTTCCTGCTGAGATTCTAGTATAAAAAGAACTTACCTCAGTAGAACATCTGGCTGAAAACAAGTTTTGTAAGTAGCCTGGATATCAAGAATGAGCATTAACAGTTTAAGTGGAGATCCACAGCTGCAAGTTGCTTATTAAAATGCTTTATCATTCATTAAGTCCCAATGGCAGAATCAGAGGAGCTGGGAGACCTTCCAGGCTGTTCTTAGAAAGTGGTTCACAATCAGCATTAGAGGCAACTCAATTAAAGAGAAATCATGTCTCAACTACCACAAAAAAAAAAAAAAAGAAGAAAAAAAAAGAAAAAAAAAAGCCACACACAAACAAAAAAAACCGCAATAACGAGACCTCCCTGGCAGACATCACCAGTCCCAGACTGGTGCTCAGGTCCTCAGAGAGGACTGCAGAATGGTTTGACCTGTAGAAGCAGAAAGGTGTCCACGTTAGCACCGCACTTTGGATCAGCAGGGCCTTTGGGAAGCAAACCCCTCAGCTGTCCCACTGCTGTGACACCAGGTGCTACAGCATTGTCATGGGAGGCCCTTTCAGAGGATGCTGAGGAGAAGCTGCTCCCTGACACCAGGCCAAGCACACTTGGCTACTAGAGGGCATTTAGTCTATAGAACCAGAGCAAAAGCAGTTTAAAGCAAGCTCCTCCCCACTCCTGCCGGGTCCTTCCTGCTCTACAGATCTGCTCCTACCTGCACCATACTGTGGCTAATACATTTATTTCCAGAGCCCTGAAGGATCCCACATTATGCTGCTAAGCTGCAACATCATTTTTCACACAACTCAGCAATCCTTCTGATACAGATACAGCATTCCTCCTCTTCCTCAGCTTGGGTGAGACCCTGTTCCAGCCTAGGTCCCTGGTCTGTATTTTGCTTTTTTGAGAGTATTTCTAGACCAGCCTTTACAACTTCTCAAATAAGATGCACAACTTCCCAGATACCTCACAGAATTTGTAATCTTTAAAGTTGATGAATAACTATGTTTTTGGCAAAGAGTGCTATTGAATGGTAGAGCAAAACATTACTTTTCTTAGATCTAAGAAATAAACTAGTGATCAGATTACAATGCTTAGTTTTTCTGTTGTCACACCTTCAGTCCTGACAATGCAGGACAAACATTACCTCCCATAAGATTTTTCTTCTGTAAAGTCTTTAAAGAAAATCAAGAAAAGACAGGAGGAGAAAGGGTTGTGATTATTTAGCTCAATTTTGCAAACGAAAAGAATTCCTTTGGCTGCAATTACAAACAACTTCGAATTGCTACTCCCATTTGTACAGTTCATAGAGGTTTTGTTTTAAGTTGGTACAGTGGGATTTACATACCAATTATCTCAAGCCTCTCTTGCAAGGCCATTTATACTTGATTTTGTATTCAGGTTGCACGTCTGGGAGGAATGAGAATGGAAACAGGTTTGATTTCTCCTCCTATTAAAGGATTTCCACAGAAACACACTATCACAATTCTGTCCCGTGGGCACAGGGAAACCCACAGAGAGGAAATGCTGGGCAGCTACACCAGGCAGAAAGGACACCCAGTGCTGAGGGTCACTGAAACTTGCAGGAGCAAGAATGGGCCCACAAACAGATGTTTCTCCACTGTGAAACATGGCTAACATCACACAGAGCTCCCTCATCTTGACCAAGCTTCACCTCCATGGCCACCATGCAAGATCACTGCTTGCTGTCCTATTTCCAGTAAAATAAAGCTAATCCCTTCTGAGGACCCCTCAAGTGTTCATTTCTCAGATTATTGCAGTGTGAAAAGAAAAATCACCCTTTACAATGAAGAGAAGGACTGATGGTGTTGAGGGCTTGATGTGAAGTAACACAGGACATCCGTCAGCAGATGAATATTGCCCTCACAACAATGCCCCAACCAGCAACAGAGCAGGAAAGATTTTAGAGAAGCATCATCCAGCCATCAACAGGGCCACCACACTGTGAAGTCGCATTCCAAATTTAGGCTCCTCTCCTCTCTGCCTTTTGTACACTTTCTGAACAGAGAAGGACTAGAAACGTGGCTGCGAACAACAGAAGCAATGACAGAAAAGACTGGCTTTTCCTTAACAAATTGTTAAAGAGAGTTGAAAAATGCTCATAGTTTACCAATATGAAGATGTATTTTGGTGATAAATTTCCATATTGCAGACAACATCTTCTACCCTCCCACCCAAAATGTTATTCATGAAATATTAGCATTCAAATTCATCTGTCAAAATGATTATTGATGTAGTATAGTAAGGCTATATTATCATCTGCTCTGCAGTTTGCCTCAGAGCAATCTTGATTCAGATATTTACATAACCAAAGATTATGACATCTTTTCCAGCCCTTTTGATGTGTCTGTCAGCAAGATGTCAATCAGATTAATTCTAGCTAGATTCTTTCCTGATACCCAAGAATAGCTGTGAGGCATGAAGCACTCATTTTGCCAAGGAGAAAGTTTGTTTTCCAAAAAAGACCCCTGACAAATCATTTGAAGCAGAAAACACATTTACACAAGAATGAAAAATGTGTGCTTTATTATCCTTGAGGCCCAGGATGTAATGGATTTGAAAGCAAGCATGAGCACTGGTAGAAATATCTTTAAGAATATCTTAAAAGTACTAAAACATCTCCTATATCTTATATCAAATATCTTATCTTTTTATTGCTAGTCCTTGTAATATAGTGATAGATGCAAACTGGGGAAAACCATATGCTAAAAGACATAGAATTGGCCAATATTCAGACAAATCTTGCAAAGCTCAACTATTTCCAGATACTGTTGAGATGTGTCAAGGGTCACAGGTTACACAACTTAAATTTCCATAAAGCTCCCCCTTACCCCCCAAACCTTACCTCCATTTTGCTTAACACACTCCCTGCACCACAGTAAGAAGAATGGAACAGAGCTTATTGACATTGATGAAAATTGTCTTCTAAATTTCGCAGCTGATTCAGGTGATAAAATGGGCAAAGACACTTGTTCTTTGTCAACATTAAGGCTGCTTTGTGCAATTGTTGAGTAAGTGAAACAAGATGGTAACAGAGAAGAAAATTCTCATAAAGGTCAATATCCAAGCACAGAATGAATTGATGTAGAGTAATTCTCTACTAAGACCTTACAGCACAAAATACAAAAAATATTTAGAGATAATATGTTTGTATAAAACTTGGTGCTGGAGGAGAGGAAAGATTGAGTAAATAATAGAAAAATGTCCAAAAGGACAGATTAAAGGACCAGATAGAGAAGAAATGCAGTAAAAGAAGGATAGACATCTTACACATTAGCAAGAGGAAATATGAACAATCAAAGGCAATGTAGCAGATGAGCTAACAAAGGGCTAGATCCAAATCCCAAACTAAGGCTCTAGAAGAGACCAAATGAAGAACCAAATAACTCATGAGAATTTCTCCAAGCCTTTCATTCACCTCTTGCTGCTGATGAGTGAGTAAATTGAGTGCTCTTTACTAGCAAAGGCTGGATATCACAGACTAGTGGTAAAAGTGAATTTGACTTACAAACATTCTCATAGCTGATCTTTACAATGCCAAATATTTTACGTTTTCCAGATTGTTTTGCAAAACTTCAAGTTCTTCCAGAAAACATGTGTCCTGTTTGTCTAACATATCTCGGTGCCAGGAAGTGGTTACTGAGCACTGATATATCGGATACACGACATCTGCTGACCTTATTTGCTTGTCCATTGATAAATCTATCACGGTAGAGCTAAACTCATAGTCTACAAAGGCCCAAGTTAAACATCATCTCAAGCATTCTTGCCCTCAGAATATAGTAACTACTGACATTTCCAATCACCTGTTGGCTCAGCTGTCAGGTTTAAATCCTCCTCTGTAATTTTAAAGCTTTTTTCTCCAGTGTACAGCACCTGACGTTGTATGAATCATACAGATGAAAGACAAAGGTATCTGACTGATATTAAGTGCTGTCACTCAGCTGGGCTGGATGGATGCCAACTGGTCAAATTCTCCAAAATCTTTGAACAGATGCTGTGGCTATTCCAGTTTTATTTCAATTTCACACTCTTCCTATCTATGCTGACAGCTGTTTTTGACAGTCTGCTCTCTTCTTCTCAGCTCTCATGTCAGTCTCAGACACATAATAGCTGGATTAGAGCTTAAACAATAGTGATTAGATCAGGCAGAAGAGGAACCATGGTGGCAATAAAAAATAAGATGCTTCAGTAACCCTTCAAACTCTAGCCACTTCAGCTGAGAGCAAATTTACAGAAACTCATCCAGCAAGCCAAAAATTATTCAGAAGAGAAGAGCAGGAATTTTACCAAAGCTTGGGGATATCTTGTTGGTTTTGTGAGGTTTTTTAAAATCACATTAATATTAATTTCCATGAAAGAGTTTCACTGAACAATTCTATCTTCACAGTCTCAGTATTTAGAAGGGTCAACAGGCTACAGTTACATCACCTTATCCTTGGCAGTTCTCTGTGAAAAGGCCCTGCACCCTGCAAGTCATTTGATACAATTTAGCCCTCATTAAAATAATGAAGGCCCTTGCCTTTGTTAATCATTTTAACGTAGGTTAAATATCAAATAAATAATCAGAAGAAAGATTTGTGGATCAGACCTCATCACATTTAAGCATGCCAAGGAGTGCTGTATGCTGTCAACAGTAAAACCCAGCCCTACGTAAACACTGCTCTCCTCCGCAGTAGGGACAGGGGTAATATCGGAAATGCATTTTTGCCATCTGTTAAATAATTCACACAAACAAGAACTGACGATGTATTTTTTTTCCAGAAATGCTGGCTGTATATTTAAAAAGGTAACCTCTACAATCCTCACATCCATAATTAAGTTTGTGAGTAGACTGAAGAAAAGAATTCCATTTGCAGAAAAGCTCAACAGATGGTATTGTGTATTAAAGTAGAAGCATGTGAAAACTATTTGAACAAATGGCAGATGTGTCTGTCAACCTTCTCCTGTGCCATTAAAGATTGGCAGTTAGGCTATTATTCAGACTCCCAGAATTTCACAAAAGTCCTCTGAAGCTTGTGTTGGCTAAGAATCTTTGCAGGCCCAGAGATAACCAGTTGGGGGGAAAAAAAAAAAGGACTTGGACGACATATAGGTTGGTCTCCTTATCCAGTCCCACTCTCAGCTTCTTTCCAAAGCCCCTCTTTGAGTACACAGAAGAAATTGCATTTAGCTGAACATCAGGCAACCCTGAATGGCTGACCATTGTGGCAGTTTTTTGGGTTTTCTTCCTGTAAGGCTGAATGAATGGGGTTAACCAGCAAGGGGTAACACTGCTTCAAGGAACAGTCTTTTATCTGGACTCTTCTGCAGTGGCTTTACTTAATTAGAGCTCATGAAAAGTATTCAGAGGAGAGACAGGGCAGTACAAAAGAGCAACCTATTAAAGGTTCACAAGAGGTCAATATTTTAGGGATCTGCATTCTACCACATGAAATGTAGGTTTTCTCAGATGGTACCTATTGCTAATGCACCCTTTTTTTAAAAACATACACTATTTTTGCATGGCACCAACTGTGAACTATGTTATATCATAGTCTGTGTAATCTGGGACCCCTGCAAGTTCTTGCCTCTGAATACATACACTTCATGTGCATAGACTTTCTCCTAAGTGCCTACACCTGCTACTACTGAAGTGAGGCAGGAGGTTTCCCATTCATACAGCAAAGTCAGAAGAGCCTATTCACAGAACCATGAAGAATAAAAAATACTGTTCGGTTACAAGGAAAAATGTTGCTTAAATACACATAATATAAAGGACAATCTGTTTTACTTTGAAGAGCTTAGATAGTTTTATTTTTAGGAACACCTTTGAAAGACTCAAATCCTCTCTAAGCAGCAATTGCCCAAAGCAATGAAACACATCAATATTTTCACGATAAAAAAATCCATAGTTAGCTGTTATGGAAGCTAATTCTTAATTTAGGCTTATCTTAGGCATTTGTTTACCCAGAACACACGAGCTATCTTCCCCAGGGAAGAACAGAGAGCCTGCTAGCTAGTTCTGATTAGCAAAGAATCAAAGCCTGTCTCATACTCTAACACTTTGGGAACCACACGGTCCCAGTTCCGTCTGACCTGCGATCCAGGCTCCAATTCTGCAATGTCCCAGAGACTCTTTTAAGAGTCACTTCCATTCTAATGAATTCTCTTACTAGGAGAAACCTTGCCTCATCCAAAATGAGAAAGAGCCCTTAGAGCCAGCATGTGTTCAAAATGCTTTCTCCTTGTTCATGCTGGTTTTAAGAATCTTGATCCGAATTCAGTGTCAAAGGGAAGAGCCTGTCTGATGCTGGGGAGGCGGAACACACGATCATCATATCAGCTGCTTAAACACAAGGAACCCCATTATACACATCAGGATGTGCAAGAGCCATCCAGGCCAACAGGGAGAGGCTGCTGCACTGCCAGGGACAGGAGTCACAGCTCCATGCAACACAAATGTAAACAAAAGGCAACTGCAGCCCATGGAAAATCCAGAGGAAAAAACCAAACACACAACTGTCCTCCCTTCACCCCCAGACCTGGTGTGTTTTGGGAGTATACAGGTACACTGACTGCTCTTTGTGTAACCCTCTGCAAAAGTAAATCCCTTTATCAAAGCAAGCATAGATGAATGGATTCTTCAGCTTCACAAGCAGAGTTTATGCAGAGAGCCCTTCTCAGTGATAAAATGCTCTGCATCTTCTGAACTATTGGCAGACAACTGCTGCAAAATTCTCCCACTTTACTGCATCTTCCCGCTTTCATGTACTCATTGGAGATTAAATTCTAATCTTGAAGAACTAATTTCTTTAATTCAGCTTCTTCTCTTCAGTTTCACATATGACACTTCTTTTCTGCTATCAACACCATCTACTTTAGGGAAAAGTGTTTAAGCCGGTAGCTAAGTGGGCTGTTTTTCTAAAGAGCTAATTCTGTACAGATTCCTGCTTTCTCAGAGGGTGCAAAGAAAATGGATGCACAAATGTGCCTGTAAACATAGATTAAAACATTGACATCACATCCTTATCTTAAAATGGAGTATATGGAGTTTGCAATTTTGCTTGTATTGCATAGACTGTATCATTGAATAAGAGAAAACCTTTTGTTGCTTTTATAGCTTAAGTTAGTCACAAAGCAAATAGCAGGTAAGTGCACCAACCTAAAGATCACACACAGCAAAATTAGTTTGCATTGACTTAAAAGGGGTTGGATTGTTTACACTAAAGCAAGTCTGTAAGTGAACACACAGGATCAATTCACAGTTCTAAATGAAGATACAAAACCAACCAGGAACACAGCAGTTTCAGAAATAAACTATAGTACTTCCATTTCTGTTGTTGTGTTTTGGGGTTTGGTTTTGTTTGTTTTTAAACAGAGCAGGCAAAATGCTAGAAAATACACTGAGAACACCTTCAACTTCACCACGTTCCTGCAGCTCCAGCTGGTCAGCAGCACTGCTGGTACAATGCTGGAATGGACTGCTACAAGAGATGGTACAACACTAACTACTATTAGTGAGATAATTGCTCAAGCACAGAAAATAAGTAATTTCAAATTTTGTAACTGACCTTGAAACTTTTTGCTTTATCCTGGATGATATCAGGGCTTAAAGATCAAATTATAAAAGAATGAAATACTGATTGCTAACTAAGAGCAAGGGAAGTATTTTCAGGAATGCATGTGGCATGGCTGGAAGAAGTTATTAAACCTTGCTGTTTATCTCTGTTTACATTTTGAATTTTTTTTCTTAGAAGAAATGGCTCAACATGGTAGTATCTATGGCTAAAAAAGCCACATCAGGGCAAAGCATAAAGTGTATCTTAGAAATGGTTATCTTCTTTGTCTGCACTAAACATGTGCCTTTCTCCCTGAAGATCAAGTGCTGAGCGACACTAAAACAGTGCAAATACAGCACAGACAGAGCTGTTCCTATCCAAAGAACTAAAAAGGTAGCTGAGAATTAAATACTTTTTTCACCAAATCAAATCATCAAATCAATTCTGTACTGATGGTCATCATTTACAGGTTACATCATCTGGACAGCCCTAAATAGAGTTGATAGGAACACCAGCAGAAAAGGAGCCTCTGACAAACTGTGAAGTGCTAACACACAGTTCTCTGAGTGAAATCTGCACTGCCACTGCTTGGGTGGGGTGGAGGATTTTTTGGAAGGAGATTACAGTCCTAATTGTTATCAATCTCCTTCCTTTCATTTGTGTTGAACTCACTCCAACAAAAGAATCCAACAAAAAAACAAACAAACAAAAAAATCTTCTTGCCTCCTACTGATCAAAATCCCAAGCAGGCTGTTCAGGTGAAATTTATTTTTTGAAAAATATTTACATTCCCATTTCTAAAACATGTTACATTTAGAAAATCAGAGTGAAGAACCCATGCCTCTAAGTCTTTTACAAGAATGAAGTCCTATCCAACTATTTGTGACATGACTTATCTGCTCAAATGGAACTTAAATCATCATCACCTTTATAGCTGTGCAACATGCCACAGTGATGTACTGCACACTGACAATGTTTGGTTTTGATGCTGTTTTTTATACTAAAACCCACATTACACAGGTTATTGATCCAGTGAAAAGCATGATTGATTTCCTACTTGGCTTTGCCATTAAAGAGAGAAAGTCCCAGCAAATGGCTCTCTTTGTAAGGTGTCCTACTACATGAAAATCAGTGCCTACCCCTTAATTGCTGACAGATGGTTAAACCCTAACTACAAGCTATTAGACAAGTAGGATAAATGCACCAGAGAGCTGACATGGATTAGATGCAAACTTAACATACCATCTGAGAAAGTTAAAACTTTAAAGAGGAAACATTTTGAGTGACTGAATTCTTATCTTCTTATTCTTGAATCTTCTGTGTTTAATCAGCCCTTGACACATAGTTTTAAGACTTCCTGCTATATGAGATAATCAGGCTGCTTAGCTGTTTTCATCTTTTGACACCATATCCCTCTTCAGATTGTCTGCATGGATGTAGACTGTAAACAGAAGTTTGACACTGAGAAAAACTGTTTTTAGTAAAACAGATTTTATTGATGATGTGAACAGAACTCAGTTCATATACAAGATCAACCTGACTACTTGAGGAGGTTAAAAAAAAAGAAAAACAATGAGATATTTCAACAAAAATAGAATCATGCAATTACATTTTTACACTGTCATTACATTCATGTTCTACTGAACCTCAATTCAGAGTTTCACATCAGAATTTACTGTCCCTTATCTCATTTACCTGTCAACAGAAGAATATTTTAAAGCCACCACAGAACAGCAAGCAATCAAAGACAGGCTTAGTCTCATGCAGCTAAACGTAAGAAACATACAGTGAAGCCTAAAGCTGATGCACTTCACAGAACTGGATTATTTTGCTCTAGTTTTTCACTATAATTTGCAGTCCTTTCACACAGAAAAATAATGGTGTTGTATGGGCATCTTTCAAGTAGCATTTGATCATTTTAATAAAGCCTTCTCAAGACTTGCAGACCTGCTTCCTGTCTCCCTTCATAAAAGGTGTTATTCTCCCAGGTGGTTTATCTAGACTCCCTCAAGTTTTAATTATGTCTTTACTTAATGAGTACAGTAGCTGATCTAGATTTACTGCAGTAGCTAGAAGCTTGTGTGAATAAAATATCAGTTCTGTTTGTGATGTGGCAGTTATCTTTGTTTGCAAGCTCTTCTAATTACTTCCAGGTCATTAAGCCCATCTCCAGCAGATATTTCACTGTCATTAGAAAAAGTGTTATAATGACACTAAAAAAGTCAATGAGTACAGAAAAAAAGAAGTCAGAAAAGGTCAAAATAAAGCCCTAAGGAGTTAATTCAAATCTGGATTACAGGCACAGAAATCATGCAGATAACTCGGCCCATATCCTATGAGACACCACAGCAAGCAACAGGTTACACTGGGCATGTGTCAGGGCACAACTTCAGCTGACAAGTCATCACATTAAGTCATTTGTTTTATACTGAGGTTAAAGTATAAAAATAGGTTAAGTTTCTCATTACTTTAAACACTGACTTCCCAATATGCAACATGTGGAGAAAAGGATATATACACTCAAAAATACATATTCAGATACATACACACACGTGTCAGAACTGACAGTGAATAAATTAGCAAAACTGTCTCTACTTGACCAATGGCAGCACTGGACCATGTATAATTTTTTTTTTCCATTTCACTCCTGAACATTTTTTTTAGAGGCAGAAATCTAAACACACGCACTTGCTATGTCTTCTCCTGTCTCTTCCAGAGACACTATTTGCTGAGGCAGAAGCCCTGGCTCTAATTGCTTGATCCACTTGTTCACTGAACGATTGCCTCCATTACCAACATTTTCTTGTACCAATCCATTCACTCTCCATCCTTTCTTTAGTTGTTCATTTGTGATGTATTTTAAGAAGGTATAGCTGTGGAGATTTCAGTAATAATTAGATTCTGCCTCTTCAGCTATCCAGTCAATGGCTGTGATTGTAATTCCAAAGGAAGATTTTCAACTGCAGTCCAAGAGAACATCTAAAAAAAATGCAGTTTAACCTGAACATTCAATTGACCGCTTATGCTGACAGTCCTAATTGTTCACAAGTGGATAAAACTATGCATTAAAATGTCTTTTGGCATTGTCCTAAATCAAAGGATGATGTGGCTTCAATAATCATGTTTGTATTTGCAAACTAATTGCATCTCTTCCCTTTTCTTTCAAAAGTTGTTCCTACAATTTAAAAGCCTGCCAAGACACTGTTGGAGAAATACTTATTTCCTTAAAAACAAAAAGGCATTATTCAGTAGCTACAAAAAATGGACCACAGAGCTTCACATTCATTGTGGATTTTCAAGAGGTTTCTGACCTCCCTGGCTAAGTGCAGGGTGTCGCTTTTCATTCTCTGTTAGCTGGGTATGTGTAGGAATAGTCTGTAAGGGTGAAAAAAAGACTTAGCACACATAGCTTGCAGCTTTGGAGTAAGACTTGAGTAAGGAGAACTGAAATAAGGAAGATTTAAAGAGCAATGTCCAATAGAAATTGTACCTGCATATTATGGCTGATCTCACAGTTGTCAAAACTCACCACTCAAAGAGGGTACCACAGAGAAGTTTCCTGCTAGGGTTTGCATTTCATCTCTAGTTTTTCTTCCAGCCCCTCCCTATTAGGCAGGTGTCATCTTAAGCTCAAGATCATATATTTACCTTTTGATCAAAAAAACCTTTCCCAGTCATAAATAAGAAGCCCAGGCTGCATAGTAGGGTCAGCACATTTAGTCCACAAGGCTTGTTTTCCAAGGTATGTTTGCGCATATTTGCTCTTTTATTCATGTAGATTTGGCAGAAAATCATCATGGTAGCACAAATTTGCCCTTTCTCTTGCACAGTTCCCATTCTGTTTAAGTATGTCTTGACAGTGTACACTGGTCCCCCTCTCTCATTCCTTGGATTTTAGCTCCCTAAAATGCTGCACTGGTAAATGAATGATGGCAGGCACCAGAAACCAAACAAAAACCCAACCCAACCAACCAAAACAACGCAACTACACATAAAAAACAGAATCACCAAGTGTCAGATTTCAGAGAACAGAGGATGTGATCAGTTCCCTCCATTAAACATACTGGGTCAGCATGTAAATTGTAACTGTGAAATGAGTGCTATTATAATTTCTGCATCAGCCCTCTCACTTTATCACTCAAGTGATCATCTAAGGATCACCAATACATGTGAAGCTATGGGAAATACTGTCTATTATTGGTACAGTGTGCTAGACAACAAGGTTTTACAGGCTAAGTCAGGTGAACCAGAGGCTGGGAAATGCAGAAGAAGGAACTGCATTGTGGGATGACTGTCAAACAGGTAAGTCACAGCTGCACTAAGGAACTTTACGTCAGTGTTCCACTGGGACACCATACATGTCACACAGTCTTTTCTTCACAAAGGCTAAAGGGGGATACGGATGCACTGCCTGTTCCCCAAAAGCAGCAGAAGCAGTCTGAGAGCTTTGCTGTTTCTTTTCCTCTCCAGCCCCCGAGGCCTCGGGCAGCCCAGGGCTCCAGAGCCCTGACAGACCCCGTGCAGTTACAAATCCACTGGCAGCCATTTAAGTCCTTTCTCAAGCTTTGCCCTACACCTTCAAATTTAACTCCAGATCCTCAGAACCTGAGCAGATTGTATTCGTGGAGACACTTCCTTAGACCTATTTCTTTTCTTTGCAGTACTCCAAACAGGAACTGCTTGATAACCTTTTCAGTGTCTCCTTTACTACTGCAGGTCGCTAGAAAAGAAGAAATGGTCTTATCACTAGACACTATTTTAGTGTCACAGGCAAAACAAAACGATTCATAATCACCGAGGACTAACCTGGTCCCAGATACTGAAAGATCTGTTTTCTATTTTGAAGAGATGGGAAGGATACTAAAAGCACATCCTTCCGCTCAGAATGCTTAAATCAAATTAGCTGCATTTTTGCATTCTTTATGTGTCCAGTCACTTGTAGGCTGCAATGGCTATAAATCAAACAGCATCACATCCAGCTGCACCCCAAAGTAATAATTTAAAGGATAGGTACCATATATGTTTAGGATCATCTTAGTGACGTTATAAAATATAACATTTCCAAGTCGTAATGAGAGATGACCTAGCAGAGAGTGAAGGAAGTCTCTCTCACCACAGGCTTTTAAGAAACCATTGAAATGCGAAGTAACTCTTCCTGAGAAAGGAATTAAATAATACAGTCTTTATAGTACCAGGGAGTTGTCAAAGCACTCACAGACTGCACGTATTCTATTCCTTCTTCAAAACTAAATAAGCTTTAGAAAAACAGTCACAACATAGCGTTATTAATAAAAAAAATTCTGTTTCAAATAAAATTTGTGTCTGTAGCCTGATAGATACACTAGATTAGGCAATTTGTGTCCTTGGCAAAAAATGTTTGTGTCATTAATTTATTCTTTTAAATATACAATACTATACCTGTTTAATAACAGTCCATAAATCTTAGCAGACACTCCAAAAAGCATTTAATCCACAAAGACCTCCCATTTGGCAAGTGAACAGTAGCTTGAATCCCAAAAGAAATCAGATATAGTATGATAAAATCCCAGTTATATTAGCTATGCAAATTCTTTTGCAAAAGAACCCAAGAAATAAAGTATTAACTACAAAAAAAAAGGTCTAGAAGGTACAACCTGTGTTGCTGACCTTGGGCTTTCAGTAATTGCCTTAGCAATAAGATACACACCTGTCCCTGAACTAGTCTGTGTTACGTTTCAGAGTCAAATCATTGGATTTGCAATATCACAGGATCAAAGGATCCCATGTTATGGAGTTTTCAGTTGTATGGAATTGGATGTCAAGTTCTTCTTAACTTTCACCCATTAGCTTTAGACCAACTAGAAAATCTTAGGGCTTCACAAGCTAAAACTAAACATTAAATTCCAGGTGGAAAGACACCAAGAGTAGTGCACTGGTACCATGCTGCTCTGAAGGCTCTCTGCAGAGATGAATTTCGTTTTTTTCTGCATAGTCTCAAATACCTCTTGAAAAATAATGAGATTATTAAGTTTTAGGAATGCAAGAATTACAAATGAGAAAATGAGATCCCAGGAAAATGAGAGAAATGGAACTATTATAGCCTAGCAATTTGGTTTTGTGTGTATTGGTTATCAGTATCAGAAAGTGCTGGTTACGAAAGCTGCAATGAATGCAGAAAAATCTTTGACAGAAAGTCAGAATTCAGCAACACCCTAATCCTGCATCCCTAATCCTAGCTAAATTAAACAGAGTTCCTGTCTTTGTCCTATAAAACAGTAGCTCCATCCCTAATGCTGATTCCAGTACACCTAACTGGGTTCTAAATTGGAAATATTCCAAGACCCATTTCAACCTTAAAAAGTCTGATTTAAGCTACTGACTTCATTTGAACTGAAGCACCATTTGTACCGACTCCACTTTATGTGTTTCTCCAAGACTGAATCCACTATTTAGCACCTTGCACTAACCTCTGCAAGGCAGGCTCAGGACTCTGGGCAGTGACAGGAAAACAAGCACATACATCACTGAAACCATCTGCACAGCAGCTGACTGTCTCCAAGGTCTTCTTTAGGTGGTCAGAAAGAGGATGGAGGATTAAAGAAATGCTTGCTGCCAGTTGCTTCCAAAAAAAACCCAACAAAAACACCAAAAACCACAAACTTCAAGTAGGAAAGGAGATAGGCATATTTACAGTGTTTAACTTCAAGCCATTATTTATCTGTTGAAGTGGGGAGGACTAGCTGCATATCAAAGAATGCTGCTCAAGTGCTCTAGAAAAGCACTAATTCTGCAAGGCTTCCAGAATGTTCAGTCTCCTAACCTGAGCATCTAAGTTAGATTCTTACTTCAAACCCTTGCTGTCATCCTTATATACAAGCCTCACTCAGTATGCTGGCACATGTCTCCATGACCTTCCACCACTACAGCAACCATCTTAAACCAGCAGTCAAAAAAAAATCAAACAGAAAAATTGGGCAACCAAGAAGCTGTCTACCCACATGGTCACAAAGAAATGAGGTGATTTTTTGGACTGACAAAAAAATGCAGTTCAAAAAGTCACTTGGCTCAGAGATTTGTGGTCCTTATTAAGCACAATATTCCATATTGTGGCTAGAAGTGTTACATATGCTAAACAAATTATTATTATCAAAAATACATAGAATCCTGGAAAAAAAGGCTCATATAAAACATAATTTCACAAGATCAAATTAACTCTTTATTGTTAGTAAATAGCGCTGAGGATTGAAGTGACCATTCAGACTACAATTATAAATTATTATTACACCATATTATACATAATACTTGCATTAACAATACATTTAAATTAGGTCTTGTAAATAACTGTATCCATTCTAAGGTATGTAACATAAAGTTATCCAGAAAAAACACTGAAAAAAGGATTTCAAACGCTCTGTGTTTGCATTTCAATTAGAGTAAGTTCTTTTGTCCCCGTGTAAATAACTGATTGGAATCAGTGTTCAAACCCCTTCCTCTTGTGTCCTACACATGTTTCATCACTTGCACATCGTTAGTTGCTCAGCCTTCAGTAAAGCTAAACAGGACACACAGTGCCAACTGATCTATGATGCAGCACAGAGACTTTGGCCAGCCAGTTTTGCCTGACAACTTCAGTAAGTCCATCTCTCTTCTTTTCACACACTTCGCTAATGGTCTATGAATCAATCACTTCTTTCAGAGTCATTTCAGGGAAACTAAGCAACTGCAAAGGATGTTCCAAAGCATGTATTGTTCCTTCTCCTCCTTGGAAAAATGGTTAGATACGAAATACATGATTGTAATGGTTCAGAAATGTTATTTTCTAGATTTCTAGGTCTTCTGTTGTTTTCTCTTTTTGATTACTAGCATATTCATATACATATCATATACAATACACACCAACACGTATAGAATCAAGATCCATAGAACAGATTTTATCCTGAATAACACATTTGGGATATTATTCCAGCGAAGGAGAAGCCAAATCTGAGTTTGTATTTAGAGTTAAAACTAGGGTCACATGGAATGAAAATTTTGGTTGAAGCGCAGCTATAGTAAAACCTTTTCAGAGTTCTGCATGATGAAGTTTCCCATTTCTGTCCAAGCTGAGTTAAAATGACCCAGAAATGCATGGTCTATGGAGACATGCTGCTTAAATATACAAACGGTTCAATCAGACAAATTACTGAATCTCTTGGTTTTACTTTTCTTGCACAGAGTGTATTAGGCTATTGCCTTATACAATATTTAATTGAACAATTCTATCAATTATCCTGAGCAAATATGCAAATACAACCACAGCTGCCTCATGCAGTTTTTTCTGACTTAGCATTCATTAAAAACTCTGGTAGACTGTGTAGCACATTAAATTCATTTTGCAAACATAGCAATTGTCTTACCTAAGAAAACTGTTTCTTTATAATTAAAACATTTGCTCTTATTTGGCACTTTTCCCTCTGTAAATTGAATTCAGAAGCTAGAAGAGGCTCCTCTGCAGTATCAGTATCTCGGGGTGGAAGCACACACTCAGGGCTGGGTTGAGGTTTATTTCCCCCTGAATGAGAAAGTTCTAATTAGCCATCAACAAAACTGGATCTTTCATCTCCTCCATGCAAGAAATAACAGTCTTGCAAAACCCATTACCAGAAGATACAGTTGTAATCAAGGCCTGTGATACACAATTAGACTGGATACCTACACGGAAAATGAGAACTCTGTAGTGGCACAGTTAAAAAAAAGAGCAAGGTGTTTTTGGAAGGGATTTGAGCTCCCTTGTCCGTGTGGCTCCTCCCAACACTGTTCCAGGGCTGCCTATGCCCAGTACATCTAAGATAGTCCATGTTTAGGATTCATTTTGAATTGTACTCAGCCACACTGCAGTGCCCTTCCAGCTACATTTGATAAGGACTATCTAATGAATTCATGCATTATTTCACTTTCTCTGAACCCAACGTAAATCAGCATTAGGTGTATCTACATAAAAATAGATCTTTCCTAAGCATCCATACACAGGCTTTCTGTGTCCATCCTGTGGTCTCCGTGCTGCAGCACCCCTACAAATTTGATCTAAGAGAAGAGATTTTGAAAGTAGGTGACAACAGATCTACATTCAACTGAAAATTCAACACTGAATTTGCACGTGCAGCATGAACTGTTGGCAAGATCTGAGTTTTGAGGTCTATAGCTCAGATACTTGGCAATACAAGCCTAAGAATAACCTTCCTTTTCCAAAAGACTAAGTTCCACTCCTGGAGATGGTATCTTGAAATAAATGCCCAGCCAATACACTCCTGGTACAGTCTAATATAGCCATATAAAACACAGCAACATTTATGGACACTTAAAACTAATCAGGAGACAAAATGCTAGAAAAATTCTACGGAAATGATCCAAGTCAAACTAACTTACTAAAACACATCACCTTCAGCTGGTGTGGAGCAGCTTTGCTTTTGTTTCCAATATATGTTAATGGTATTCTTCTTTTGTCTCAAGGTAAATCTGGTACCTGGATAAGAGTTTTTTTCTTTTAAGAGAACTTTTTAAAACATTCGAAGTGTGTATCACTTTTCTAAGCAGTTTTGAATGGACCTGCACTTTACACAGGACTTCTGGTTCTATATTTATACAGTGGAACCACTGGCAACTGATTAAAGTGTAATTTTATCCTGAAAAGGTTTACTGGAGTACCTTCATGAGAAAATTTTTGTTCATAGATGAAAAAACATTGTTTGACTTTTTCAAAACAGGTTACTACTAAAATATGTTTGCAAATAAATATTTATCAAGGCACAACAATTAAGATACTATTTTAAGAAATGGATTTTATATGCATAAACAGCATTTCTACCGTTAAAAATAAACATAAAATTTTAAAGGAAAAATGCATTTAAGGAACACTTTTATTTTCTGTCTTTTTATAACTCATAGCTGGAAGCTAAAATAAAAGTACAAACCACTACAAGCATGAAATCATATATTGAAACTGCATCCTGAGTACCCTAAAGCCTTTGCTGGGCTATATTTGATACATGACACATTGTCAAAGCACTTCCTGTTCTTATCACAATAGCTTTGTAGCTATTTAGGGAATTTAGCCACTCGAGCAAGTCTTTGCACATAAATAAAGAGTGGGAGCATGAAAGAGAAGGCGTTTTTGAGGCTTTTAAAAGAGATAAGAGATTAAACAGAATGCATTTCTCCAGTTTATGGGTTCTCTGGACTGAAAAGTAGTGTTACATCTTTCTTTATAGGCCACTATTTGTGTTTGTCAGATATTAAAATCACCAGAAGTCAGTGGAACAGAAGTATTGACAACCCTGGACTTTGGATTGCAATTTATAAGAAGCTTCCTTTAGATGTCACATGACACTAATTTTGATCCACTGATGCTTTCCACATTCTTCCATCTGTTATGCTTTATTACTATCAACTCGCTATAGTAATAACAAAAATATTCAAATATAATCTGGTATCTCATTGCTAAAATAGTAAAATTACCTGATTTTCCCCTTGCTCAAAGTTGTTATTCTTGTGTACAAAGAAAGATCATTTAGGCACAACAGCCATGGTGCGTGTTGCCCTCTTTAAACTTCAGTTCCTTGCAAGAAGGCACACTCTGAAAGGTGGTATTACTCTTAGCAAACTTGCAGTGTTATCAGATTGCATATGCATGCCACTCAATTAGAGCATTAATTATTATTTTTTTAATCATTACTAGTACAGTGGGTGATATATTAGTATTTGCATATGTAAATAAATTCAATTAATGTGTTAATTGCACAGAGACATGAAAATTAGTTTAATCAAGTCAATTAAATCATAAACAGTTCAGAAAGAAGAAAGTAAGCTTGTAATGCAATTAGTGCTCTAATATGCTAGTAACTTTAATAAACAGGATCTTAATTATATGGCAGGTCAAAAAGACAAAATATTTTAATTGATATAAAAAGGAGCTTTTTGCTGCTACACTAGAGTCTAGCTGAGTTTAGAGAAAATGATCCATGCTAATGAGATCAAAATGCTGTTATCTAGAATAAAAATAAGGATTTTTTAATAGAAATTTATCTCAAAAGTAGTTCAGATGACTGAACGAAGCATTACTGACTGCAAGAAACTAATCGTGCCATAATCTACACGTGATTGAATTATACATTCATACAGTGTTCTCCCCAAAGCTTTTCAGAATAATAAAACAGAATAAAATATTTGGTAACATTTTAATATCAATCATCATAAATTAATGTTCTATTAATACAGCGAACAGCACTGCTGCTCGAAAAGCGGCGAGCTGTGGAGAAGCGATGAGCCGTGGAAAAGGCCATCCCTCTCGTTATGGTGTACTTGTGAGGTGATTTGTGGGGCACTGGGGCCCGCGGGCAGCACACCCTAGGCCGGGCCGCTCCAGCCCCGCACACGCCAGCGCTCTGCCGGCGGGGCTCCGCGCAGGGCCCGGCCAGGGGACTCGGGGCCCCTCCGGCCATGCCCGGCCGCACCGAGGTGTGAGGAGCCAGTTTGTTCGTCTCGGCCCTGGCTGTCAGAGCCCTGTGGGGAGGGGTTGCACAGGTGCCGTGTCCAGGAGGCAGCCAGGAGAGGATGGAGGAAAGCCTTGTCTCCGGGGAGACTTCGCCTGGCAACCAGTTCATGTCTCCCGTGGGACAGGCAGGCGGCAGGGGAACACCGAAGGCAGTGTACCCCAGAGACACCCTCCAGTCAGATGGGAAAAGGTCTCTAGGGATGGACTGCAGGGGGACACTGGGCTGGGCCAGTGGTCCCCTGTCTGCAGGCAGACCTCGGGAGGGGCCGGCGGCATAAAAAGTAAGTGCGGCACAAGCCTCGGGGGCTTTTTGAACCTGCTTTTTGAGTGTGGGCTTCTGGCTTGGGGCTTTTGGGCTCTTGTGCCTTTTGCTTTTTGAGAGCTTTTGGAGCTTATGCTTTTGTCTCTTGGGGGGCTTTTGAGTCTTACGCTTTTTGCCCTGGTCCCAGCCCGCCGTTTGGCTCTGCTGCCCTCGCTGGCTCTTGCTCGCCCTGGCGCCTGCCCTGCCTCCCTGTGTCCCTGACCAGCGCCCTGCCTGCCTCGTCTCTGCGTCCCTGCCTGAGCCCCCTGTGTCCAGCCCTGCCCACCACCGCGATCCTCGCCGTGACCCTGTCCAGGCTCCTGGCCCTGCTGCCCGATCCCCCTCACCTCGTGTCCGGCCGCCCGTGGCCGCGGGTGCTGTCCCCAGGCAGGCAGCGTGCACACCCCTCCCCGCCTCGGGGACATCGCCGGCGCTCCCCGATCTCCGGTGGTAATGCCCTCTTTTTCCCTCTGTCTCCCCTCTCTCTCTCCCCCCATTCCTTTCCCATCTTTCTTCCCCTTGCTCTGTCTTTTCTAGCCCTCTTTAGTAGGGTAACTCCTTCTTTTTTTTTTTTTCGTTACCAATAAACAGTTCTCAGATACAGTGTTTTTCTCGTTTCACTTAATTTCGTTCCTGACCATCTATTTTTAAAAGAACTCCTCGCAGTTCCCCACAGTGGAACGTGACATGAGAGGATGACATAATATCTTAAATGCAGCAGATGGCCTTTTTATACCAAATTAGAGGACAACTAGCATGTATTGCTTGATCAGTTAATAATCTCTGCTTAGGAAAGGGCAACAAGAAAAAGCCTCAGATCTGAAGCAGAAAAAAAAGCTTATCCATAGCAATAACTTGACTTGATAGCTGTAAATTTAAATATTAAGCCTAGCTACTCTAGAGTGCTGTACTGCTGAGACTTGGAATAGACTACACATATGAACCAGCACCTTGAAAACATGAGTCCCGCTGGAGGGAAGTCCCCAGTGCAGGCTCTGGCACACCTGACACTCTCTGCCATGTGATGGGCACAGTGCAGTGCCATCGCATCCCATCGCATCCCATCGCATCCCATCGCATCCCATCGCGTCCCATCGCATCCCATCGCATCCCATCGCATCCCATCCCATCCCATCCCATCCCATCCCATCCCACTGCATTGGCAGAAGAGTAACTCCATTCCAAAATCCCAGTTTCTCACACAGCTTTGAAATAAAAAGGCACAGTAGGGACCATCTGCATCAATCAGTTAAAATTTTAATAGCAACTCTTGTGAACAGTTAATTTGCACATTGAGCAAGCAGTAGTTAGCTCAATATTTGAGGGACGCAATTCCAAGCTAGGTAGCATGAAACAAAGCCATTACTAGCCTGCTTTTTAATTCCAAGAAAAATCTCTAATATTTTTTCCTTTATTGAATCCACAGTCCAGTAGTAAATTAATTATTAGCTTTAAAGAAAAAAGAGGATAAGAGGATTTTCCTAAGAAGTATTTGCCTGGGTTACTACAATGAAGGCTGAATGAAAAGAAGTGTACAGAGGGAAGAAACTGTTTTCCTGCTTAACATATTTATACAAAATCCTTATCGTCTTATCTTGTGACACATGATATTCAACAACTTGATCATAAAAATCATCCCCCAAAGCCAAAGAAATGCAATTACTGCCTTTAAACAAAAAACCAAACACACAAACATAACACAAAAAAGCACAAAAAAACCCCAAACCACAAAAAAGCCAAAAAAGACGACAAAAAAAAACCAAACACAAAAAACCACAAAAACAAAACAAACCAAAAAAACAAACAACCAAAACAAAAACAAACCCCAAAGCTCCAGTCCAGAGACATAAATGGCTTCTTTTAAACCTCTCCTGATTTTTACCAAAAAAGGTCATCTTCTGGGATTTTCTATATGTCTTGAAATCTGGTCCTAGGGACTTCTGTCTGGTCACACAGTAATTAATCATTCTGAACTGTTGTTTTTCTACAAGTAATTTAAAAAAAAAAACATTAAAAATGGAAATAAATTAATGACTTTTTTGCAAATATGCCACACTTGCCATAATTTGATTTGCTTATGTTTTTCTGATTTTGCTCCCTAAGAAAGATAAGCCTAGTTACGTGTTCCCTCAGAGCTGCCTCGAGACAAGGACAGCAGCACAGGGAAGCAGCCTGTCACTGCCCCAGGAACTCACCATCAGAATAAATGGCACAGGGACCCCAGAGACGTTCAGGTGAAACATCTATCTGTCTGCTCTTTCCTTAAAAGAACAGCAGCAGGATTGGGATTTCAGCCTGGGCTGGGTGGGGTGGCAGGCTAGGTTAAGAAGGAGGGCACTGAAGAGGAAAAAGGGGTTTGGTGCTGCTGTATCTGTGTGACAACACTGCACTGCTGACCTTTCAGGTTCTGGTACCATGAACAAGAGCTGGACCATGGGTACCTAAATTTGTCACCCTGAAGTCCAACAGAGATGAGCATTCACTACTCCAGAGACTTCTCAGTGCTCTAGAAAAAGCAGCCTTCTTGCATTTCCTCAGAGCACTTCTATTACACCCCTGCCATAAATCAGAGCATGTGTGTGCTGTTTCTGTCCTTGCCTGACTTTGAAATCACCTGCATCTCTTGCAATAGAGATTAACTATACATGGCTATTCAGCAGCCTCTGTTTTTCACACCACTTCCATGCAAAGAGATGCTGCCAGGGGTGGGAGGAACATGACTCACAGCATCTACTTTTTCAGCTAGAAGTAGTTTTTTCCTACACTGTAGTCTAGTAGAATACTTAAGAGCTTCCTGAACTTCACAAAAATACAGGAGAAAGATATAATGAACACACTGAGTAAATATTTCAAAAGTGGCATTTTTAAACAGATTCCTGAAGCCTAAGAACTTTTCAAATGTATTTGGGTATTTCTGTGACTTTATTAACATTACTTACTACTAGACTGGCAACCAAGGGCCTTCTGCAGAGAGCCACCCATCCCCTGGACACAGTGATCAGACCCACAGGTCGAGGTGCCTTCCTGGTACTTCTCTTTTCCAAACACCGGAAAGCAATGCCTGAAATAAAATTTACTCTTTGCTCTCAGCCAGGACTAATGCTTATCAAACACCCTGGTCAAACACACCAAAATCACACTGGGATAGGGAATGGCTTTTGCAGTTGATTTCCAAGTTTTCATCGATGAAAAGGCATTTTAGTAACATCTTCATTAACCTGCTTGTCTACAGCAACAATCACCACTCCCCCTTCAAAATGTCTGGTTTTAAAAAGCCAGTATCTTTGTTGGCAGAAAGCAAAAGAATGAAAAAAAACCCCACTGGTGGCATGTAGTGTGGTAAAAGGAGGTCTAGACCCTGAGATTCTGACAATTAGCCATCCCTTGGAACTGCCAAGCAGCAGCAGCAGCACGTTTTGCAGCCAAAGCTGCAGCACAACAGAGCAGCACAGGCTGTGCAGGAGACTTGGGCTCTCAATTTCTTTGTGCTTCTCCTGCCTGGCTACTGACAAAGCCTCACACAGCACAGACCTGGCTCATATTTCATCATTTCTGCTTTCTGGGTCAGGGACTTAACAGTGACCAGGAGGATGAAATAACTGAGCTCTGGAATTTTTTCAAGACTCCCAATTATGTCAGTCAGTAACAAAAGGAGACAAACTTACAAGGGTCTTAAATACGTAATAGAAATAGATCCAGAAGCAGCTGCACTTTCACACTGCCTGGAAAAATACCTCAGTATGATGAATCACAGAGACAGCAACTTCTCTCCCTTAAACCAGTATTTTATTTTTTTCTAAACTATTTCAATTAAGATGCCACGTCAATCAGGACCAGATCCACAGAAAACTCTGGGCCATACCAAATACCACTGCCTGCAAAGCAGGAAAATATCCTTTAGCTACTAAATAAATACAAAATCCATTGAGAGGAAGTTCCATTCTACTCTTGCAGGAGAAATAACTTTAGAAACTGTAGCCTTGCATAATGCAACACAGTCAGTTTTCCCTTTCTAATCCCCACACTTTCTTCCCTGAGAAGGAAAATGCTCTTTGAATAACCAATCTCAAAACCCACAGAGATCCATCTCTATTTTACCAATAGAGTGAGGTACATTTATTTTGACATACTTTTCTGAGAAAAATGAAAAGGCTGAATTCCACGTCAGCTGTGTACCCAAAGCTTTGCAGTCAAACTCCAGAGATCCCAACCCCATCATTAAGAGGTTTTTCCATCCAGCTCTTAGTTTCCAGTTCCTCAGTACCAGCCCCATCCTCTGCTAATTCTTTTGGCACGTGTCTGTCCAGCAACCCCCAAATTCCAGCCCACAGAACTGAGGGGTTTGCAATGACAGCCATGTACACGCTGCTGGATCTGAGCCAGACTACAGAGTTAATAGAGGACTGGAAACTTCAGTCCAGAATGAGCTCTGGGTTTCTGCTGTTTGATTTCAGTCTGTTGTCAAGACAGTTCAAGAATGTCCAGCCCAGAATCACTGTTCCTGTGTCTATGGATGGCTCTATCCTGTCAACACAATCCATTTTGAGCTCAGAATCAAAAAAAAATGGGCTATCTACTATTTTAAAAAATATCACATATACAAACTCTGGAAATATCTCAGATTCTTCATTTTGTCCAGTTCACACGAGATACAAGAAAAATTCCAGGCACAGTAAAAATCCGAAGAATCTTCATTAAAAATCATACTTAGTTTCTGGTGCCAAATTTCACTTTAAATGCTAGGTTGACATTTAAAACACCTTCTTGCACAAAGGGCACTGTTCATATTACAAAAAATTAATTAACCAGATCTCACACGCTTTTATGTATTGTAATTCATGGATTACTGAGATTCATAATTGAATAATATGTAGATGTCACCTAGAGGTACTAAACCAATTCTCCTACTTGTAATTGCCTAAGTAAGAATGACACTAACTTTAGCATTTTCTCTCTGATTAAGGCTGCTATAGATTTGTGGTTGCCGCTGTGTAATATAAATCAATAAAGAATAATTTTGCAGGCAGCAAATCAATTGTCAGTTCACAGACCCTAATACCTCTGTGCAGGATTTATTGAAAAAATGAATGGCAGGCTTGTTAGTGGATGTACAACACGCTTTACAGGCACATAATGGTGTAGGGCCCAGTCCATTCCATACCCTGCCAAGCTCCTTAACTCCTTCCTTGCCTGACACAACTGTGCTGAAATGGGAGAAATGTGAACAGACCTCCTAACTGGAAGAAAGGAAATAAAAAAATTGTATTTGCTTTATACTCCTGCATTTTAGCATCTTACTGTCTCAATGTTCCCGTTTCTGCCATGAGATTTTAGGGCAAGTGTTCCCCTATACAGCCTGAAGTTGTCAAATTATGAGTCATGTAGAGCTGGGACTGATATTAGGAGTTGAGCTATCTGAAAAAGCACCAACAGGATGGAAAAAGCACCAACAGGATGAAAAAAACATTGGAAACCGCTAACCTGATTAGATCGAAACATTTTTTATGCATCTTTTTGCCATTTTTTTTTTAACCAGATCAGACTCCTTTTCTGTATTTCTCTCCTTGGCTTTTACACAATGATGCAGTGCTACAGGATGCTACTCCAGACCCAGTGGATCTCTTCCTGGATGTATCCTGACAGTGTTCATGTTGCCACTTGAAAGTTAAATTTTTTTGTCACCATAACTAGTTTTAATATATCTCAGTGCCAAAAGCAATGTGCCACATGATAAAGGGCTACTGAAAAATTATATCTAGAAAGACTGAAGTGCCATTTCTGTAACAGAGCTACAGAGCTTCCATGCAGACCACGCTCCAGGACTAAACAGAGTTTAGCTCCTTCTTAAGGGAGGTAAATGCATCCTAATACTCAGTGGAAACACAGTTGTCATTATCTAACAGTGAACAACAGGCACGTTCTTTATCAGCACAGGAGGAACATGTTTGACCCCCACCTGAAGCGTGACCTAAAATTAAAAATAAAACATAAATAAAAAATAAAATTAATACACCCCACACCCCAGCAAAATTGCCGAGAAGGAATTCTAAGGAACAGTTCACAAATCTCTGTTGTGACAGTCAATCTGCATCACTAATTCACTCCCAAGTCACTTAGCACTGCCGCTGATGTCACCTTTAAAAATGAAAGGTATTTGAACTTTTCCTCTATACAAAGAACAATGGTCGCTCTCTTTCTTACAAAGCAGCACAAAGAAAAAGTAAAATGGAAGCTATACACAGAATTTTATGCAGAGAAGGCAAAAATTATGCCTTATGCCAGATTATTATGGAGAGAGAACTTGTCATAAATTCAAACTAGGCTCATTCTCTTACACATAAAATAAAGGTTGAGTGCAACCTTCAAGCAAAGGAGACAGAAAATGTGCAGGCATTGTAATATCCACACTCTCCCACAGTGCTGAGAAAATAGGACCTTAATTATCCAACACTGTTGTCACCTAAAGTAAGAACTAATGCTCCCCCACTGGTTTCTGAAAATCCGTTCCACCCTCAATTCAGTGGAAAGCCCACGCTGCATAGTCTAACTTCTCATCCTACTTTCAAGGCTTGCATTTTCTGGTATTGTGAATTTCATATCTTTGCTGGGAAATAAATAGAATTGGACAAAAAGTAGTCATTAAACCCCATTTCTCAAACAAAGTGGTCTTTCAAAAGTAATATTCTCCTCCCCCTAATTCCTGCCATTTCTGCTGGAATACTTTTCAGTACGAGAGTTAGATACTATTTAAAACCAGTTTGTGGATTCTTTTCATTAAGGGGAGATTTGTACATCTCAAGTGAGAGAACAGATTATATAGGGGCTCTAAGAAAGAAGTAAAAAGCCCCCAAATATACTATATTCAAACTATTAATTCATCTATATTTGTCTTTTTCCACTTATTTAAAATAAACTGATTTTCTTGCAGGCAAGTGCTTTTCATTCTTTTCGTCACACAAAAAGTCTTATCAGCTAACCCTAGAATAATAAGTTTAGTTTGGAAGGGACGTTTGGAGTTCTCTAACCCACTCTCCTGCTCAAAACAGGTCCAATTACTTCAGGTTGCTTAGGATATTACTGAGGTAAGTTTTGAGTATCTCCAAAAATGACATTCAAAACCTTGTTCTTAATAACAAGCGATGGTTTTACACAGGGCTTGACCTACAGGCCAAAAATATGTTCCTACTAACACAAAGCTCTGAAGTTCATTTGCCTAATTTCTGTTATTTTAACCATACTTTAATACTGAGTGTGAATTAAACAGTCTAACAGATCCAGATGGCTGGATGACTTGCCTGTGATACAGTCAATATTTTCTTTTTAATGAGTTTAAATGTCTACAGCTTTTGTGCTATAATAGGCTCATCACTAACAGTAAACCAATTTACCATTTTTTTATGTATGTACATTATTTTTAATACTTGATCACTCAAAATAGATCAGAAATGAGAGAAATGGAAGGAGATCTCATCTGCAAAGCTACTCTTGTTGGACAGACATCCAAGCTGACAAGGGATTTGAACTCAAAAACATAACGTAACAGAAACCTCAGGAAGCTTCATGCAGTAATTTCAGAGCTGCATTTAGCCTTATTATATTTATCTTTAAGGCTTTTATGCATATTCTTGTCTATAATTTGCACATCGCCTTGTTCATTATTGCAGTAGCATTTCAGTACATGTCTAATCAAAATAATTACTACAAATTGTTTAGACCTGTGAAGCACGTGGGACTAAGCCTGCAGTTCAGAAGTCTATATAATCACACAGAGAGCTGCTCTAGAGACTTTTTATAAAGTAATCAAATTGTGAAACTTAGCAATGCAATTGATTTTGTTGTCAGAAGATCTACATCACTGCCTGGGATGCCAAACCGCTGATGAGAAATTCATTCACCTACAAGCCTGGGAGCAATCACCCACCTACCAAAACATTTGAGGAGGTGGGGGGTCTGCTTTAAATGAGTCACCTAATTACCTGCAATGCATTGGTACAGCAAAACAAGCCACACTGAGGAATATGCATTTTACTCAACAGCTTCTTTTCCATTTTTCATTGGCACTTCTTCCTTCTAAAATAAAACCCCTTCTTTCATGCTGTGTCAGAGAAGACACATGATGAGTTGTAGCATTCAATGAGGAGCTGCTTCATTAACAACTGAGTTACGTGACATCCCTTTCATACCTTGCTGTGCGACTGCAGCATCATGTCAAGACAAACACTAACACAATGCATCGGCCCAGGTGGATAGAGAGATGCTGCTTTCAGAAGCCTGCTGTCATTACAGGATTTCTTTATTTTCTGTTCTATAGGTTGTCCTCACTGAAGGCTGCACAGGTCCTTCAAATACATCTTGGCAGGCCACACACTGACTCATACATCCTCCTGCACCCACTAATGAGTGATCACATGGCACAGAACTGTTTGAAGTAAAACTGTGGGCAGTACCACAGTACTGTACACAACTATTATTCCTTCTCGGCTGGGGCTGATACATTTTGTTGGGGTTTGTCTTGACAAGATGTGGCAACCATACAGCTCACAAAAGCCATTCTCACACGTTTGCCACTGGCTCCAATACGTATAATTTCCTGCTTTTTCATACAGTTGGTTCACCAGACAACAGTCATATAGATCAGCCTTTTGTTTTCTCAGCCCTTACGTACACACTGATTAAATTCCTCTCCAGTTCTCTTTGATAAAGACAGTGGACTGCAATCCCTGAATCCCTCAATATAATATGTATTTGAGTTTGTTCTGTGGACTTCCTCCAACAATTCAATACCATTCCTGAATTGTGTATTTTTTAATAGCCACTGTATTGTCATCAAGTAGTCTTTACTACTAGTACTGTTTTCCTTGTCGAAACACTAATAATTTCTTATGCTTCCAGAGACAGGTTGATGAGACTAACATTCAGGCAAATCGTTCAACTCCAAGTCTGAATCCTTCCCAGAGCAGTTCTCTGCCCTAGAGATAAAACTAATTTTTATTTAAGCTTATTAAAAACACATTGCTTTCTCATATGCTCCCTTTCAAGTGAAAAAATAGCTCTCTTATCAGCAGTTCCTGCTGTTATTTACCATTTTACAATTGTTGGGCCCTTTGTGAATATCACCAGTGTTAATACTCTTGGCGGCTGTTCTCCTTCATTCCTTCTCTTGTTGCCAGCATTCCACTCTGACCTTCCTCCCATCCCCACGATCCATTCACCTACCTTACCTGAATACCAAAGTCTGCACCAATAGAGAGCAGCCTAAACAGGTTCCTCTGGCTGTTGTAGATGTGTATTCATATTCTCTCAAATTGTTACAGTTTCTTGCCCAGTGAGCTACCATTTTAACCAGTCTTTTCAAAAAAATCAACTATTAGAATAAAAGACACTCATTCCCAGCTCTGCAAGATGATGCCCAACCTGAAGGCAGTTTTTACAAAGGCTAAAGCATTTCCTGCCTTTTTTTAGTTACTGTTCATCACAATGCAAACTTTCATGTTTTTTCATAACTACTTTTATTACATCTCTCTCTCTCATTCTCATTTAAATAAAAGCCCTGGAAACCTATGGTTTCATAGCTTGCCCACAACCCACAATTTATGGATGCTACTTGCAACTTTCAAAAGCTTTTAAAAATAGTACTGAATCTATTATTGTGAATTACAGTAATTGCAGCAAAGATTTAAGAGGCACTTTGAGAAATTTCAATTTCATGGTGTATGTTTCTGAACCCACTTCCTTGGCATCTAGGGGGAAATGCAGTTATTTTTTCTGAAAGAGCTTTTCTTCCTGCTTTTTCGTATAAAATTTCAACTGAAACTCCAGTATCCAAAGTTCTCTTAAGAAAAAGAGAGTGCTGAGTTTCCAATGTCAAGTGCAACAGAGGCCAAGATGGTACAAGACTAGAGCCTCCCCTCAGCTGTATGAGTGCAACCAGAAAGCAGCCCCATCCATAGAGAACAGCCTTTGGGATCTCAGGTTTTTTCAGCTTCCTAGGAATTTCTTTTTCCAAGGTTTCCAACTGAAAGGCCTGATGTGGTCAGTATATTCTTAGATGAACAGTCAAAACCCAAACTGGAATATGCTATTCATGAGAACAGGTTTGGGCTGAAGAAGTACCAGTTTGTTGATTATAGAACTGGAAGAAACATTGGAAAAGCTCTCCAGCTTCCCCTACACAGCCTGCCCACTACCAGTACTAGATTACTGGTATAATACTGTAAGTTTTTCAGCTTTAGATGCCATCCAGATGGTTTCCCTTAAATTCAGCTTATACCACCTCTCTCACTGAAGTTGTTACGTTACACTTGGTTTGGAGGAAAGGGAATTATATTTTCACTTTTGAGTTTAAATAAAATGGGGGATTAATCAAAAGTAGTAAGTTCTTTCTATGAAACTATAGTGGCAGTAGCAGTGTGATGCAGCAGAAGAAGTGTCTTGTCCCCAAAACACAAGAAACTTTTAGGAGGGAAAGAAGTGATCAGTAGAATCATTGGCTTGGCTTCTGATTTGTATGCTACTTGCAAGGCAGTTTCATTGATGGCTCATCAGGTTTTAAATTACTGATTTGGGAGCAATCATGTTGTCCACATACCAGGAGGATTAGCTATTACCATAGGAACACGAGCTGAATCTCACTCTCCTGTCTCTCTTCCCCTTCCTTCACATTACAGATATTATCAATGCTCGTGTTTGGATGAACAGCCTGCAGTCTTGCTAATACCAACCTTCAAATAACAGATTCACACAACTCCTCTATTGATAAGGCTCCAACACAATGGCATTAGTTGGTGTTAGACTTGGTCTAAATTTTCCTCTTCAGGGGGTTTTAGAGTGACTTCCCTATCAAAATTGTACTGCCATGATCCTGAACACTCTCCCTTCTCTGAAACCGCCAGCTGCAGGAGGGACAGGACTAAACCAGATGAGAACAATGACTCTGGACCTCTAACTTTGTCTGCTATGCAAATGAATCAACAAATGAAGGACCCTCTCAGTTCCTTTGAATTAAAAGAAGGCTTGCAATCCTTCTAGACACACAAATAAAAAAACACCCCCAACAAGTAGGAGTTTTTTTCTTTGGTGATGAAACAGACATGAACCAGAGGACAGGATGGAAGCAGAATGGACAAAAGGTTGTGGAGAGAGCAGGAGAGAAACATGCTTAGGATGTGTTCCTGCTTGAACAGTAAACGCAGTGAAGTCTATGACATAAAAGAGAACATGACAAACATTAACAGTCTACTCAAATTCTTGTTACAACAGCATGACAACAGCACAATAGAGGGACTCCTTCCTCACCCTCATCTCTCCTTCATTTCTTTGACTATCAGCACAAGAGAAATAAACTTGCCTGTTTCAGAGCCAGGCTGGGCTGCCTCTGTTACTCTGACACACACAGACTCCAGGGCACGCCAGCTCCCAAAATGCTCTTCCTCTACTGCATTGATCTACTTCAGTGTTTGCTGGAGCATGGCAGGGGTTGTTGAATAAGCGCTTTCTGAAAAAAACACTTTTAACAAAGCACATTTTTTTCCTCAAGGTTTGTTGATTTTTCTTCTCGTTACTGCTCTCCTAATGAAAAAGTAACTACATTGCCCACGTACTGTAAATACTACTAAGTATTCTTAGAGCTTCTGCTCTGTTGTGTATGTCTCAGGTTCATGTAAATTTTGACAGTGACAAGCAAGCTTGCTCTGTCCAGTGGTCTTTTGTCATTTTAATTTCTCCAAATGCTGTGGATTTTATTATATTTTACAGCTCAGTGGGCTCATTTAAAAGATCCCCTAAGGAAGAGGAATCTGGAGACCCGTTCCCTGCCTTAGAGTAGCTTAAACTACAGGGCAAGTCTGGTTTTCTTAGCACATCTTTTTTTCCAAGCTATATGACAATGGGATGTATGATCAGAAAGCTGCAACTTAGCTGATTTCTTAAGCAGTGTTCCTCACCTACAAATGTTTGGTTTTCAATGGCCTTACTCCTTCCTTGATAGCAATGTACTGTAGAACCTGGAGCAATGTGCTTCCGTTCAGAAACCAGCCGTCAATGCTTTACAAAGCAATTCTGTTGCTGAATCAGTATTTTCATGGTTTCCTACTACTAGAAATGCCAGTATTTTTAGAGCTGCCAAAGCACTGAAATGTCATTTTCAGATCAAGGCCTAGATCGTGATCTCCATTACACCTGTATAACTACATGTCAGCAGAATCACTCAGGATTTGCAAATGAAACTGCTCAAAATACACCCTCCTCATCTTACTTATTTTCTGCCTTTTCTCTGAAGGCATTATTTTTAGAACCCCTGATCGTCAGGAAAGGTAAGAAGCCAGAGATCTGACTCCTATTAGGAGAGCCATTATTGCGTCTTAATGCTCCACTGACCCACCTCCTTGCAGGCTGTTACAGCTCTGCTGCAGCAATGAGGAGGAACATCAGCAAAAGAGCAGATGCTTCAGCTGGTCTGCTGACCAGACACTCCTCCCAGCAAACTCAGTGCTCCTTTTGATCTTATTCCCTAGCTTTCATTCTGTCATTTGTTGTCTCCTCTTCCTGTGGTATTGGCCCACTTTCTGGCAATCAGTTGTATTCCTGATAGGGGTCGTGTGACTTTCTGAAACCTCATAATCCAGAGAACAAATAATTTACTTAGAAGTTCATTTTTTACTCTAGTACAGATGTTTTTTCATCAGTTCATACCTTGTTACATGGTTGCACATCCGGTAAAGACACAGCTTTTAAATTACGACCACTGACTCTCCAGATAGTAGTGAGAAAGAGTGACTAGAATGCATCCAAGAAGATAATGACTAACGACCAGATAAAACTGAAAGGAAGTAAGGGAAGGAAGGAACAGGTAATTATTTTTTCCTCCCACCTATCTACACCCTACTACTCTCATTATCATCATGAAGGGTAATGGAAAGGGAATGACATGAGCTGGAGAAGAGCTCCTGCGTAGAGTGAAGGCCAGACACAGCTGGATCCAACAAGCCAGCCCACAGCCTCTTGGGTCAGCAGATAACCAGCAACTGAAGAGAGCTAATTAATATTTTTGGTGCATGACCATGCTCTTCAGTTTTAATTGGTGACAAGTGAGCAACCGAAGAATTGTCAGTGGAATTTCATTTATCTGTATAGAGCAGATCGATATTCACTCAGCATGCAACAACTCCTTGCATCTCAATGGGATGAAATAAAATGTCAGTCAGCAGCATGGTTTAGTTATTGTTGGACTGTTTCTAGCTAAATTATTCACCTTCTCAAAAGGCCATCTGATAAATGTTTATTTTTTCATAGTTGTGCTTTTTAGGGCTGGGTAGAGTTAGTTGTCTTCACAGTAGCTGGTATGGGCTGTGTTTTAGATTTGGGCTGGGAACAGTGCTGATAACACAGGGATATTTTAGTTATTGCTGAGCAGGGCTTGTACAGAGTCAGGGACTTGCCTGCTCCCCTCTCCACCCTACCAGTGAGGAGGTTGGGTGCGCAAGGAGCTGGGAGGGGACGCAGCCAGGACAGCTGACCCCAAATGGCCAAAGGGATATTCCAGACCATGGCATCATGCTCAGGAATAAACTGGGGCAAGGTTGTCCAGGGGCTGCTGCTCTGGGACTGTCTGGGCATCATTTGGTGGGGAGCAACTGTTTCATGCTGGGAGGGGGAAGGAGCCAGTGGCTGTGTGGGGCTTAGGTTCCAGCTGGGGTTAAATCACAACAATCCCGCGTTTAACATCCGCTGGTTTGTGACACTTGCAATGAACACAATTTAGATTCTGAGCAGGGCTCTAGAAAAATAATAAGAAGTACAAACAAGAGAGGGCTGCAGGAATTTATTTCTTTTTCTCCTCTTCAGATATTGCAATGGCCTCCCATGGCATAAGGGGCACTAACTGAATTTAAAGATGTCATAAGCCAGAAGCTCTCCTGCTCACTTCATATCACAATGAATTCCAACTCAACAGCACTGGCAGTAGCAGCAGCACCGGAACAGCACTGTGGAGCTGTAAGGTTCACTGATGAGTGTTAGCTGAGGTCAGTCCTGGACAGCAGCAATGAGAATTTCATGGGCACTGTCTTCAAGAGGGAACAAAATCAGACTATCCGTTTTGCAAATAATAAACCTTGACTGATGTTATTTTTTAGTGCCACAGAAAATTCAGATTTCATTCATCCCTTATCAAAAATTTCAACTATGTATTTCAATAGTATACTACAAAATCTAGAATCAGAGTCCTGGAAACAGAGATAATTACAAATAACATTTCTACATTAAAGCATTTCAGATCCTGAAGTATTACCATCTCATGAGTTTAACTTCCTTTTTACTAAAACATAAGTATTCTTTGTCAGTTTCAGTTTTATTATTAGTTTCAGTCCTGAAGAGCATAATGCAAAGATGCATAATCCATATTACGAAAAGTTCATGAAGACACACACCTGCAAACTATGACTAAGGCCATTAGTGTCAATTTGACTCCACATGAACACAGAGCTCAAGCCTCCATTAAGCTCAGAACCACAACAGGACCACAGGGGTGATTCAAAGTGTCAACGAACAAAAGACAATTTCAGAAGGTCAAAGGGGGTGATTCTTGGGAATACAGTAAGATTAAATTATTATCCAAGGAAGTTAAATGTTTTGCATTATTGAGTTATCTTGGTTGAAACCAACACTACAGAAGAATTTCCTTGAAGAACTGGTTCTCAGGATGGATTTTGAATAAGTAACGTTGAGATTCTGCACAGAAAATCTCCAAATAGAGTAATATGGCAGAAAGCTACACTTAACTGGCAGGAAAAAAAAAAGAAAATTGAAGAAAATGGTTATGATCATTAATAAAGTAGAAAGAACATGAACAATGCATAAAAGATTATATGAGAAAAGAAACTGAGTAGCAGAAGATGTAAACAGGATGAAACAAAATGAGAATCTAATGAGGCATAAAGAGAGGATTCATTTAGGGGAAGGCATCATAGGCAGGATGTTCAGACATGTTGCATTTTCATAGACATTGGGAGAGGGGGATATAGCTTTGCTTGCAGCTTGTAAGGAAGCTGCAGTAATCCAGATGGTAAGTTATGAGAGCCTGGTTAAAAGTCCTAGTGGTAAAGAATGGGAAAGGGTAAACAAGCTTATACTGCCCAATTTTGAATGTGGCACATTTCTTGTTTGATTCAAATGCTGCTGAGTTTACCTCATATCAGAGGCAGAACATAAGCATAGGGAGCAAAAAAGAAAACTCTACTGAGGAAAAAAAAAAAAATCCTTGTGAACATGGATTAATCTCTAAGAATTATTTTAAAAGTCAGGCAGAGAAATACAAATTGTGTATCAGTTGTAATTTATGTTAAATGCAGCTTTAAGTGCCACATGTGATATGTCTATATCCTCAGAAACAGAAAAGGGAAAAAATAACAGATGTTGCTGCTGTAAAACATTAGGCAACATGAATGACACCATTTGTTTTCCTAAATGAAAATAAAAAAGCAAGAGAAATGAACACTGAAGACCTAAAATCATAAAATATTCAATACCTCACTTAGCTGATGTAGTATGTGACACCCTTTCTTGCTGCAAATCTCACAGCAGCTGTGGTAAAAGAAAGGAAGCAAAGAAATAGGAGTTAGTGTAAAATGATGGGGCTTTGATACAAGTTATGACAGAGATGAAACCTCTAATTTAGAAGCTTTCAGGAAATTTGGGGGTGCAGAGCTTAGGGTGATAGCGTCGAAGAACTGTATATGGTTATGTTATACAGGAGGGAAGCAGCACAGCAGTTAAGTCTTGACATGGGAGTTATTTGGGAAAAATATCTGAAGGCTTTTCAGAAAACATTCAAGACCTTTGCTAGCTGAAGAACTTCATTTGCCCTAAGAGACTTGTCTGAAGGGCTCAGTAAATAAGATAGTAGTTTTACCCCTCTCACCTGCAAGCTGGTGAGAATGTTATTTGTATTGCAGTGCTAGCAAGTGCCCTTGCAGCAAGTTCTGAAGTCCTTCTCTCTCCCCCCTAATGACACCTTGCCCATTTTATTTGCCCAGGACAAGGCACGTCTAGACAGAACAAGGATTGCAAAGAGCAGGACTGTAGTCAGTCAGTGAGAAATGGATACAGAAGGAAAAACAAAGAAAAAGCCGAGGAAGGCAGAACCTGCACACAGTGAGAGCCTGGGACACAGCAGTACCTCCAAGCAGCTGGACTCTTTTTTAGGTAGGAGGGGGATTTTCCGTTGGTTTTTGGGGGTGATTGTTTTGCTGGTTTGGGTTTTTTTTACTGGGCTTTCATGCATTTTTGCTGTTATTTTAATCCCCCACAGTTGCTCTGATTACTATTGTTTGCTCTTTCATTAACTTGATTTTATCTTTGCAGAACAAAGGCTCCCTGACTGCTCCAGTTTCCTCACTGTGTGCCACTCACCCACTCACTCCAGTGACAGAACATGAAAAGAAATTAGAGACTGTGGGATTGAGATTCTGCTTTCACCTTTCCCAAGATCTGTGTGACAGGGGGTAACAAGAAACAAATTTTGTATGCTTCCCCACAACTCAGACTGCTTTGACAGGGAAATTTGCAGATTACTGCCTCATTTTTATCCCCACATATTCTCCTTTCCATGCATTCTCCTTTCCCTGAAATCAAACTACCAAAAAATCTTTGTAGTATTACATTTGGACCATTCAGCAAAATCTAGTAAAAACCCACAGCAACTGCTGTGAAATTTTTCACTTTTTCCCCCAACAAATGAAATTCCTGCCTGTTGCCTGTACATCGTCCCTCCCCACTGAGCCCATGCACTGTGATAATCACACCAGTAGCATTCAGATAGAGATCAAGTGACGCAACCAGCTCTATCTCAACTCTGACTTTCAACTTCACATTTTACTTGGATGTACATTTTTTCCTCTAATGAAAACTGCTTTTAGATAACAGCAGAACTAGCCCAGATTTAGATAGGAAAGGAAAGAGTCTAATCCATCTAAACACAGGGAAAAGGGTTTGCTGGGTTATGCTGTCCTTCTTAATATTCTCTTTAAGTTTAAGAACACTGCTAGAACCATTTATATCTCAAAAAAATTACAGCTTCTTCCAAAAGGGCGGTACAGACAATATGCCATTTCTATCAGCCCTTCCAGTACTGGCTCCATACTGCTGCAAAACCAGTCTTGTCCTGTACATTATACACACAGTCAAAATACTGAATACCTACAAAACTAATCCTGAATATGTCAGATACCCAGAGGCTTCCCGAGCTATGGCTGTGACACAGCTAAACACAGGTAGATAGGAAAACAGCCTGAAATACAAAGGCAAGAGCTGAGGCTCACTTTCTTTTTACACCTGACTTAACTAATCTGACAGTGAACTTTCTGTCTCTTTTGGGTTTTACTTTAAGTCTTGCTTTATCCTGGAATGCTTACAGAAGAGAGAGCACTTGGGTTTGGTTACTACCAAACTAAAGGTACCACATCCAAGTTTCCATGGAAGTTGTGTGTGGATACCCATAACCACTGCTCTCCTCATCACTGCTGTGTATTTTATTAAAAACAACTTTGATGATACTGGAAGAACTCATTGACAATGCAGTGCCTGAATAAGAAAATAGCTATCAACAGATCTATTGACTTCAGAGGGGCCAGTTTTGTAAGAAGCAATTCTACAGCCGTGACTGATACAAAAATCACATCAGTATCCTCTTTCTTCTCCAGCTTGTCCTAGAGGTTGAACCTGCCAACAATCACAACCCCAGTTATATAAATCAAGCTTCAGGTAAGATACATCACCTTACTGCATTATTGTTACAGTGATTGTCTCCCTGAATAACCATGGACAGAATTCCAGGTTTCCCTGTAATCTATAATCAAGTGCTATAAAATTGTATTCATCCATCTCATGCTGTGTTTATTGGTATGAATACTTATGGAGTGCCAGTACACTTAGAGCAAATACATCCCCAAATGAAGAAACATATCAGCTCATGCTTCAAAGCACAGCCTGTACCCTCTGATTCACTGCCTGCTCTCCCTCCACTGTCATAACAGCTCAAACTTGGCTTCTAAATCAGCTGCTGAGACAATGATGCTGGAGCAGTGAGACACTGAGGGAACCAGCTCTCTCCCTAGAAATCCAGTCAATTAAATTTTGCCCAGAAGGGATCCAATCTAATATCAAAGACAGTGCGATAAGGATAAGTTCCCTGGAGCACAGGGTTAATGATTCAGAGCATGTCAGGATGGCCCGGAGCAGTGGAGAAGAAGGCACACCTAAATTAATAAATAAATACATAGGGAAGCAACCCAAATAAATATCAGCACTAATTAAAAAAAAAAAAAATGCTGTGGAGACATAGTGCTGTAGTTGGCTCCCTATTTAAGGGATATTCAAATTTTCCTGATATCTCACCTTAATGCCTGAATATTTTATTTCCCAAGATCACTGATACATAAAACACCAAAAAGTGTGTTAATGCCCACAAAAAAACCTCAAGCATAAGTCAATCATCTCTGAAAGATACTGCGGTTTCTGCTAGGAGCAGGTGAAGGATGTTTTCACATTCAAAATGGAGACTGAAGGTTGAATGTCTTCTTTGCATCTTGTAATTCATTATTATATATACATTGTCACCAGCACTGAAATACAAGAACTTGCAGTCTCTAAGGTATTTATCTGTGAAATCACAGTGAAGGGTATCTGATGATATGAAGAACAAGGTTTTTTAAACTTAACATTCCAGACCCAATAGTAGAGAAATTCACATCCACCTCTTTTCCATTTGTTCCAAATTCAGTTGCTAAATTAAGAGATTCATTAGTTTTGTTCCTCAAAACCAGAACATAGTCCCCCTTTCCTTTTTTGTGTGCACTACTTAATAAGATGTTAAAGCAAGGACAATTTCCCCACTAGAATGAGAACCATCAAAAGCTCTGAGAGGATATTCTGAACTACTGTCCTCAAGCAGCAGGAAGAACACACCATACAAGCGCTTCATGTGCTTCTATTGCAGGAACACCAACAGTCACAAAGAGGCTGAGCTACTTTGGAAGACAATAATGTCACCTGCTCTTTCCTTTAACAGCTGTGTTTGATGATTATATATATGCAGTGTATCATTTTTTTATAGGTATTGTAAATTTTTAACTTCTGCAACACAACTTCTAAGCACTTTTGGCTCAGAAGATTCAGAAACCCCCAGTGATGTTATAAAGCAGGCGATAGCCATGTTCCTGTTAGCCTCATTCTAGCTGAATTGCCTTCTCCTTTAGAAGCTGCATCGAATAAGTTAGTTAAGTGGCTGGAATTAGTTAACAGGATTATTAATAGACTGTGTTAAAGTCACCCAAATGAAAACTCTCTGAGAGCTGGGCAGGTTTATGTTCATAACTGAAAAATATTTGGCCATTTTGCCAAATTAGTTCTGTCATCCATTCACAAGAATATTGAATATTTTTGCTCTTTAAAAAAAGTATGTACATCCTTACAAATAGCTCTATGCAAAAGTCTTGCTGTAGGAACTCCCCATGCCATAATTTGTAACAAGTTAGTAATTTATGCTACTTAGGCAGTCTGTATTATCTCAGCATCTTAGAGCTTCAGCACAGGGCAGTGCTCTTGTGCCCACCTTTAGCCAGGGGCTACCACACAAGAAAGGTTCAAAGGAGCTTTCCACCAGTAAGATCAAGGCCCCAAACCCATGGTCTCTTTAAGGGGAAAAAAAGACACAATATTTCGCAAAAAGTATTTGGAGAATAAATGTCTATCAGAAAACCGCTAATAAAGAGCAAAACCCTGTTGATAAAGGACAGGACTTAGTGACTCGTCTTTCTGTGTGATCAACAGCCCAGGCTGGATCCTGTGACATAAACAATAAAGCTGAGCCTCCAGGTGCTGTGAGAGAAAGTCTGATGCTGGAATAAATCAGTTCTGTGCTGTTAAGGGGAGTGAACACAATGGTGATGGGTGAGGTATAAGAAAATAGAAGTCAAAACAGCAACAGAACAATCAAGTAGATGGATATTTGTTACCATGGCAACCCAACAGCACATGCTAGAAAGCATACATGCTAGAAAGAGCCTCTGAGACATTACTAGGAGAAAGGAGAGAAACTGCAACCCAGCCAGGGTTTGGGCTATGCCAGACTTGAAAAGTAGTTCTGTTCCTTACCTATGAGTAAGGTGATGACATGCAGACCATAGGAATGACATTACCTGGTGGGCAGGTTCTTCAGGAGCATCCATGGTACAGGGAAGTCATGTTCAAGTTTGGCAGTGAAGGCATAGTATGAATGGAGAAGGAAAAAGGAAGTCTGAACTATCGAGACAGACTGTTCAAAAGACATTGCTATATCCCATTTGACAAAAATCTCTCCTTGGGCTTGTACCAGATTCTGTACAGGAGCAAAACCAACTCATTTCTATTGGTATCTTAGTGCCACACTAACTCCCAGTTCAAAATTCAGGTATGTCTTGTAAAATCTCTATTTACTTCTAGTACATGTCACACGGAAGATTCAGGTCTAATTATTACATTTTTACTCTCTCTCTCTAAGAAGTCTGACAAGTTCTACAGGCAGCACTTTATGCTCTTATGAAGCATCAGCCAGGAGAAAAGGCACTGGCAGTCTTACTAAGACATCGCAACCTACATCACCTCAAGCCTCTTCCACGCCCAGCTCATTAGTTGCTCCAGTTATTTGCACCTCAGATCACCCAGATATTTTAGCTTTCTGAAGGTAGTCAAACAGGCAGAACTTTTATTACCTCTCCTTTTGAAGAAAGGGAGAGAGAGAGAGAGAGAGAAAAGCAGCAGGCAAGGGTCTTTTACTTTCAAGTAGTACTTCCAGGTTGGATATTAAATGTTGGCAGTCATATAGTAAGCTCGTTCCTTTAGAAAATTCCTAGGGGAAGAAGCTGTACCAGAAATACTGACTGAAATAGTAACCCTTCATCCTTAGGGTCAAAGGAAAACCTCTTCTTGTAAGTTCAACGAAAACCGACCTGCTGGATACAAATGAAAGCAAAAAAAAGTTGCCTACTGTATAAACACCTCCAAAGTAAATAAAACCCTTGAAGGGAAATGACAAAGTTACAGAGTCAAGGGAAATAGAAGAAAGATAAATTATCTCAGGAAGCCAGATTCACTCCTGTGCAATACATCAGTAGAAGGACAAAAAAAGATTGAAAATCATGGCAGGTTTTAATAGATCTAAAAAAAAAAAAAGTATGAAAGTCTGATCTAACAACTGTGCCTTCTCCCTCAAAACCAAACAAACACAAAGCAACAACAAAAAAACACCTGGAAGACAAACCGAAACAACTTTAGAGGAAACCACAACTTTGGAAATTAAAACTAATAACTTCTCTAACCATTTAAAATTATGATGCTTGTGACAGGGCATTGGAGGTGCTCACTTCAGACTGGCAAAGCAGATAAAGATCCCACTTGAGAAATAAAAAACATGTCCAAAAAGGAGCAGAATAAGAAAGCTCAGCAGAAGCACTGATGGAAGAGAGCCACTAGGCCAGCTGTCTAAAATCAAAATGCATTTCTTTTGATGGAGTAGATGTGGATTCACAGTGTTTAGCTGAGTGCAGTATATGGATCAGTTATCATCAATTTGAAAGGAAATAGCTCATTTAAGAAAGAGCAATAGCACAGGACTTTGCTGATGGTAAGGAATACAAACACCAGAAATCTCTCTGTTTCTGTGATGATACACAATATTGACCATTATAAACACAAATTGCTAAGGAAATTTTTCAATAACAATATATATTCATGTGAGTTCCATTTTATCATTATACTCTGCAATCTTATTTTGTATGTAACGCTGAACAGGGAAATACAGCCAGGGCACAGGATCAGCAGACCTGCTCTTTTAACTGTCACAAACTCACCCTGATTAATCTCCATTTCCTGTTACATACATTTGACCATAGCCAGACCCACTCCTCTGGAGATACCCCGGGTATGTCCTGCCCTGTGAACATCCTTTGAGTGTTCACTAAATTGTTCTCCATGGAAATTTCAGGGCCATGCCATCTGCTGAGAGGGTTTTACCCAAAAGGGCAGTGCTCTGATGGCAATAACACTGCTGCCATCACTGCAGCTCTGTTTCAATAAACACCTCTGTGCCCACCTGTGCTAAGCAAAGCCTGAGAGGCAGCCTCAGCACAAATCCTGCCACAGGCTGGTACATGTTCATGCCCTCAGAGAACACTTTCTGGGGCATTTTCAAGTGCACAGTTAGACACAAGTTCTTGTGTCAGCAAACTGTACAAGACAAGGATGAAATTTTCACTTTTTCCTTCTGTTCTAAACCCTTTTTTATACTCTTCTTAGGCAATGTCAAAATTCTCTTTTTATATGCTATTAATATCTTGAAATCTTCTCCTTTTGTTGCAAAGCTATCATGCAATGCACAAAACAGAATCTAGCTCAATACCAGTCAGACCCATGATATGACAGGATTTAAACAAAAACAGCTCCTTCCAGTTTCATTTGAAAATATGACAAAACCTGTTTATCAAATACAAGAAACCCATCTATCACCTTCTAATTGGAAGCGTTTTTTGCTAGCATGCTTGGTGCCTCACTAATCTGTATACAACTTAATATGGAAGTTAATAAATTATACAAGAGAACTAATTATACCTATTTGTCAAAAGATGAGATAGTTAAACTGAGGATTTAAATAACAAGAAATGAGCATTTTATCCTAATTAGTTTGACCTCAACTTTAGGGGACAGGGGAAAAGCAGAATAAATTTTTCTGACTAATCTCTGAGTGGTAAGAGCTATTATCATACAGACAATACGAGGCTGAAAGGGCCACTGTTTCATCAAGCACTGGAACATGCATTTCTTTCAAATCACAGTGTACCATCCTGACACCAATCTCCTCAGCTGTCCAATCTGCTTATGGTAGAAGACCATGAAAGGGAAAAAGTTAACATTAAGCCATTTTATCCACTTCTCCTCTTTGTTACTCTGAGGTTGTTTGCGCTCATACACTTATTAAAAAATCTACCTTTGTATCTTCCAGCCTATTGTTAAAAAGCCACACAAACAAACAAACAAACCAAAAATAAAAACAAAGGAAGAAATTCTAAGGGACAAAATTATTTCCTCTAAGCATATGTAAAACAGGTCTAGGTATAAAAAACTATCTGAAAGATAGTCACCACTGGAACAGAAGAGGTGCTGACCAACAATAAAAGACAAAGCACAGAATACCTACAATGCACTCAACACGTTGCCTGCATTTGGCTTTACCTTCTCGACTGCTGTGCCCAAAGCAGTACAGCACTACAGTTTTTCAGTCCTTCTGAGCTTAAGAAGGAAATTACATCAAAAGAAACTGACAATTTATGCATAAAGCATATGTAGATATATTTTCCAAACAGAGTTCATATTTAGGCGAACCCTCTTCACCATAGCTTGTTCTGTATGGATGCTGCATACCAAGTGACCAATTTAGCCAGCCTAACACTGCTTTTATAATGAACTCTGAACCTTGAGTTGTTATGCAACACCTATGGCTCTCTAGTAAAGCACCTCTAGGGACCAAAAGCAACAATTATAGTCCATATTTCAAAAGAAACTGACAATTTAGCATTCTAATATTAGGATAAAGTATCAATATAAGCTTCAGAATCCCAAGTCTCTGATCTAAGCTAAATCTTCAGAAATACTTTTTACAAGAAAAATATGAGAAGTTGAGAGCCTGACTGTCACAATGTCAAATCAAAAGTTATTAGAACTTTTTGTTGATTGAAGCTTCCAGCCATATCCTAGGGACTGTTTGTACAACCCTTGCACTGAACAGCAGCGTGTTCCAGAAGCCCGCTGACATCAAAGCAGTACCTGGTGTGTGTGCTGGGCAACATGGGCAGGCACAGTGGAACTGGATTCTGACACATAACCTACAGCAGTGCGAGCACCAAGATATACTTGCTAAATATTTAATAATATCTGTCTTAGTTCTTCGGTTAACTAACCTTTTAGCCCAAGGAAGCCTGAAAATACATGTTTTACTTCTGTAAGCTACAGGTACTGTTAGAAAACCTGTGCGGACTGAAAAAAGGCACGCAGGGAGTCTGTGGACCTGAGCCAAAGCTGCCAGAAGTTGACAGTTCAGGCATTTAGTTGAAAGCCAAGTTTCAAGTACACTTCAGGACAGTCTGAGCCAGCAGTCCACTGCATGAGGTCATTCTGTCCCTTTTCCATCCATCTTGTTTCCATTCCTGTCTCACTCACTCACTTGTCCTGGTGCAAGTGGTGTCCCAGTGCAGTGAAACACAAGGGATGTAACTGGCTGAAACAAAACTGAAGGTGATGGAGGGCTGAAGAGGAGAGTAGAGGTTAGCTTTAACCACATAGATTTTTCCCAATCCACATTACATCATCAATCTTTCCATCTCTAGGAGAAGGAAGACAGAGACCGTCAGCTGGAAGGCAGGTAACACTGATTTAAACTTTGTGACCATGAATGTGTCAGTGCAGCCTTACTAATGATATACCAGGCTAACTTTGCAAGTTTTGCCATTCTGTTTTCTTACAAAATGCACATTTGTATCCCTGTTCCCTGCTTTTTATTACAATCAAAAGGAGAAAAACATGTCTGTCTGCAGAATTTATTTATGAAGCAAATTCCAAGATTTCCTACTAGCAAAAGGTGTAAGAACTTTTTACAATTAAACACACAAGCCTTGCTTTTTGATGGAATCCAGGGACTGCTGATCAGTTTCTAAAGAGAAATAATTTTTGTATCCAGAAATAGGAAGAAATTGATATTCTCTCCCTTCAGTCGTTACAGTTCTCAGCTGCTTTTTAAACTTAACCTCTACTGGCTTACAACATTAACCAGACAAGTCTACATTTAGGTTTTTTGGATCTGGTTTTGAGGAAGAAGAGAGAGCAGGAGGAAACAGATGATATTTACTGCACAATTTTAAGATTCAATCTGGATGAATCAAAACGAGTCATCACCCAAGCCAGGAAGTATATGAGGATGTTTAAATGTAATTGAAAAATTCTTCATTCAATTCTGCAAAGAAAATTCTCCTTCCAGCATAGATCTGTGATCAACAATCACAACCCTTAACTATTAGCTGTGATTCTCTATAGATCCTAAATCACTCTACACAGGAATATCATTTAGCCAAATGTTTCCATGCAGGATTTATGCAGCTAATTCATCCTGCTGAAGTGGTCTTGTCCCCCAGATCATTTTGAGTTCTGTGCCTGTTTCCCCATGTACTGTGTTCCTTCTCACTCTGCCAGGGTTTACAGACTCAGAAAATACTCTGCATTCTACTGTCCAAGTCATTAATAAAAATACTGATTAATATGAGACATAGAATATTGACAAGCCCTCCTTGAGATATTACCATGTTCTGACATTTGGCTAATTATACATATTCTTTAATTTTTTTTTTTTTCTGAGCAGTTCTATATCCACCAGGCAGTAGATGCCTCTAGACCACTTTTGCTCATCTGACTCTTGAAAACACTACATGAATACAGTGCAAGAAACTTGAGCCAGTCAAGGTATATTATATCTAATGCTTCTCTCCTCACCACCTCACCTGTAACACTGCCGTGCAAAGAAATTAAATGGGTTTGTCACGATTTGCCCTTGAGAAATCTGTTTACTTGGTAACAGATCTTGCTAACTGGCAGGGGCTTATAAGATGTCTATCCAATTATTTCTTGCTATGTTTAAGTCAAACAGACTGGTCTTTAATTACCAGCTCATTCTTTCCCTATCCCCTCCTGAAGTACTATATTTGCTTGTCCCCAGATACCATTTTCTTCTCTACACAGCCAATTCTTTAAATACCCTAGAATTAATCACATCAGGTCCATCTTCCTTGAAAACATTTAAGAACTACACTCAAAGCTAGAAAACTTCTGCACCTATTTTTTCATTGACATAAATCCCTCAGTACAGAAGAGTCCTCTGAAGCAGCCAAAAAATTGTTTTCAAAATACATAAATCCTAAAAGAAAAAACAAAGTGGCAGTCATGTGGCTAAGAAAATTTTATTCCTATTCAGCCGGTATTAACATCAAGAGAAGCAGTGACTTGTACTGACAAAAATAATTTATAATTTTGAAGCAATTGAGACCATAACTGTGCACTTCTGTCTCAAGGTATTTTAGATGTGTATTTCTAGATCTCCCTCCCACTACTTGAGTTTTATTGTTCCATTTTTGGAAAGTAGATCATAATAGTAATGCTTCTACTTTACCACTCTGAAAACACTATTTCTAGGGGCCAAAATAATCGAGATACAGTTAGGAGAAACTTGGGTTTAGTCCTAGAACTGTGCCTGTAACTTAAGAACTCAGAAATCTAATCCTTGTCTTTGCTTTCTCTGACTGATGATGTTGGTTTATCTCGCTAGGGTTGTGCACAGCTTTGAACCTCACAATGAGAGGCCACTGGTATAGGGGGCCTTGTTTCACATCTGAGGTAGGACATGAACCAAACTCCCTCCTTGTCTTTACCCTTGTAAAAACACATCTGTTCGAGAAGGAACAAGACCCACTAGAACAACAAAACAAATTTCTGACAGCCTAACACCTTCTCCAACTACTCCTTACTGGATTACACATGGTCACTACGATAAAGAAATAATTCTTGGCAAGTCCCTGCTACCAAACATCCAGAGATGGAGATGTTTCCTTGTGGGAGCTACAATATATTTAACCTCTCCATTTGTTCTTCACGTATAACTTTATTGTTCACAGCAGTCCTACAGATGCCAGAACAAATGACTCAGCCCCTACGCAACGATAGTTGATTGATTACCAAATCATTACTCTGAGTCTTTTTTTTTTTTTTTTGCCAAAGTTGCTGTGGTTTGAATATCAATTTTTAGCTTAGATCAGCTTAAAGGTACTTAAACTATTGCATTCAGTTGATCCTAATGGAAACAGTCCTGAAGTATTGCATTAAGGACATCATGATATCGCAGAGTAAACTCTAACCCATGTAAGACAAATACAGCTATTACAATTAACTGCTCTAAACTGCCTGAGCCAGCAGAAGGGGTAAGTGTCAAAGACCTGAGGCAGTTATCATTCTACCCAGGAGAATGCTGTACAATGAATAAGAATAGAAATCAGAAGAGAACTCTGTATTTTTTTATTTACATACCTGCTATATAACAACTTCTTTAAGAATATTTGCGATTAAGGATCACATTTGTTTAACAGCTAAAACAAACAAACAAAAACACCACCAAAAAAAAGTATCAATTCCATTTTCAAGGGGCCAATCTCTACCTCATCTAACCAACATGAAATACTCCACTTGATCTTCAAGTATCCCTGCAATATAGAATATTTCTTTTTTCATATTTTGAAAGAAACTCAAAGGAAACCAACACAACCCTTCAACTAACTACGACAAGGAAAGACAAGCTCATATTTCTAATTATCTTTTCCCAAAGAAAATTCCCCTTATTACAGTATCCAACCCCCATACCCTCATCTCTATAATTGTTATTGAAGAGACACTTTGCAACTGGGATTCTTCATATTTGCTGTGGTTATTACAGATTGCATAAATAATGTAGCAGTGTATTTCTCTTAGAAAATGTAGAACTAGCTGCTTCAGCCCTCTGGTGACATATTCTCCTCACTTGACTGTGCCTCCCCAGCAGACAGATGCATTTTTCTTACAAGGAGTATAATTCTCTGGAGAGACCAGCACTACCCCATCTAGAAATTCTGCAAAATGCCTACTATTATGACTTTCTTCAGAGAAATGAAATATCATGAGCTTGACAGGGAACAGGAACTTCTGTTCAGTCTTGAACTATCTTTGGTCACTACCAGTTTAAAAATATTTCAATTGCATGTAGCCTAGCCTATGGAGGAAACGGCAGAGCAGCAAACCTACTCAGGGCTATTTCCACCCATTTTCTCCTACAAAAAATCTGCAGTGCTACTTACATTGCATGCAATAAATCCTTGCCTAAGTATCCACACGCTATTTAAAAACATATCTTCAAGAGGAAGTAAACAACGAACAAAACTTGCTGCTGATCTCAACCCCTAAGTCTACAGATAGTGTAAGGTCTAAAACACAACTTTATGTTATTCAACACCTACAGACTAAGGCTGGTGAGGTTTACAGTAAAGAGAGCAAAAAAATCAGTAAACAGAGTACTAAATAGCTTGCCTATATAGTGCATGTCTTTCACATCAAGGACATAAAGAAGGGACAAAAATACAGAGATAATTTTGTCCTTAAAGTGAACTGTAACACAGCACTTGACTGGAGCTTGTTTCTGATACCTGCTCCTCCTACTTCTGTGGGCAGGAGTAAACAATAGGTAGAAGCTATTGGGCCATTGTAATAAAGTTTTGGCTTTAGAGTCTACTTTCTGTATTAACTTGGTGGTAATTAATTACTACCTATATGCTTAATTACAAACAGTTAAAGAAATGTAGTGCAAGTCTGTAAATAAAGCTTGGTCAATTTAAGGTAATGGGTAGTTGAAGCTAAATGAGATTTCTACTCAACTATGTTCATATGTAGCATGCTCAACATACTCAATATTACAGCATGAGGTTCCAGAAGATTCTGGAAAACACCACGTGCAACTGGTTCCCAAAACAATCTAAAGATTTGTACTTCTTTGAACTGACAAACAATATCCTTACAACAATGGACTTAGAGAAACTTCTTGCAGGACTGACCCAGAAACACTCCCTCAAACAAAAAAACCTGGGTTCACTTAGGTGAAGTTTCACTCCAGATTACAACAGTATATCTAAGGAAAACAAATTATATCAAGACTTTTATTACATTTACATGAGGAAAGTGATGGGCACCTGTTAGGAAACAATTTGGGGTTTGCAGTGAAAACTAGTCTCTGTGGAAGCACGTTTCACTTCCTGCTGTTTGAGATCCAACTCATAACACCAGAGTCTCCTAGCCAACTGAACTCTGAAAGACAAATGCAGCACCAAGTGCCACAGAAGATCTAAAGGAGGGAAGGAAATGATACTGAAGGGGTAAGGATCACTTCCCTCAAGAACTTGCACAATCATCATCATTAGATTGTCCCTGGATTTCTGTCTCCTCGTACAGTCCTTGGGCTGTACAGTTGATTACATTCATTACCTATTCAAGGTACAATTCAGTGAAGATTTATTGATTACGATGTAATCAACGGCGTACTCTCCCAGACACGACAGCTGATGTTCCAGTCTCTTCCTTCACTGGCTATTACTGTCCCTACTCACCCTACCCAGCTTTTCTGTTTCTCTGGCCTATGAAACGAATAACTCACACTATTTATTACTGCTTACTACTTTGTTTCATTTTGTTCATTAGGAATCAAAATACTGCTCTCCCAATAGCTCTGTTTGAGCCCACATGTACCATTTTAACTTTCCCTTTGGACAAGTGTAATATGCTTTAAAGTCATATTAAAAAACAGATCTTTCAATATAGCCTACATAATTACTTTCTGGGACAGAAACACAGTTTCAGTCTTCCACAAATCCACACATATCCTTAAGCACTTGAGCTAAACAGAATGAATCTTGCTTTGAGAACTGCAATTGCCGTTCCTTGTTAATCCCCAGTGTAAACTCCTAAGCACTCAGCCTGTCCAGGAAATGTGTATTGGTCCAACAATTCTTTTTCAACACTAAGACAGCTACAGGCAATGTTGCTTTAAAAAGCACACGGTATAAATGGAATGTTGGCTGATTAGTTTCCATTTATCAAATCAATTTTCTTCCCCTAGAACATACTCCATTAAATCCTGAGGAATTATCCCATATCTGGTACTGTAATAATATCCCTTTCTGACCTTTGTGGCATTATACTTGAAGTCAACATGGCAGAATCATGTTTCAACATTCAAAATCACATATTTCCCATTAACCAATAAGTCAACAGATTACTAATACATTTTTCATGGTGAGCAAACGTTAATGCCATTATTACAATGAAAGCAAATGCTTGGCTATTTGTTTAAGAGCCTGCTGACAAGTGCTGGAGCCAGTGCAGGTCAGCACCAGAGAGAGATGCTCACAAAGGACACAGGAGGGCAGGAAGATCATAGTCATGGCACATTCTGAGCTTTATGCCTTCCCTCCTAGCCTGCTCCAAAGGCACTTGTTTTATTCTCAGCTGAGTGGTGCTGCACCAGTTCAGAATGTGGATCTGACTACTGCCAACAAGGCTGCTGCAGCAGAGGGAGCCTGATGGGGCAGGTAGCTCAGCTTAAGCATTTTCCCCACGAGGAAAACAGTGTTCCAATAGTTCCTTCAGATTAAAAAAAAAAAAAATTCACCTCAGTGTTATTAACTGAAGTTCACCTAAGACTGCACCATCAAATGCCCCAAATTTTAAGTGCTTGTTGATCTCACTCTGCTTGCCAGAACAAAGTTCTCAGGAATATAAACAGCTGGTACTTTTTGTGATTATACAGCTTACTAATAAACAAAACAATCGCATCTTCAGGTGTTAATCTGCTTTTTCACAGATCATCACTCAGTTTTCTTCTGAATCTTGGCACATTTTCTCAAATCTACCTTTGCTGACAAGTTATTATAACTATTTAGTAGCAGAAGTTTTTCAAACAGTAGATTTCTGTCTTCTTGTTTACACCTACGAGAACATTTTAAGATTATTTTTCAATTGTTAAGATCTACTGTGTTATGTGTCTCATCACCACAACCTTAAAAAGTCAGACAGACTTTATGAGTTCCTTTGGAATTTTGTTTGTCTTACATCATCAAAAGCACATGCTGCTTTATATAGCTATGCATAACATTTTTCATATTTTTCCCCTGAAAGTTTGCAATTTTCAGAGCTGCCATTTCACAAGTGGTTTGAAAATTCTACCATAGTCTTATGTTTAAAACTACAGGAAGGATTTCACAGAGCACTAGGCATACACATGGGTGGGATGACTGCAACAGAGTTACACTGATAAATTAAGGTAGTTTAGAACCTGAGCCTTCTGCTCATCTTGTTTGAAACTCATCTGCACATATGTCAACCTAGGCACAGCCTCTGTGCTGCCCATACCTTGCTTTGTGCTAAAAGTCACAGACAAAAAGAAGGGAAGGATCAGATTTTCTGGTGTGTCCTTACAGCTAACTTGAATTTAGTGTACAGAAATCCACATTAGATTAAAGTAAAGCAGTTCATGCAGGAAAGCAGTTAAGCTGTAGCAAGATGGTAATGAAGGATAAATGAGCACATAAAAAAGACTTCTGGAGTGATATCTTAAAAAAATTAGTTCCAGTACTCAGCTAATCTCATTAGTTTAGGTGCAGTATACAATATACACATTTTGCTTGTCTCTCTGTCATAGGCTATGTCTAAAACCTACAGAAAAAAATATATTTACAAAGGGGGACAGTATATATAGAACGTTTTACCCATTACTACAACATCTTCCATTCCCAAGAACTGTTACATTAATTTTCATGTTTAAAAAAGGCCCAAAAAAGCAAAACATGCCAATATGACCCTGTAACTATACAATATTAAACAGTAAGACCAGACTCTTGATTTTACAATACAAAGATTTCTGCCTCTTTAGTATCATGGCAACATCTACCCTTAGAAGTCTTTGTCACCTTTTGTTAAAGATGTGAGGGGGAAAGGAAAACTTTCAAAGCCTTGAAAACGTAAAGAAATTTTGTTTTTAAAAAAACACCATTTATTTCCATTCCTCTTAGCTAAAGGATATGGGGAGGGAAACAATCTTTTAGACAGTACTAACAGTTCTTTAATATAGGAAAGTTTAGGCATGTTGAATGTTGGTTCAGCTTCTTTGGAAGTAACTTGTGTATATGCAGAAGGAAGATGAGAACCACTGAAAAAACAGAGGACGCTGTGGTATTGACATATTTGGATTCCCTCTAGGAGAAATTCAAAGGCAGCACAAAATGGTGTGAGGTACTTCAAAATCTGGCAAAATTACACCAGCTTTAGGTTCAAGACAGAGGCTTTGTCTGCCTTTTTTATCATGTCAGAGAACTGCAGACATGAAACTCTCTGTATTAGGTAGCTTTGGCTTTTTGTTTTTAGTATTTTTAAGAGCAGATTAATGCAAACTCAAGAGACAGAAGGAGCCATATGAGATGCACAACAACAATGTACGACAGCGATAATCAGGATATGACTGAGACCCGTAAGATTAGCCATGACAAGGTCTTGCATCGAGGTCACGAGGTTGCAAGGGCGAAAGAAACTGGTAAAAGGACATGGGGACTCCAAAGGATGGTAAGAGCACTGGCCATAGGAGAAGATGTTTATCCATCTGGCATCAAGTTGCAACCCTCCCTGAGCACTGGCCGCGTGCAGTACTGCGTTGGTCTATCTGGCTCACCATGCGAGCTGAGCTCATGGCACACCCCTTTGGTTAACAACTTCTCTGGAGTCTCAACAGCCTTACATCTTCTTGGGTGGCCTATGCCCGTGCACCAGCAACTGGCAGCTTGTATCAGCTAACTTGCACGACGCTTTTTGTCCCGCCAGCCTTATGAGTTCTCATCATCAACGGTCCCTGTTTGGCCTCTCACCCATTCAGGTGTTGCAAGCCTGCCTTCAACGTGCAAATAAGAACATTTACCTTGCAAGAAATCGTCTCTGGTTTTGCCATCATTATTTACAGAACTTGGCAGGGAGAAGATATGATCTCAGTATCAACACAGGTTAAAACTCCTCACTGCCCTTTGAAAAAGGCCAGGTGTCTCCTTTGGTACAATTGCACATATTGGGAAAGGAAACTGTGGTCATGGGGTTGCCTGTGGAGAAAAGGCATGTGCTACACAACACTTTTCAGAGCAAGATCCTAGAGCCTAAGCACACAGAGATGCTAGGTAAGAAGTACTTAAATAAAAGGAGCAAGTAACACATGCTAGAGTTCTTTCTAATTTTTATGGAAGTACCTGCAAGAACACTCAATGGCTGTCTCTCTTCCTCTTCAGGAGAAGAAGAGTCTCAAAGCAGTCACTGAAACAGTTTTGTCCTGTTTCAGGTTTGAACTTACAGCAGCATCAGAAAACAAAAATCTACAGTGCTTTCATAGCCACATATTCAGTTTACAATCCCCATCATCGATCCCACCCTTCTGAGCAATGTCAGAAAGCTGTCCATCAGCCACGATGTCCTCTGCCTCAGACCAACATAGCTCAAAGATGGGTGCTCAGAGTGTCGTATTTCAGACAGCACTTGGCAAACCTAAAGGAAGAAAAATCTGTTATTTTGGTGAGACTGCGGTACACAAAGCTAGAGTGGCACCAAGTGGTGAGAGGATGAATTTGGGTCTTATGATGTGTATTTCTTCAATCACACTAGAAGCCACATTCGACAATACTAGAAGTTAAAATAAGATGGTTTGGCAGCTCGCTTTTACTGAGGAGCCCAGGTATTTTAGAAATACCACTTAAGCCACACACACACACAAAATACAAGGGTATAACTTCCCATGGAGGACTCTTGAGTGAGTAAAGTTCAGAATTACTAATTAGACAAAAAAACACCTGAATGTCAGTAATGACTAGGAAGTGAACAAAGATATCCTAATTTTCATAATCAGATACAGCCACAATTAATCTTTATCTGACCATTTGACTTTTCACGGTCAAGGCTACCCTATGCTCCACACTGGAGCCATTGCATCTCTTACTACATTCTAAAAGCAGCACCTCTGTATTTATTTGCCTCTTTTCTACCATATGTGACGTGCAAGCCACCCCCATTCTTAGAATGTCTTGCACGCTGTCACTTCTCATGACACCTCAGAAACAAAGGAACAAACAAAAACAAAACAAAACAAAACAAGCACCAAAAACCAAGCCACAAAACAGCCCACACCAAGGATACTGTGTGCCTTCAAAGATCATGTCAGGAAAAGAATATTCCCCTCTGCTCAGTGATAATAACCATACACTTCATCTCACTCTTCTCTCCAAAATACAAATTTTTTTTGTAATCAAACCCAGGGAATAGAAGACAGATGAGTAGTTCTGTGAATAATAGCTTAAAAAAACCCAAACCAAAAAACTAGCAAAACACAGACATCTCCCTACCCCCCATTCCCATGCTGTTCTTCTCAATAAAAAATACCCTACAGCTATTTCAAGGGCATCGGTGCATTATTTCTATAGAAAATGAGAGATTGTTTTCATCATGCATTTGTACTGGCTAACACCTAATAGGAGCTATTATTTACCCAGGCAACTGACAAAAGTGCTCATTCACATGGAACAAAGTATTTGATGTTAAACATTTGTTGGCTACTTTGGCCTAGTTTTTCAAGTAGTGAAAGGCAATTTCACCTTTTGTTTAGTTGAAGTGATATGCTCAGGATAGAAAAGTCATTATGATGGGAACAGTAACTAAACCTAAAACTGAATGGATATGCTCACAAATCTAGAAAAATAAATGTGATTACTATTGTGACCAAATCCTTGAAAAGATATGAATAGGAGGTATGTATAATAAAAAAAATCACAGACAAGGTCGGTTAAGTAATTTATAAGTTATTTCAATATCTACAGAAAAACAAGTTCTGGAGAAGTGAGGAACTGAAAAGTGAAGCCCTATTAAAGCAGGTCTTTGTTGCACCTGATGCATCACAGTGACCATGGGTATGTTTATGATATACCACTAATGCAAAGCTGACAGCCCAAGACTGCAGCTGGGGTGAGACTTCACTTAAGTAATTTAAAAAACAGCAGAGGCTCTGAGGTTCAAACAGCCAGAAAAGTTCCTGAAGCTTTTGACCCCCTTCAGCTGCGCAGGTTGTCAGTAATGTGATCACATTAACAGCAGAATCAGGTGAGCATTGCTACCTGGAAGTCAAAAACAATCTTCACTTCAAAAGAGAGATGTTACAAAATGTGAGCTATGAAGATTTCTACTACGCAAAACCACTAAATGTTTCTTCCTGCTTTTTAAAATTTAAATTCAAGGTCAGGTGGTTACATTCTGTGTGTGAACATCCCAACTGCAAATTAATGCTTTGTCCATAAGCTCAGCTTTCTTTCTTACTTTTAACAGATGGCAGCAATGTTGATCTACACATTAACAGCAACTGATTTCCAATTCCAAAACAAGAGAAATGATCTTTGTATCATTTCCCACAGAGAGGTAATTAATGGATATTTGCAAGCTGCTTGGAGATCCTCCAGTAAGGAGGGGGTTTTTTGTTTGCTTTGGGGTCCTTTTTGTGGTGGTTTCTTTTCTTCTTCTAATTGCTGTGAATATTTACAGCCTGTGTTTCTCAAAGCGTTGCACAGTTTACTTTTGTGAGATTCTTCATACTTCATTTCATTCTCTCATGCTTAAAAGCAAGCTTCACTGAGACTTGCTGCATCTGAGGCACCACCAGACCACCTGTCCCAGACCAAACAGATTCCTCCACCCAAACTCAAACCCTTCTGAAAGCCAGAGAATGAAGACTGAAGCTATGCTGAGGGCCATTCCTTCATCACTTCCCCATCTTCCCCAGCTCCAGCCATTTCTCCAATTTCATTATTGACAAGTTTTATGCTTAGGCTATAAAAACTGTAGGAGTAAATTATGAACTTCACATAGTGCATTTGTACCAAGCACAACAGCCTCCCAATCTAATTTCTTTTTATTATGAGAGCTTTGAAAGGAACAAGGTAATAGGACTGTGTTGTCTGTGAAGAAGCCCTGGTTGTTTCTATTTTGGTCACTATAAAAAATGAGGGGAAAAAACAAAACAAAAAAGTCCTAGTGTCCCCTGAGGTTAGTATGCAGTCCTTTTGTAAACTGTACAAGGATAGCTGTGTTTCCTTGGAGAAGTGGAAACTCATATACAATAGCACTCATTTCTCTGGAAATATGGCCACTGGTAGGGAAGTGTTTGAGAATAAAAAATACTACCTACTAATTTATTGTAAATGAGAAGTTGCATGTTGTGCTTTACTTTGAGTTCTTTCATGAATGAGTGTTTATTCTGGGATAAGTGGATATGGATGAATAGCTGACTAAAGTACCAACTGCTTTCTTAAAAGAAGAATTATCTGAAATCAAATCTTCTTTGTTAGATGAAACGTAAATTGCAGAGGGAATACTTAACCATGTAAGGAGAAAATCCATAGATAAGGTACCACAGACTACACTTAGCAGAGCTAATTGTCTTTATCACTTGCTCTTTCACACAAGTTTCTAATGGAGTGTTTTGTCTACATATCAAAATACACTGTCTTTAATATCCTCTGATGCAGATTTCTTGACAATTAGGCTTTAATGATAACCAAGTGCTGGCATTTGGATTGCTTGATAGATAAAACTTGTGTTTGCTCAAGAGACCTCAAGCCAACTTCATCCTTCTGCACTAAGGCAGAAAAACCTACTGTAAATTGCTCGGTGGGTTTAGCTGCATTTTTGACTGCAGATGGTAATATTGAGTTCCTAGTCTTTGATGATGACTCTCTTTCAGGTCAGGCATACTTATTTTGTCACATTTTTTGTCTACCTTCCTCAATTCCCATTTTATGGTTTTATTCCAAGTTTAGAGTAGCATTCTGACACCATCACAGAGGAATTGACAACTGCATTTCAAGATATTGTTTACTATGAAAAATTATCCATCTGTGTTACTTGTGCTATACATAACCCACCTTTTACATCTCCTTTAGCTAATTGCTGGGGAAAAAAACCCCTTCATTTTTGCTAATAACCCCTTTGCACAGAGATACACAATGCAAAGACTAAAGGATAGCAGAGCAGAAAGAGTCATTTCAGTTATTGCTGTCATATATGACCGTGCTTGGTTTTATTTAATTTGCTTTCAGAGAGCATTACAACTAGCTGAAATATCTAAAAGGCTACTAATTATCCTTCTTGAAAGAAAAGAATTATAATGAGTTTCTCATAAAAGTCCATCTACTTCTCCTAGTTCTGTCTAATCACTTGCTACTTGTCTGCAAATGGATTTGGTCTCATACATAATAATAATAGTGACAGATGTTTTTCTGCCAGTCAAACTTGAAATTCAAACTTCAGTTGATTATTATGAGTAATCTACAATTTCCTCCATAATTAAGGCTTCAACTTTGTTCACATTAACAAGTTCAATTTTGACCTCCCACTCACATCTATTAATGAAGGAGAACTGAAGTGATATGTGAGAATCATGGCAGAAGAAGAATTTTCCTTCCAATTCAGAGTAAAGTGAAGGAGGAGATTCCAAGTTATGGCAATGCCTTGTAGATATTGCCACATATAGTAATCTGTCACTTCACTGGAGGGAGAGGAAGAAAGCAATAGAACTTCACTGGACTCAAAGCACGTTCTCATGCCCAGAACTGAAGCTGAGAGAACAGAAGTCTGATTTGAAATCTAATTGACAGCTGCTTTGCTAAGATCAGGACAGACTGTGGGCTAAGAAATAACAGGCTACAAACACGCACTATAGTTATCTTCCCTCTACTTTTGCCTCATTAAAACAAACTACCTTCCTCCAACCACCACCAGTAAGACCCAAAGAAAAGCAGGAAATTTTCATAACACATCAGAATTGATTTGGATGAACTGAATGCAGCCCAGTGATAACTGATTTATGATGTTCCACTACTTAAGGTACTCACTGGATTTCTAAAAATTCCTCTTTGGGCAGCAGTGTCTAACAGAGAGAGAAGGTGAGAAGACGTAGTTTAATGGATTTATCTACTGAAAATCTAATGCACAGGGACAATGTTTTGTTACCCATAGTCCAATTTTTAAAGTTATTAAGATTTTAATAGGCTCACTAGATCACTGTGTTGACTCTGACAACGTAATTTAGGCTCACTGGCAGTTTCAGAGATGCTGCATTAACTGTTGGAGTTGGCCAGTTTAAATAAACTCCTTACTTCAGAACAGCCACAAACCAAAATAAACTCTGCAGAATAGCTCAGGTTAGAGGATTTGAAAACATCTGAGGGACCTGAAGAGGCAATATAGAGCCAGGACCCATAATGAATTTCTAAATAGACCTGTGTTTGCTATGCAGGACAGAAGGCACCAAGGAATAGCCTTTTTGAACCATTTACAGGGAAAAAAAAAAAATTAAATCTTGTTTTTTCTTTCTGCATGCAGCACACTGAGTAGTAGCAGAGGGACTGAAATACAGCTGAGGATGATGTAGACTGGGAATTTTATTTTTTTTTTTTTAATAAAAATCTCTGATTTATTGCAGAACCTGTGGTTACTCAAAACTCACAATCATTTTTCAGATAGAAGCCATGAATTAAAATTTTGGTTGCCAAAATGACTTCTATGCAGCTTTTACTTTTCAATAGTGAGGGGAAAAAAAAGGAAAAAATACTTCCTGTTTGTGGGCTTTATTGTCTGACTTTTTCATCTAAATCATTTTTTTTCTCTCACCAGCAACAAAATAAAAAGGAAGAAAGTAAAATAAAATCTTGGTATGAAGATTTCAATAGCAGTATACTTAATTCCAGTATATTTTTTTTTATTTAGGAATTATATAAGTTTATAACTGGTAACTGATGTTGTTCCTCAAGCTGCTAAAAAGCATTCAAGAGTGATATTTATTACAACAGAACTTAAGACTGTTCATTTATCAAGAGGATAATTTTGTCTCTCGCTAAAGGTCTTTCTGAACACTTGAGAGCAGCATGTACATCTCTAGCAGAAGCTTTGGAAAATAAAAGAAACTGTCAAGACACTTGTCCATTACCTCTTTTACATCCACAACTGTGAGGTCTTCATTGAGAAATTGTTTCTGGAAAGACAGATAATGTGCCAACTCAAAGTTATCATCCAATATTAGTACTTATTATTCATCTGAATCTACTCTTTGCACGTTACTTTTAATTGCTTTGCATTTCACCCTGACAGAACATCACAGTTTCCATCCTGTGAACACAAGGTACAGTAAGATCTTTAGGAAATGCTAACACAGCTATTCTGACCTAAACAAGATCCAAATGCTTACAAAACAAAACAAAAATAAATAAAAAGCCAAACAAAAACAAACAAAAAAGTAAGACCACAACGCTGAAATGCTGGCTCCCACCACCAGCCTGCCCTCCCTCTGACTGTGTAGCAGGTGATTAATAGCTAAGGGGGGTTTGCTTTCAGCTCTGTGAGGCAGTGAACCTGTTCAATAAATAATTCATATTAAGGGCTACTAGGTCATTTGAAATAATTCAAGACCTGTCTTTTTACCTTGAGCACTTTGATCTAACCCCATATTTACTTGAGTATTCTTAATGTTTAGGAGTCCCTACAAAACCTCGATTTTGTTGCCAATACTTCCTGACTTTTTCTCTGTTGGTTGCTGCCACTGGGTTCTCAACTCCTCTGCTGGTTTAAGGGCATCAGCTTCATGAAGTTTACACATAACATTTATTTGCAAATAAAGAGAAAGAACCAGAATTTTCCCTGGATGCCTTAGTTGTTATCCTGACTTGCCAACAGAAAATAAAATATGCACTGATTGGTATGATACACCAAAGCCTAAAATGTTAAATCTAGTGGTAAGAATGAAAGTTGACAAATCCAGTTACATGCACAGTTGTCTTAATCCTGTATTTTCATTTGATCACAAGCCAGTATTACCAGTGTGAAGCTGAAGAATTCTTGAAGGAGCAAATTAAGATACCAAGGTTCCTCCCAAACCCTAATGAAGACCCAAGGACACAATACTGATAGCTTCTAAAATTGCACTTAACTCTTCCAATATCTACCCTGGTAACTCTGGATGGTCCTGTCCAGCCTGCATGCCCTGGTATCCTGCTGTTTGGCCTCAGTCAATCCTGCTGCTCATTGCTTCTGTAGCAATGTTTTATCTTCCTCAGACTGTTGTGTTCTACACTTCTTACACAACCCTCCCCTGGTGAGGGAGGGTCAAAGCCATCACAGTACGCCACCAGTACTGTCCTGGGCCATTTGACTTCATACCATCTTTCCTTATTATTGATTTGGATGCTTTGTTTTGGGCTGGGTTTCCTTTGCAATGTTTATCTCAATGAACACAGGGCTAGGCTGATAATCCTAATGTTTATATTCTAGATGGGAAGTTCAGAGGAATGCCTTATCTGCTCCTGCTTGTTGGTAGTGAGGCTTCTTGCATCTCAGAGTTCATCACGCCTATACAGAAACGTGAGTTCTGCTTATTTCACCCGCAAGCCCTCGGGTGAATTTGATTCACTGCAGCCTAAGATAGACACACTTACCTAAGTTCACCTGGTTTTTCCATTGACGTTACTGTTTAAGAAGTCCATTATCAGCATGTGTCAGCTGCTGGCAGAGGTGTAAGAGCTCCAGAGTGAGCTCCAGCCTGCAATATGCACGTCCAGCTAGGTGACACCGACTGTCACTGAAACGACCCATCAGAGGGACTGCTGCATGTATCAGAGGAAGGAAGAGCAAAAGGAAAGGCTAGCGTCCTCGCAGCAGCAGCCCAGAACAAACACATTATTATTCATACTGCATTATCAAATACAAAGATGTGTAGCTTTCTTGAGACCCACAATGAAAGTACTGAAAATGATTTAAATTAGCAGATGCCAAGTTGTTCAGCAGCAGAGAACCAATTCCATCTTCACACATTTAAGGCACGTCAAAACTAAATCACACCAAAAGCCAAGAGCTTACACACATATTAGTGGTTTGATTCAGCCTCACACACAAATTTCATATGGCACTCCAAAGACACACAAAGTCTCATTTGAAGTGCAACAGTTTGCATCTTCCACTCAATTCTCCCCTTCTTTCTAAACAAAAATCTGAAACGACCAAACTCCAGAGAGCTCTGTCAAGTCTCTCTGAACAGGGAACACTTTATTAACTTCATCAAAACATCTCCCTTCCCATGCTTACCGTTCAACTCCACATTTTATCCTCCTCTTTCCAGCACTGAACCACAGCTACACTCACCTTTGTTCCTTAGCACTACAGCTAATCTGGATACACCAGTCCATTCAACAGCACCGCAGTACTCAAAAATGCACTTCTCCCTCGTGGAAGTGTTCTGTCCCTTGTAATACAAAGAAGTAACACACCTAAAACTGTTCAAACCACGTGATACAGCAGATGAACAATATTAATACACTATATAGACCTAAACCAACTTGATAGGGTAAGGGCAGTAAGGTACACCTCTACAATTGTTTTCAAGGAAAAGACATGCACACAAGTAACCACTCCAAGTACTAATTAAAGTTTTTAAATATCATAGTACTGTCACAGAGAAAAAAAGAACAAAACAGCCATCTTAAGAAGCCAAGACACCAAGTAATTTTAACATTACTTTGAAATTGGTATTGCCTGAAACACAAGTCTAAGTTACTGCTTGTTTGAGAAAAAGAACTATCCATGTATGCATGACACAGCTTCTTTGTATGAATCAGCGAGGAAAGATGGACATTCAACATATTTCATCAGCTGTGCAGAGTGGATATCCTCCAATTGCAGGGGTGGTGTGTATTAAGTGGCAGGAGGGAAACTCCATTTCAGGGCCTCACAACATCCCTGCATTGCCACAACTACAGTAAGGCAGGAGAGCTTCAGGGGACTGGCAGGGGGGTGCTGCTGACCCACACCATGGATGGGCCATGAGCCTGAATTAATACCAATGCTCTCACATGCACCTTGTGGGCAGGCACATAAAAAATGTCCATAAAAATCAAGTTCAGAACAAAACACCACTATGAAACAGACATTTTAAAGTAACTACTGACTCTACTCTGCCGACGTCACAATACATCTCTGGAAACATCAGCTTTATCAGTCTAATTAGTAACCTGTATCATCATGACAATGAAAGAACATAAACTATTGTATGTGTTACATGCACAAAATATATAGATCTACTTTCAAATCCCATACAAACTACCTGTCACAGTTAAGTCACTCACTGTGAGAAGCTGATATACACTCACACACATTCTTTTAAACTAAGATAATGGGCACACTGCTGCTAGTGGGCAAATCCTGACCATATATTATATTGCACTTCCCAACAATTTTGATGAAAACTACCGGTGGAGACAGATTATAATGGGAACATCTAATTGAAATTCATCTCCCTTTTGCCTGGGATGGAAGACACAATGCTTGAGCACTGAAACATATTCAATTTCATTCAAATTGCATGCAGATTTTCCGGCAAAATAGAATTTATTAAAAAAAAAGTTTTGGAGACTTGTGAAAGAGTTCAGAATGCTGCAAATGCTTTGTAACTGTAATTTTGCCATCTGTGATTCTTCTACCTTCAGGAAAGCTCCTTGCCAAAACAAGGAGAAATGTAAAGCCCACAGAGGTCTATCCTTTTCATGGGAGTGACATCTTCCACTGACATGTTCAGTCACTTCAGCTTCTTATGGATTCATTGAGGTATTAGCTTTATTCAGTAGGGTTCCTTCCAACACATTCCCATCAAAACACAGACAATTCACCTGTCTTTCCCCTTTCAAAGTCATTGTGCGACTCGAAGTAGCAGCTTGTGTGTTTTGCGGGGTTTTTTTCCTGTTTCGGTGTTTTGCAAGTGAGCAGATTCAAAGCTGCCAGTTATACAGAAGATTTAGAGGGGAAAAAAAACCCCAAACACCACCACAGCATTCCCCTCTCCTCCCATTTGGATACAATCCAGAAGTCAACTACTTCTTACAATAAAAACTTATAGCAAACCCGACTTAATTGTGGACAGTAATTGTCTGACCCTCCATAAAGAATAAAAATATTGAACAAGATATTGAAGAAGTATTGTAACAAACAGTAGCTAACATGGCCTTCCTCTTCCTGCTATTTATTGCTATAATCCCTTTTCAAGTTAATTCAATGAAGAGCCTGCTCTGTCATGTAAACTGATCATTAATCCAATTACGTGATGGAAATTGATACTCTCTTGCTTCTGCTATTGTCTCCAAACACCAGGCACGACAGAAAACAGAAATCTCCTCTAACCATCATGTGCACATAAAAACCAGCAGCTCTGAATACCAGGGCCCTGACCTTCAGTGCCATGATTGCAAAGTCATAGTGCAGGAATGTGGAAATTAAGGATGCTGACAAGCAGTTGACCATGTGATATTAGCCCTCATTATTGCCCACTGCTCAAAAGACATCATCGAAAGAGAATTTTAATTTTGTTTTAACCAAGATTAGGCAGAGAAATAAAGGGTTACCAGAAGAAAACAGAAATTTAGAAATCAACCTCATTATACGAATGGATCCTGAATTCAGTTTGGACATGCCTTATTATTTGGGTTCAAGCATTTGTTACTTCATTTTCTTTTAACGTATACACACAGGGAAGTACTAAAGGTGTTACTTTTAAGAAACTATAGGTAATAGAGAAGTATTTGTCACTGCTTGAGAAGACAGTGACAAACCTGCTTTCTGTCAGTGTGGAGACTTTCTCTTTTGCTGTTTATGTTCTCTTAATAAATAACACAGAAGGGGTTTGCTGCTCTTCCCTGCATTTAGGCAACAATCATTAAAGTAAGCTGAAACACTCTTACACCTAATTTCCACGTACTGTTCCTCATGAGAGGAAAAAGGTGGGATGGCAAGAGCTACGGCAACAGCAGGCCAGGCCAACTAACACGAGTGCTGCAGGCACTGAACTCTGGATCTGAGATAACTCTCAAGGAAAGCATTTCTCAGAAGCCGGCAGAAGACTACAGGACAATTCCAAAGAGCAAAAATGAAGAGATATGGAAAACTTTTATACAGTGCAATACCCATATGACAGGACATGAAGTCATCCAGCTCTACTGGTGTGGTGTCCTGAGCCATTTCTTACCTTTAGTAATAACTAGCACTACGATAAATGTACAGGTACCATACAAGGAAAAGAGAAACTGATATAAAATATTAGTTTCTGATGACATTGAGACCCTTTAGTTGCCTAAAAAGGTAAGGCACACCTCAAAGATAAGAGCAAAAATTTGCTTGATGTACACACATATGAATTACTGACACCAGGAAACCTTCTGTACAAGAACCAGTGTGGATCTTCTGAAAGCATAAGCCATCAGAAAACACTCTAAATTGACCATCTGTTCCTCTCTGATAACGTGAAATTAAGTAATTTATTAATTCAGCATTTAAACCCTCTCCTTTCTCTTCATATTAGTCAAGGATGATTATGCTAAATCCAGATGTAGTTAACATATTGTGTGCTCAAGTGTCCTTTCAGCACAGGACTTGCCTTCTGGCCACCCACCCTCAGAATCTCAGCCGTGGTGCCTTGAAGACCCTGTTTGCCTGAAGACCCTGTTGCAGGCCTGCAGGCTGGGCAAGTGTTATGGCATTTTGTACAGTGATTAACTGAGCAACACACAGAATTACACACTGTCCTGTGGGCCATGGCAGCCACCCGCCCCTGAGCTGATTCACACATCTGGCTGCAGCTCCTTCCTTTCTACAGAACACAGCTCTGCTTATTTTAAACCTTTGGCTTGGTGTAGTTTTAAAACAAGGCATTTACCACAGTTTTGCAGAATTTTCTGAGGAAGGGTGATTTGCTTGTCTTGGGTTTGGGGGTTCTTTTGTTTTAAGATGAAGAGGCTGCATTGGGAAGAGAATATTAGAACAGCAACTCAAGGCACTGCAGGCCTGCATCCCACACTAATGCATTTGGAGTTCCAGAAGCCACCAGCAGAAAACCTTTGCACATTCTGGTGCTGCACACAGACAGCCCTTCCCTGGAAACTTTTCAGGATGACACATTCTCATCTGCAGTGCCTTTAGGATTAGCCTCTAGGAACTCATTAGAAAATGAGTCCAGGTTTTCAATGGAATAAAGCTTTTTGCCATAAGGGTAGATATGATGAAAGTTCTTCTTTTAATAGCAGGTTCTCTGTATTTTTCCTGGAAAAGAATGCCAACTTAAGATATCCTGAGCTAAGGTCAGCCTTTGTTTTGTAGGTTTGATTTATGACATTTCTGCAGCCTCTACTGGCATTTCTTTGAGGTGCCAAGAAGCCCTTGATTCTCATATATATTTAGCCTTTTTTCTATTTGCTTTTACTATTAAAGCATACAGGCTGGATTGAACTGTTCATCCCACTTGTAAACCAAGAAGAACAAAGTCCCGTAAAGCTCAGCAGCTTACCTTCACTTGTCCCACATAGCCTTTCAAACCAAATTACTGCTCTGAAAAGTGAAGGTGTGATTTACACCAGCTCACGAAGGGCATTTTTCACATGATAATTACTTAGTTCCAAAAACTGCACATCAAAACCAGATTTTATTATTTTACCTGCAAGTTAGCAGCATATATTTTTCCATATTGTAAACACTAATGTGATTTTTCACTGCAAATCCACGATTTAGCTCATTCACCTAAAACTTAACTGTGATTTGTAACAAAACAGAAAACTGCAAAAAGTTCCAAGTGCCTCCCCACTTCTAGCAGTAATATTGAGTGAACTTGAGTACGATAATGGGAAGCGGAGAAAAAAACCAAAACAAAACATTTAACCTCAGTGAAGCTACAAGGTAAGGTTTTAGAAAACTTGAGGTTTGGAAGATTGGCAGTCCCTTACCTGGGCCCCTGGTAATAAATCCAAGAAATATCTGTGTTGACATTAACATTTTAGCTTTCACATCCCTTGATTCGTCTGATGTGAAACACTAGTTGTACAGAACAAAACACATACCTCAGCTGAATTAACAAAAATACCCTCAAAAATATAAAATATTTCATTTGTGTGTCCTTATATTGGAAAGGAGTGGAAAAACAACTTTATAAATATGAATTTCAAATTAATACACACTACTCCCATAAACAAAGGTCCTACTGTACAGTATGAGGAACCTATCAAAATGGTATTTTTATGGGCCATCTGAATAGAAACTGATGCAACTTTGGAAGCAGCAGAAAACTCTAGACATAAAAATATGTACTTTATTTTCCTCTCACTCCATTTTAATGTTCCTATTTGTTACAGGTTAGTAAGGTCTGGGATTGGACTTCTTTCTAATCAACTAAAATCATTAAAGAACACAGCAGTCAAATAAAAACACTATTAAGCAAGTTAAAGTTTATCTGCAGGTAGAGTCAAAGAATCTGGGCCTATAATAAATTCTAGTTTTCCAAAACTTTGCACTTTCCATTTAATTTTGCTATGATTTATGAGTCAGTCTCCTGGGTGCTAACAGTATATAAAATAAACATTAATTCAGCGGAGGCAACAGTTTGTTTTGTAATAATAAAAAATGCATACAGTTTATACCTTTATTGCTTAGGAAATTAGATAAGATCCTTTCTAATACCCTGCACACAGGATACTGTAGCAAACCACTTAACATGCAATAATAGAGTATTGACTGAGCACAGGCATAATGCAAGACAGTGTTCCCCCCAGAGCAGACAGTCCCATGCTGTTAGAGCCTTGTAGGAATATCTTTGTTCCACATTAACAAAAAATTTTTGAAAATATATGAACACCTCTAAGGCATAAAAAGTTCAAATTTAAGTGAAATATTTTGTGGTTATTTCATAATAAACACTGTTCATAAGAATCAGTGTTCATTTAATAAACAAAAAATTGTACTTTTTTCCTTTTGTCTGGGCGGGCTCTGTGTCTGGGGCTCTCTGGAGTGCCGTATAAGCACCACAAGAAGGCAATACAGCATCTCCCACAAAAGGCCCCCAGACACAGATGACCCTCATAAGGCCTGTGCAGAGCTATCTGCCTGTTTTGAAAGTCTTCTTCAGTTATTCCTGCACAGATGTGACCAGGTATATGTCACAAGAGCAGGACAACGGGGGTGCCGTGTTCTGCAGGCACAAAGCCCTGCCAGCAGAGCTCAATCCACAGGAAAATGCACTCTCAACTTCCTCCCACCAACCTGAGCTGTTTCCCGACTTGTCAGCACACCTGTTCACTTCCAGCACAACACTGCCTGCACCTGGATGTTCAAGAAGGCAAAACAAACACCTTCCCCGAGGCCAAAGAGCATCAGAAGTACCACCCCAAATCCTGCTCCTGAACCAGCACCCCAGAAGATTCTCGTCGGTGCTGCCACTTCAGGGTTACAGCATGAAGCGGGGATCACTGGGACACCTCCACTCCTCCCATCCTCCTGCAGCAGCAAAACAGGCAAGGCCAAGTCTTCAGGCTTCTCTCACCTTCTCAGAACAAGCACAACTGTCCCCTCTCCTCTTTATGTGGAGGAGCACAACGGAGTCACTGAAAAGCTGCGAATCAGCTTGGCGTTGACTCTTACAGAAACATATCTGGATGCAAATATCCAACACGCACATAAATTGCAAATAATTCCCCCAAACTGTCACATTCACTATATCTCACTCTGCCTCTGAAGTACTGCTTCATTAAAAGAAATCACTTCTTTTTAGAAACAGCTGTACATACTAGTAAGAAAACAAAAATCTCCACACAAAGCAAAGCCATCTGCTCCTATCAGAGGGAGTTTATGTTTGCTTTGAAAGGACAGAGACAATTTGTAATTTTGCCAGAGTTTGGTTGGCTGGACATTTTTCATTTATTCATTTGTTTTTTAAAGCAGAGTTAGAGGTACTTTTCTGTACTACTTTCACCCTTGAGTCCTCCTGACAGGGGTTCCTCATTTTCAAAATCACTGCTTTCTATTTTTTCTAAATATTTCTGTCTCCCAAGCTAGCAGATCAAAGATACATAGAGAAACCCAGAGAGGGCTCACTGACATAAAGGAGAAATAAATGGCTGTACTGCCTTTGCACTGAATGCTGTCAAATGCAAAAAGTGAAAGAAATAAGAAAAATGTTTTCCAGATGCAATGAACTTGAAAAGATTAAGGAAGTGTACTACCCATAAATGTTGAAGTAGAACTGTTTGGAGATCACAGACAGAAGAGGAAAAGCAGCAGTAGACAAAGGAGAATTAATATTCTGGGCATTTTTATCCTTTTTGGAGGTGGATAACTGGGGAAGAAGTAAAATATTTATCTGACAAATTAAAATGTACAGACTACTTCTCCCACAATGCACAAGGTGTTTAAATATTTGCAACATGGGAAAAGCAGTTAGCAGAAGGGAGATGTGAATCAACAAAATGTCAGCTCTCATGAGACTTCAAAATATTTTTATTTTACGTAGAAGCATTTGGAGAAAAGGGAGAGAAAGCTTTTTCTTTTCTTCTTCCTTGTTAGAAAGGAATATGTGAAACAGGTCACTTGACAAACGGTTTTGCTTTTCTGACAAACAGTTTTCACTGAAAGCAATTTTTGGGGTCCAAATTTTAAACTTCAGATCATGGATTTTAGGCTGAGTTCTAGAACTCTTCCTTTAAAATTTCAGCTTTTACCAGGAAAAGAGGCTGATCTGCATAAAGGCAACATTTACTCCTGTGTACATACAAGCTTTGTTCCCCCCCTGAAATACTACTGCGTGGAAAAAGTATAGACCAAGGCATCGAAGCACTTTCCATCATGAATACACATCACAAAATGTAGCCTTGTGCACATTACCAGAACTTCCCAAGTAATTTTACTTAAATTTTTTAAAACTATTTCAGTATCTGTTCCATTTATAGCTATAAGCTAAAAAAATCACTTCAGTTTTATATAGACCGAACCTTAGGGTATATGCAACAATGATGACTTGAAACGCTTGCACTGCGAAAATGTTATGAATCCTCAAGGAAGAGGATCCAAAGGTGCCTTGGGAAAAGAATACACCTTCCATTGGTGGTGGCTGCAAGACAACCCTCGAGTTCCAAATATTGTAATCAAGCTTGTTTTGACATCAACAGCCATAATCCACATGAAAAAGACCCAGACAAAAATAAAATCACTTGAGAGTATGTGTTTCTGCACTCCTACAGCTGCATCCCAAGCTCTTTTAATATCAAGTTAGCCAAGGGAGAAGAGGATACACTGAGCACCTGCTTGCTCTAAGGCAGCCCAAGGCCCTTCACTTGGTACAGGCAAACACCCTTGCAGCGTTCTTTTCAGATGAATGCAACACAGCTAACAAGCAAGAGTTTTGGAAGAAAATTTCTCTGGTATTTAGAGTAATTTGTGGGTTTGACCTACTAGAGTTTAGAAGACCTCCCTTTCTCCAGTGCTAAACAAGTAAAAATATTTTATTTAATTACATTAAATAGTAATTTAAATTCAAATTTATATTAATGACATTTAATTTTTGGTCTTTTTAGTTACCTAGAACTATGGCAGGAAGACCTTGTATGTGTGAAGACAGACATAGGAACACAGCAGTCTCAGTCAGGAAATGAATGGTTGAAGGCCAACTCCCCAGGACTCAGTGTAAAATGTAATTTCTTCCTGTTTCCATCTCAACCTTCATCTTCCTGCATACTGTAAAGCAAAACGCTTAACCCTTCTTTGCCTCAGCTCTCCCAACCCCTACACTTTGGGACGTTGTACAGCTTGTAACATTTGTGAAGTGCTTTTCACTTCCTTACTGTGTATCAGCTGAGAAGAGCAAAAATCACACTGCAAATATGAAGATATTTTGACTGATTTCTTTGGAGAGTGACAAGCGGGGCATGAATGAAAAAAATGCATCGATGTAGAATTAACATAGATGAAAATCTAAAATTAACATAGGTTGAAATACGAACACCTGCCAAGCAGTGTACAGTAGCTACTCACCTATCTCTATTTAAATTCCACATCTGGGGCAGTAGCAGCCTACAGAAAACTCTCTGCAGTGAGTAAAAAACAAATCACCTCTCCGGGTCAGTCAAATTTTGAAAGTAACCAACTCATTTCAAAAGCCTGTCGATCAGTCTCACACTGCAGAAACAGTGCCTCTCTCTACTGTCTGTAGGTGACAAGAGCTCTGATGAGGTAATCCATTTGCCAGCACTGCTGCTGCTGCTCCAGGTGGAGACAAGTGGGACTGTGCAAACTGAGCTAATCGTCAACACTTGATCAACTCAATTAGCTCAAATCAACCCAAGTGTTTCTCTGTCTGCAGTTACAGCTCAACAGGGCTGCAGGCAGGCTACAATGGCAAATTACATGCCAGGAAATGCAGGTTTGCTCTGCCTACCCTCCAAGGTGGCCACATGTTGCCTGGTTTGAGAGTTCCACGACTGTGTTAGCGAAACACCCTGCCCTGTTGACCTGGCCTACATAAATCCTTGCCTCTGTCAACATGAACAGGGAATATTTCAAAGGAAGCTATTTTGTTCATAATTAAACAAAATAAGGAGGAAGAACACAATCAGTGCCAGTATTCTAGGAACAGTTTCTGCACAAAGCCAGAGAATATTCCTGCCTTATACAGGTTTCAACTATTTCTATGCAACAAGATAGAACTGCTTCGTAGAATAAGAGAATCCCATCTTGGATAACCTTGGTGAATTAGTCCTGAGATTCCAAGGTGCAATCTCAGAGGACATGAGAGGAAACACAACCAGCTTGTCCCCTTGGCTCCCTCTTCTCTGTGCTGCCAAGAAATCATGCTGGCCACTGAGACATGGACAGATTACAGCACTGAAGAGTATTGGTGATTTTATTGATGAGGCTTTCAAATCATTACTAAACCTAAATAAGTTGTTCCCTCCTCAGCCAGTCAGATGGACTGATGACTATTATCTCACCCTTGGCAGATGATAAATGAGGCTACCTTACCCAGTCAGGTCCTTGACCCAAATTCACAGTTAGTCAGTGACCTAGCCAAAACCTTGAAGAGAACTGTCTAACGATGCTTGTCATGACTCAAACTATTCCTTGGCAACTCTACTCACAGCTTATCTGCCAAAATAAGTATTCTTTGATAATCAACACAGCCGTCAGGGCACTTTACTCCTCCTCTTCCCTATTTGTCCTCCATGGTTAATATACAATTCTGTATAGCTCCACCAAGTGCCTCAGTTTTCTTCTTTCAGTGACAGGACAAATGGTGCTGCTTCATACAAACTCTAAAAAAGAAAACAAAAAAACCCCCACACTGGTTTCAGTCAGGTTCTCATAACAACAACCCAAATGCCTATCTGAAATTATCCTTTTACTGCACAAGGCACTGTACAAACATACAGATGGAAAAGAATCAGATTTTGAAAACACCCAAATTGGACAAAGCTGAAAAATTACCATCTGATTTTAAGAGTGAGGTCAGGGGAACATCAGGCTAAGATTCCTGCTAACATACAGAAGAATTTGACACACCCACAAAATAAAATGCTGTCTACATTCAAGGACTGAGTATGTTGTAGTTTGGGAGGGTGGGGTTGTTGGTTTGGTTTTTCGGGGGTAATTTTTTTTTGGTGTTTTAATTGGTACGGTTTCAGTTTAGTTTGGGTTTGGGTTTTTTTGTTTTTCTTCCTTTGAGGAGGAGGGACATTTTGTGAGAGTTTTGTTTTCTTGAAAACTATTTCCTTTCACAGCTGTGGCAGTTTGACTCCTGCAGGACTAGCCACTTGTGTAACAGCACATTTGTGTTCAGCCTTCAGGGACAGACAAGTCAATATTCCATTTCGGAGGCAAGGATGCTGGGGGGAAGAAAACATGTAACTGAATTCCAAGTCTGTGCTGGTTTTGGAGAGGATAGAGTTAACTTTCTTCATAGGAGCTCTTATGGTGCCGTGTTTTGGATTTGTGCTGTGAACAGCACTGAGAGAGGGATCTCTTACCTGCTGTGGAGCTGTGCTCACTCAGCCTCGGGGCCTCCTCCCTTTCCCACACTGCCCCACCAGTGAGCAGGCTCGGGGTGCACAGGAACCTGGGAGGGGACACAGCTGGGACTGCTGGCCCCAGCTGACCACAGGGATATTCTAGATCACATGGCATCACAGCCGGCAATAAAAGCCAGAGGAAAGAAGTTTTGTGGCGCTTGTCTTTTTCATGTCACCTTTACCTGGGACGGAGCCCTGCTTTCCTGGACATGGCCGGACAGCTGCCTTCCCATGGGAAGCAGAGAATGAATTCTCTATTCTGCTTTGTAGTTTGTTAAGTTTTGATTTATCTATTAAACCATCTTTATCTCAACCAACAAGCTCTCTCACTCTTACCTTTCTGATTCTCTCCTCCATCCTGCTGAGGGAAAGCAAGCGAGTGGCTGCCAGCCAGGGTTAAACCAAAACAAAACCTCACAACAAAGCACCAACTACAAATGCAATACACTACTTTATGTTTATTAATATTCAAGCCACATATTATTATCCTCCACACAGTCACCCAAGCAGAAACAAACAGATATACCTTACAGGGGTGTTATGAGATTAATTAGTTAATAACTAGAAAACAATTTGAAGGTGTAATGCCATGTTACAGAAATGCTAAGTACCGTAACATTATATATGTAGAAATGAAGGTGAGCTTGCCAGAAATCCCAAGACTGACTGCATGCAGAGTAATTACAGGAGCAGTTCAAGTTATTTTCTTGCTTAATATAACAATCCATGTCCCAGCCCATCAAACCATTGTTTCCAAGGAGTGAATATCGAGTGGAACTAACAGCTCACAGTAATGGAACTGTTCTCCGGAGAGCACAATATGTATCACTACCTCATAAGAGATACAACTGGAACAGAGCAAACTTCAAATGAGCACAGGAACCCAGGTGAAGCTATTCTTTTATCCATGCCAGGACTAGAAAAATTCTAAGAGAAGCTTAAGAAGAAGCATCCCAAAAGAAGAGTTTTAATCCTATCTGTCATGCCAGTGCAGTGCCCATTAACCTCACTGTACCGAGGGAGCTCAGCATTAGCAGCGATGCCTCAGAACCTGCCCAGAGCACTTGAGGAAGGTTTCCTTACACACATGCACACGCACGTGCATACACTAAAAGTAAAAGCCAGATTAGGCCTCAGCTTCAGCAGATTTAACTCAAGGAATGACAGGAACCCCATAGAACTGACTGCAATTGTCAAGAACGAAATCATCTTCAAACCCCAAGAGGTCCAGTTCTGAGCTTGGCAGTGTCCAGAGCAGAGCCCAGCTCCAGTTCAAGCCCATTTTACTACACAGCAGTATTAACTGAGCTATGGAGTAACCTTTGAGAAGCGAAAAGGATGATGAGGCAAAGAAAAAATTTCAAACAACAACAAAAAAAATATGCTCAAGTAACTTCATATCTCTACATTCTTACATCATTTTCCAGCCATGGAAATCTAAGTTGAAGATTCCTGTGAAATTATCCTCTTGCACACTTCCTGACATTACTGTGTAACTGAACAATGACCTGATACTCTTCAAATCTGCACACTTAGTCACACTCATCAACTAGCTCGCCTTCAATTAAAAAGAACACTGAATTTTGGAAGGATGATGTTTTAGCCTTTATCAAACTCTCTCTCTCTACAATGCAACCTTCACAGCCTCACAAAATCGGTGTTCTTCGAAGAAGAATTCTGCAAATTATGTCTATCAGGTATGTAACACACACATCTTACAGCTGGTAAGAACAAAAGGGAAGTGGCAGCAAGCTGACTCTGCAGTACTATTGCCACTTGAATTCTCCTGCTTACAAAAGTGAAACTTAAAGCAACCCAGGCTTTAGAGACAAAACTCTCAACATGCACAACAGTGCTCCTGCTGCTCTACACCAGCAGGTACAGGGAATGAAGTAAACAGCACCAGAGCTGAAATGCTGGGTCAACTTGAAAACACCAGTTCTGGCTCTCCAGTATTCAGAGACACACATGAATGTGAGAACAAATGCCTCAGGAAATATGGTCAGCACCTCCCACACCACTTGGAGAGATGGGAACTGAATACTCTGTAGTCCAGGAGATACACAAAGGTGATATTACAATGTGAATAACCAGAGGACAGATCAAGAGCTCACCTCCCAGCCACGAGATGAGTAACAGCCTCCTCATCTCGCTGACCAAGGGATGGCTGGGATGCAAAGCTTGCTGGGCATGGTTCCATCTCTCAGCTATGCATTCCAGTTGTCCTCACACTCCAAGACTGCTGCAGGAGATGAGAACATCTTTCTTGTCAAACCACACTCACTGAGATCAGGTCTAAACAAGCAGTCTCCTACTGCAGCTGTGAACAGCTGTTCACACTAACCCTAAGTTAAGGGTCCATAGAGATTCCTGTATAACCATTTCTAAAGCTTCACCTGAAAACCTAAGCTGATGTAAGTGGTAGTATTTAATATTTAATTTTAACTTTCCTCAGTGCTTTCTCAAATGCTTATCCTTTTCCTTGCCATTCAGTTTACAACTTAAATTTTGCACACTCTTATGGAAACTTCCAAAGCCTCTCTTTGTAAAGCCTCTCCATACTAACTAGCTTTTACCAAGTCCTGCTGCACTAACCTTTTGACAACTCCATGACCACTGTGGAAAATGCTCTCTTGAAGCCGAGGACAGCAGAGATTCAAACCATGAAAAAGCAATGGGCAGAAGACAATCTCTCAGAGATTACGTTCCATAAAATTGAATTGGCAACATCTGCTCAATCTACTGTAGATAAACAGTGAACTATTTTCCAACTCATTAACTCAGAGGATAGAATATTAAATAAACCCAGGGGCCTCATGCTTTGTTATCACATTTGAGGCTTGTCCCAAACTTGCCAAATGAGTTCTCCTGTACAAGAGAGAACCTAAGAATTGAGTTGCAGCTGCATAGCAAACACATACCCACCTAAATCCCTGGATGACAGAAAAAACACCCCTGCTTACTCTAACCGTGTTTCTAATTACTAGTCACTTAGCCTAAATTATTAACCGTGTCCTCGGCAGTGATGTATGGTACATGTAAATCTCCAAACAGGATTCTAATAGAATTATCTAATTCCATTAAACCACAAACAACTATCCATTAAATATTTATTAGAAAGCTTGCATTCACTTAAAATAGATTGGAATGTCAGCAAAACACTTCACTAATCCCTTCTTTGTTTCAGACTTCCATGCTAAGGGTTCAGAATGAGCTATCAGAATCACACTTATTGATTTAGTACAAATTAGCTGGCTAATCAAAGTCAATAAAAATAAAAAGATCTGAAAAGAATTTACAAAGTAGACTATGGATTTCTCTGAAAAATACACTCTGTTGAAATAAACAAGTTAGTTAAATTCCAAATTACTTGATTATGTAAAGCTTTTTGGCTCATTTTACCATAGGGCAGAGGTGGTAAATTACAGCTAATTCAATTTTATTTGTAGCGCCAATGAGATGCATTTAAAGAAAAAAAAACCTGTTTAAAGAACTTAAACAATTCAATAGTATTTTAAGTTGTCAGTACAGCTGTTAGGTTGGATTTTTCTACAGCTTACTCAGTCTAATATGGCAGCAGAGCAAAAGCAGCATTTCAAAAATCAGAGGGATAAGCAACTCAAAACATTCAAAATCATGAACAGCACCTATTCACCTTCCTAAAAAAAAACCCAAAACAAATGAACAAAACACCACAAAATCAAAAAAAAACAAAAAGTCAAAGAAATTATGAGGACAAGTAGAAAGAACACAGGGCACAAGTAGCCAAATGCCACGTTATCACTCCAGTGGTATGAGTTATGCAAAGCCAATCTTTATGTCATTACATTTTGTGGCAGATCCCTCTTTGATCAGCACAGTTTTACATACATTTACATACCCATCTGAGTCATTCCAACAAAATCCGTGCTGCTTACTGCTGAGGAGTAACCAGCCCCTGGTGACACACATCCTCTAGAGTCATCCCCTCAGAAAAATGTAAATCTGTATTAACTGAAAGAGTAAAACTAAAAAAATCATGGAAGTACTACAACATGCCTGTCCCAAAAGCAAACATAATTTCGTGTTATTGAGGCCAGGAATCATATGAAAGAAAGGTAGTCTCTTCCTCCTGTCTTGCTTTCTCTAAGTGATGTACTTTTCCACCCCTTTCATGACATCTGGAACTTCTCTCTATATGAATCACCTCCGTGGCAAACTCCTCATCACCCCTGATGCTACTGTTGTAAGCACTGGTACCATCCCACAGGGGACACTGGGCACTGCTCAGGATCACACTGGTTTAAAATGTGGCCCTGAGGGTGCACATTTTGCAAGGCAGGGGGAAGCAGAAATCCTGGAACTTTTCCATGCTTAGATGAACTGTACACCAATGCTGAAAAACCTAGAGAGGCATAAGGCAAATCAGACAGATCATACATTTCTTCTAATTTCATTAAGGCTCCAAATTATCTTTAATTTCTCAAAATGGTGGCTGTCCACACACAATCAAAATAAAAGTGCTTTTTGAGTTATCTTCATTGTGAATGCTGCCTGAAAAAGATCCCACTCTTAAACAATGCAGAAGAAAGCTACTGCTGACATTCCAGACCAATTAGTCAAAATTAATAAAACAAAAACTAAGATTTCCTGTACGTAACACTCCAGAGACATATGAAAGGAGCTCGGTTAAACTCAAGTCCTGTAAGCAAAGGAGTTCAGCTCCCTGCAGAGCCTGACTGAGCAAGCAACTCCCAAACAGGCTGGTCCGCGCTGCATCCCGCAAGTGTCCAGTGAAAGCAAAGCAACCTGCTGCTGTCTTCACTTCCCTCAGGCTTTTTTGGAGGTTGAGTCTTTTAGACACCTGCCCAAAGTTCTTGCTGTTTTCATGCATTTTTTGACTGGTCTTTGTTATCAAGTACCCTTTCTTTGGCTGTAAGAAAAGCGGGCGCAGTCCTGGGCTGTGTGCTGCTTTTTGTGGTCTTGTATACTGGGCACAACGCAAGATAGAGCTCCATCAGCTCACAGCAATTCACAGCCCCTTGGCACAGGTGTAACTGACTGCAGACAGCACAAAACAGGGACACGCAGCCCTGATGGGACTTTACCAGAGATCAAGGCAAGCAGAAATTGGCTCTAATTTTTGTACAATAGCCAGCACTTCAGCTCTTCCCTTGGAAACTTCACTGCTGTGAAACATTTACAGAAAAGGAAAGCAATTACAGAGCACTGCCACTGGAGGAGCTTAAATAATTTAAAGTTCACCATGCCTCTGATTCATTTTATTTCATTTTTTCCTCAAGACCAGATGGCTGTTCATTTTAATGCCCTGAATTTCCACATATTGAGTTGGGATTATCTATTCATCTAAATGTGTATAGACTACATGTGGATTTTTTGTTCCAAACACCTTTCTCTCCTCAGTTCTGCTCCAAGCCTACTCTCTGATGCAGAATTACGCTATTAATCCACACTTCATTCCATGCAAAGTCAGTGCACACAAGAACACACAAATCTGTCAGCTTTAACAAAGACAGTCCTGAAAGTCTAAGATAAATAGGTGGTTTGGTGGGCTTTTGTTGTTGGGGGTTTGGTTGGTTGGTTTCTTAAATGTTGCTGTAAAATTTAGAACTTGATATTGGTTTTTGAGTTATCTTCATTGTTGAATGCTGCCTGAAAAAATCTCACTCTTAAGCAATTGGTTTGATAATGCAAAATTCCATCAAACCAATACTTTCATAGGCCAAGTCCTTACCAGGGAAAGGGCCGGTTTTGGCTGGGAGGGCACAGGGTTTAGGAATCCCCTGCAATCATACACAATAAGCACTGGCCATAAAATTGAAACACAGGAAAAAAAAACCAAAAACGTCTGTGGAAACAAAACCACACCAACCCTAATGAGGTAGACACATCTAAGGGCAAACGGTAAGAGCCTGTACGAATTCTCACTGCACCTCCTATCATGTCCATCTGCTAATTCTTAGTTCTCACCTTTCTATAGCACAGCAAAGGAGGACTGATCATTGAAGCTAGGATTCAAGAAGTAATCTATTTGCTTATGAATTGTCACCTGTCCTCAACAGGTTAGTTATTGTTCTAATTCAAACCTTCACTATGCGAGCCAAGGTAGCAAAAAAGCTAGGAGTGTTTTATTTACAATAAAGACAATGGTAAAGACAGATTAAAAACTCTGTCAACTGATCACAAAAATGATTCCCCATGTGCAACTGTATATCACTAGCCAGATTTCAGACCTGGGACTGCAGCAATAAGAACTCCCACAAAGATCCAGCAGAGTGATGAAACATGGAAGGGCATTATGTAACTGCTGGCACAACAGCAATAAAAGCAAAAAGCATCAGCCAAAGACTGTACAAAGCTTGATTCTGAAGCATCAAGAGAGCCAAGGATTTGAGTTGTAGTCAGCTATATCAAAAACAATTACTGCCAATTTAAATCAGTGTAACTCCCCAATTTGTGAAGCGTTCTCAAACTTACGACCCTCAAGACCAGCCCTACCAGCAGAAGCACTGTGTCACAGGTATCTACCAAACATGCTGCTAAAGAAAATGCTATGCAAAGGTCAAAGAAACTGATCCAAAAAGTCAACTCGCTCATAAAGTACCATTAACACCCTGGAGCCTCGGTGTCTCCGTTACATACATTCTTAAAAAGTCTGTATAGACTCATAACTCACAGAATTTAAACTATGGATTTAAGCAATTCTAATCCAAGTAAACCCAGAAGATGATAAGTGGTCTAAAAGCAGAAGTCTTGATTGCTCAAGTGAAATAGTCAGAGCCATAACCCTCAGAGCCACACATTATCTGACTGCCATGAGGCACAAAGACTGATACTCCTACAAATCATTTGGAATTATCTGAATAATAAAGGATAGAGTTCTGAAATGTCAAAATCTGAACTACTGCCTGTTTCTTCTACAGAAGAAAGTCTAAAAGGGTATAAAGTCTTTTGAATGCACTCTCTTTAAAGGGAGCAAGAACCCTAGATGGCAGAGGGAGTGACAATAGGTAATGCCCTGCACGAAGCTCACCAAGATGAGCAAAACAGTTCCCAAAGATCTCTACTCATTGAATTCTACTTGCACATTTTTTTACTTCTAGGTTACAGCAAGATTCTTATCGATGGTTAGCTTTAATCTAGTTTTAAATGAGTAACATCAAGCATATCCATTTCAATTTCTTAGGACATAAAATCACCCAAACGCCCTCGATTATCCAGACTGCCCATTCCAGAAATGACTCAGTTAACCCCTGACACGTAACAACCATCTCACTATATGAGAGTGCTCAGAGGAATTCCATCCCAGTTTTCTTCTAAAGTTTTTTGGCTCCTTTCATAAACACTAAAGCACTCTCAGACTTCAGATATTTAGTTACTAGGAAAACTTGGCAATAACCAAAATATTTATATTTCTGTAAATGAACTCTAGCTAATACTTTGTGAATAACTGATAAAGCAAATATCAGTAGGTTCCAAACCACTAATATTTAAAAAACCTCATGAAGCAGTGGTATATACTTTTATGCAGTGATAAGAAAAAGGGATTCATAATAAAGTACACATAGAGGTATTTAGTTCACTTTATTAATGAGTTTTACACTAGTAATTTGCAACAGCCCAAAAAACAACTAGCTCAGGCACAACAAAAAGTGCTCTTGCTGCAAGCAGAAGTTAGGAGAGTGAACCCATAGGATGATCTCTATAAACTGACATGTAATCAAACTGAAATCAGCAGCTGATTTGTCTGAACACAGAAAGGGAAAATGTGCAATATCTTTAATATATGGATGGTTGGGTAGACTAAATGACTGTCACACAGAAAGCTTATCTGTAAACACTGCAGAAAGTCTGACGATTTTACCACAGTGAATGACTGGTTTCAATCAAACTACAGAAGTAAAAGGTTTGGCCCACAGGAGTAATTACCAGTCCCCTGACTGAAACAAAGGGCAGTTACAGCAAGCTCAAGTATGCTTACAACAGCTGAGCACTTGATTATAGAGTACTGCAGCAACGGGCAGGAAAGGGCTATTGGAGGCTGGGTGCTTATGCCTCTCTGGGCCCCGCTTGACAGCACTGCCTAGTGAGGGATGGGCTGCCACAGAGCCCAACCTCATGCGATGCAAGTCTTCTAAGGAATTTTAAGTATAGAAGACGAGAAAAAAAAAAAAAAAAACTAACCAAAAACACACACACAAAAAAAAGAGCCACGCAAGGCAGAAGACAGGGGAGAGAACTCGGTGTGGTCTTGTCTATATCTAGTTGTAACGGTGTAAAAAGCTGTAGAATTCCTGCTGCAGACACTAATACCACATGGCAGAGCTGCAGTATAAGTACTATATCTTCAGTCATTCTCTTCAGTATTTTCAGGTTTTTCGTCATGACTCAGAGCCAAAGCAAGGCTAGCAGAGCTACATTACTGCACTGAACTACAGAGCACTAGAGGTAATGTCACAAAAGGCAACTCAGAGTACTTTTAAAGCCAAACGTGATTTCACATTGTGCCCTTCACGTTGCAAATCAGGGTTTCAAAAATTTCTGTCACCTCATTAAAATCTCCACTGTGACAAAACAAGGGGAGAAAACAACTAAGCTGACAGAGAAGAGCTCTTTTTTGTTTTGGGTAATCTGCAATGTGCCGCTACCTGGGAATGAGCATGCCATACTCTGCACAGGGCTTTGCTGGAGCACCTGTGGTGGTTCCAGGGGCTTGCAAGAGCACTTCGAGTGCCCACACACAGTACCACAGCTCTCTCAAATTCTAATCCCACCAACTAGCTTATACTATATTAGTTATCCATTGCAGAACTCATCTTCAGACTTAGCAACACTTTCTTCAAAGCACCACTCGAACATTCAGGCTCACCATGCAGAATGGACCCAGCCTCTGTTTTGGTTTTACCACAGTCATTCCTCCTCCCTAAAAGGCTGGCAGAGAGCCCTGGCACAGAAAGATCAGTTAATGGAAGGCAGGTCAGAGGTTGGTGGTGGTAGAAACCACCAAATTGCTGTGCTTCATGAGGCAGAAATTCAGCCAACTCCAGTGTTTCATCTGTTTGCTAAAGGTCCACAGAATCACATACAGGACTAGCAGAACATGCTGGTGCACTGTGTACAAAATATCAGAGTGCATAAAAACAGTACTATGCCCTTGCAATTAAAAGATGTACCAGGGACTCCAGTCACAGCTCCACAGAATGCTCAGTAGTTTATGCAAAGTTGAGCAAAGTCATCTGCAGGGAGTGAAAATCATTTCCCAAATGACTTGGTCAGTCCAGGACATTCTCTCATAGATGTGGATTCTAAAATTCCTGTGGCAGAGGAAGTTATTGTAAGCCCCTTCCCTCTCATACAGGGTATAACACACAGCACTTACTGTATTTTTCTCCTTCACTTCCTTCAACTTGTGCTCATTTTACTTCAATCAGTTCTATATAAGCAAGAACTCATTCCATCTCCACTAGAGTGAATGGAGCCACAAGGATTGAAGTCCCCCATCGCATAAGCCACAGCCTTTAACTATGAAACTTGGCAAGAAAGACAAATGGTAGGGGAAAAATAATCTGATTTATTGTTTGTGGTCCCTGGCACCAGATATCAGCCTAGTCAAACAGCAAGCCTAAATGTCCAAATCACGGTGGAGACTATCGTATTTAACATTACCACCCTTCACAACCTTTCCATGTAAATCCTCTGACAGTCTAAATTATTTTAGTTACTTAATTCATTTTGGAACAATAACAACAAAAAAAGTAAGTGGGAAGAATTAAAAAAATATAAACAAGATGTAAAACATAGTACTAAACTAAACAACCCAAAGATAGGCGGCAATCTTCAATTTGGTGGGTATTTTTCCTGAAATTCACTACGCCCCTGTGAAAAGGCATGTACTGTCTTTTGCAAATTATCCTATTGACATATTTTAGTGTTGTTCTTCTCTTCATGTTCAATTAGATTTTCAGTGACATGAGAAAATGCAGTGAGAAAAGAACCCCTATTTTGCCATGAATTATTTATGATTGTATTATACCACAGTATTAAGTATTTCTGTAATTTCTGTGCTTCACTCCTCCACCCCCCATCCCCAAACCAAGAGAGTTTGACTATCCTACCCCTCCTGTTCCACATCATTTAGCAGGAATTAATATAGACCAAACTTCTCAATCAAAACCCACTAAAGATGTGCAGGAGTCAGGTTAAATTTAAAATGATAGCAAAGTAAGAAAGTTAAAGCAAAAAGAAAGAAAATTTAAAAGTCAAGAAAAAAGTGGTTTTATGATGCTAAAGTCAGATTTGTTTAGACTCAAGATTACATCAGAGCAACTAAACACTGAACAGGTAAAGACAGAGTATGGCACAAAGCAAGTGGCATCTAAGTTGAAATTAAAAATGTAATTCTTCGTCAAACTGTTTTATTCTCACTGCATGTGCTGCTCAATCTCTTTAGCTCATCATCTTGAAAATCTGCTCATGTAATCAATACATGCCAACACATCACAAAACAAAATGAGCTAAAAATGAAAGAGCAAGTTACTCACAGGTGCTTCTCAAGCTGTGGCCTATGTTTTTCTCTTTCTTATTGCAGACACACAAAACAATACACATCTTTTCAAAATACAGACAAGAAGACATGCACATACACAGATAAAAACACTGAAGTGTCAAGTTCTCAGCTCTTAAAAAGCAAATGTAGCCATTGACAGGACATTTCTCAGCTTTTTCACTTCACAAAATGCTGAACGGATGCTGAACAAACTCTGGATATATTTTCAGACTATTTTCTTGAGCTCAGCCCAAGTACTCAGTACCTTTCCAGACTTCTTGGCCATCGATTGCCTACCTTTTTTTATTTTTTAATTTCAGTGATGTTCTTGTGCAAAAGTATAAAGACATTTAAATTTACATAAGCATATCATAAATTGGATGCAGCAGGGAGAGATTCCTTCCCATACCTGGGTATTGTCTGTGTGGCTTGTTCATTAGTAAACTTAATTGATTTAACCTAGGCATTTATACACACAGGATATCTGGTCATATTGAATCTGTGACTTTTATACACAAATACATAAGGTTTTTTACCCAGTTTAAGAGATCAGAACAGTTATCCTGGAAGGCAGTAACAGCCTCTTTCAGCGGTCCAGGAACAAGGGAAACAAAATCCTGCAGCAGGTCGGTACGGATGGTGCTTATTACATGGGTAGGGCTGACATTCTCCCAACTGCCTGAGGGATCTGAATGTCCAGTTCCCACAGTGCAAACAACAATTTTAATAGTAATGCAACATCTGCAGGCTCAATCAATCTTGCTTATTCGGGCAAAAGTCCTCATGAAAATGAGAAAATATGAATGAGCTTTCATACAAGTCCATTTGCTGGATTAACCTCTGCAAAACTTTCACTGATCCATCTGTTGATTCATTCTGCTCTCAACTGTCTCTGAGTACTCTGCTTCTGCAGTTGAATATCTGCTTACTAATGCTTAGCCCAGGCTTACCTTTAATATCCCTCCCTTCTTCTGGGGGTACCACACTTTTACAAGTATGGTATGTTCACTGACATGATTTTTTCTTTCATTTGAACAACACTGTCCTACAGTGTCATCATGTCTGCACTGAACAGCAGGATAGTACTAGACATGACCAATCATGTGAGCTGTGAGACAAGTACACTCTAAAAGGTTTTTGGTTTTTAAATGTTGGAAAAAGGCAGCAGACAGAAAGAGAATATAAAATTTCTCCAGCAATCCAAAAGACAGATGCAGCATAGGCAAGGATGGTGTCAGCCTTCAAATGCTGCCCCCTCAGCCTGCCTGGATGGTGAAATGGACGGGTCACTTCCAGGAGCAGAGACTACCTGAGCATCTGAGCACCAGCAGTTTGAGAGCTCTCTGCTGAGTCTGCTGGCAACGGTACTATATGGTGTGGATCCAGTGCTGGCTTTGAACTGAATTGTGCAGCTGAAGAGCAGTAGGACAGGCAATTTTATCTGGTCTTAACACTGACACCCACCTTGAAAGAACTTGATCAGTATTTCCAATTGTCTGCCTCAAGGCTGGTTGTGCTTTACAGAACAAGCAATGGTGCATGCGTGGCCTTCATGCCTTAACTGAAGGGCCACCAAGTTTCACACAGCACGTGAGCAAGAGAAGAGTAACAAAACTTTCAGAGAAGGTTGCTCTCAGGCTAGGAAAAGGGATTAGTTGTTATGGACCATAATTAAATGAAAGGCAGAGGGAGGAGGATATGTCTGTGTTTGTTTGCATCAGACAAGGAAACGTACATGGGAGTCCAACACCACACGGAATTAGCATTGTCACTGGAACACCAATTAATCACTTCAGACACCTTATCTGTCTCCCACACCTCCCTGCCTCAGCAGTGTCATCATTTACACTGTAAAATGTTGCTAACTAAAACCAATCTGGAGGCTTAATGGCCCACAGATCAAGAAGCTTGACATGTTAGTGTTGTTTGCCTGCCCACTGCCTCTTTTACACAACATGTAAATAAGGCTGGTCCATCACCAAACACTTGGTAAAGATTTGGCTCGTCATTGGAGGACACAAAACACACATGTGGCCAGTTACAAAAGGGGATCGGGAGAAAAACGATTTGTGAGGCTACAGGACACAGAAAGGGCACTTCAAGGGGTCTGCAGTAAGGCAGAGACACCCAACCTGATTTCACACTGCACTTCTGTCTGCATCTTTTTAACACAAAGGCACTCATGAGGGAAAGTCCAACAGTCAAGAAGCACATCTGTAGTTCTGCTGATAGCAACAGTGTAGAAACAAAGATTAGAGCACTCTTTAGGATATTTAGTTGTCAGCTAAAGCTTCAAAATTCTCCTCTGCAAATGGCCTAATAGTCCCAAAACTTCTACAGACACCACTCTGAAGCTGATCAGTACACAGGAGCAGAACAAATTCACACAGGTGAGTTTTGCTATAATCAGACCATTAAGCTTTTACTTTGCATCCACACTCTGGCATCAACTCTTCAATAGCCAGGGAGATGCTTCTTCACGAGTAACAAGACTGTATACCAGGTTTATTCTTTTTCCCAAGAGATACACATACTTCAGATAATGAAGTGGCCACCTGGAAGGGGAGATAAGTGATCTGGAAATCTTTGAAAGGTCAAATACTTTTTGACACTAGTAGGAATTTTATAAATCTTAATGGATAATATAATTATTTTTATTATTATTCAAAAGAGACTCAAGGCATAAATACCTCTGAAAGCAATGAGAACCAGTCACTCTGCAGATGGCAGCCATTCATGTGAAAATCTTTAAGTTCCAGTATTATTCAGAAGGAAAAAAGAGAAAACAACAACAAAAAACCCACAACCCCCTCCACTATGACACACGTATGAACTGCTAAAAGTAATCAATAATCCAGTCTCATATTTTTATGAAAACACTGTCCAGCTGAGTCACCTAAATCATGCCTTTCATTTATCTGTTATTTAAGATTTGTCTGTTTCTTTGTTCAGACTGAGTGACTAAAATACTTTAAGTTGGCAAAGCCCAGCTCTCAGAAGAACAGAAAACAAGCACATGAAATTATAATTTATTCACTGACAATTCACATGCTACCCCTTCAACTCAATTCAAAATCAATATTATGAAAAAAGTAAACCCAGATGTTTTTTTTATTGCCACATGCCACAGACCAGGAGCTTTATTTTACATAGTTTGGACTACATAACTCTAGGGGTGAATCTGAAGAAGGTATAATCTCTGATGTACTGTTCAGCTAAGAGGTGTTTGGATTCAGTTTATGTTAGAAATGGGTTTAACCATTTACTTAATTATTTAGCTGTAAACCCAATTAAGAGCCTCTACATCAGCAAGCAGCTGTAGGGGTGGGACCCAAGGTTACAGGATCCTTTCTGTAGGACCACCTTTCCCTGCTCATCATGCTCAGCCTCAAGCATGGACATCATCATTTCACATGTGAGGATATTTGACTTACCACTGCTTGAAATAATTTCTACTGTAACACCATGGAGCACAATGGGTTACTTCTGCTCAGTCCAGTATCTGGAATATTATAGGTCTGAAAGGCTAAAGAAGAAGAGAGAAAGACTTTGATATGTTTTTCCCATGATTCTCATCTCAGAAGTATTCCTATGGGTAAAATTGCCTAAGGTTTTCTTGAGCAGAACTGTTTTAGATTAAATCTTTTCTCTGCTCACTCTGTTCCAGCAATGGCATCTTTATGGTTCTGATAACCTGATGTTAGACAGTGTTGTGGTTTAACCCCAGCTGGCAACTCAGCCCCAGCAGTCACTCACAGCTTCCCCTCACTGGTGGGATGGGGGAGAGAATAGCAGCAGGAACTCTGAGAAAACTTGGGGATTGAAATAAAGAAAGTTTACCAGGCAAAGCTAAAGCCATGCACATAAGCAAAGCAAAGTAAGGAATTTATTCACTGCTTTCTCTGGCCAGACAGGAATTCAGCCTTCCCCAGGAAAGCAGGGCTCCAACGTGCAAAACAGTGATTTGTGAAGACAAATGTCACCATCCCAAACAACCCCCCTCTCGTTCCTCCCTTTTCCCCTGGCTTTATATGCTGAACATAACACTGGGATATCCTTCTGGTCATTTGGGGTCAGCTGTCCTGGCTGTGTCCCCTCCCAGCTCCTTGCGCACCCAACCTCCTCACTGGTGGGGTGGTGCAAGAAGCAGCAAAGTTCCTGACTCTGTACAAGCCCTGCTCAACAATACCTAAAATATCCCTGGGTTATCAGCACCTTTCCCACCACAAATCCAAACCACAGCCCATACCAGCCAATGTGAAGAAAATTAACTCCAAATCCAGCCCAAACCAGCACAGTTGGTATCTCACTTCACAGCGCCTTTTGAATATGCAATTATCATGGAAGAAATTTTTTTCCACTCCCTCACTGTTACACAAGATTCAGCTGTTAAGGCAAAGTCTGAAGAATTAAAATCATTACTAATATGATAATATAATACATATTGTATATAATTAATATAATATATAGTAATAAAAATAAGATATAGAGAAAACTACTTACACAACAAAATAAATACTTGCAGAAACTTGAAACAGTCCTAACTAATAGCAGTATTCTCCTCCTCCATCCACACAGAGGACGCGCTAATATCTGTCTTCCAGAAGAATATAATTCAGATGTTTCCATTCAGGATCATACAATCACAAATGTCAGAAGCAATGACCTGATATGGCCTTTACTGCTTTTCTTTCTTTAGGCCTGAGTTTCTAATCTCTTTAAAACATCCAGAATTCCCAGCATTGTATTAGGGCATGGGTTTCAAATGTCAGAGGAAAGGAATAAATTATTCAGACCGTATTCCAAAGCACTAGTTTTCCTTTGATACTCTCCGTCAAGCATTTGGAAAGAGGCAGGACTTGCATATGGGGCAATTGTGCCATGAGGCCCACATTCTCTTCCCAGCCACCACTTGTTCTGCGTGTTCTCCCTCAAATCACTTCCGGAGTTTCTGCAACATCGCGCATGGAACAGTTAGACCTCCTGAGTCGTGGAATAAGTAATAGTCTTTATACTATTACCCTATAAGATGGGTATGGAAGAGCACAAAAACATCAGGTTTTCCTCCCAGCTTCCCACTCACTACCCCTCAGAACACCAGCTGCTGCTAAGCTTTGCTGCTCTACACACCAGCCCCTCAAATTCAGCTTGACCAGCCTTAACAGAAAGGCCTACAAGCAAGTGAAAATGAAGTTCTAGCTGTTCTTTTTTTTCTGGGAGTAGCTTCTCACTCCTAATGAAACATATTTTGAGCATGTTGGTAGAACGGTACAGTAAAAACCCTGGAACATTGCTGCTTGCTCCATGGCTAATTAAGCCATCCACTTGTGTTGCTGTCAGTCTAGGAACCACCCACTAGAATCAAAAGGGGAAGACTAAGAGATTACCCATGGTTTTAAAGGCATTTCATTAAAGCATATCTTTGTTCATAAATTACTGTTTACTTGTCAACTGGGTTCAGAACACCCACAAGGTGTTCTTTGAAGTTAACCTCTTGGATTTAAAGACTTTTATACAGCTGTTGAGAAACTGTTTGATCTGAAAATCTGAGTCTTTTGAAGTTGAGAGCTAATGAAAGATTATTATTTTTTTGACACTGATCAAGCAGTTAATGAGATAAAGCGATGGGAAGACAGGCTTAATAGACTACGCGGATGCATCAGTGTTACTTTTTTTTGGTACGGATTAACAGGAAACCCAGATGTACTCAGGGCCACATGAGTCAAAATCATAATGAAGAAGAAAATTAACTTTAGTCAGACACAGGTCTTCACCAGAATTAAAGGTATTTTGGGACTGTACTCTAAACTCCTTCACCAGTGCCTTTGGAATAGAAAATTGAGGTATTAGGGATTTGGCCTGTGCTGGTTGAGCGTGCCAGGATAGCTGGTCTCTGACACAGGGCTAATACACCAAGGGAAGGGCATGGCTGAACAAAATGAAGATCTAATATCGATGAATTATACACAGGCTCTTAATGTTTTTAAAACCTATCAGGCACAGAGTTTTTATAATGCCACAAACACACCAAGTAGTGACTTTTGAACCCAACGAGTGAACTTTTTGAACTTTTTAATTAAAATATAGTGCTTCCCAACAGTAAAGCTAATATTCAGGGTTTGAGATACAGAAACAGCCTGCTCTTTTCAAACAAAATCCTCTGACAGTGGAGTGCCCTAGTTCCATGTACCACTGGCAGAAGTTAGCTGTTCTAATTCTCATGGGATAGAGCACCAGAAATATCAAGACACAGGAAGAAAAGTCATGCAGTTCCAGGACAAATTTTAAGCTATGGAAAATAAGCCCAAGAAGTAAAAAATTAGGTAGAAGATTAATTTCTTATAATAAAATACAAATAGTCAAAAATCATAGCTTTATTTGCTATGAAATGAAATAAATTCACTTGCCAGCTGTGTCTATCTTGGTCTTCATTAGGTTTTGTACAAGTCATTTGTCTAAGTCAGAAAAAGATGTCTAAAAATACAGAAAATATTTTTCATACCTTTTTAAGTAGGGTTGTACAAAGGATGGATAACAATATCATTCATTTAGAGGAAAAAAAACCAACCCAACTTGTTTTCCTCTAAATTCTTGCAGAAGAATAGTAAGACTACTTTGAGCCTTAAAAAAAATAGGCTACTGATACAATCCACATTAATTTGTGTCATTCTTTAGATCAAGCACAATGTTTCCCTTGAAATCAACACCTGAAGATGAATCAGTCAGAACAGTTGGTAAGCAAATAAAATGCTGAAACGTAAAGAAAACAGCCCTATAAAAGAACTTGCAATCCAGCTTGATGGCTTTGTGCAGTCTACTTTAGCCTTCCTGAGCCACAGTAAAATGGCAGAGGATTTCAGTTCTGCATCCTCTAAACCTGCGATATAAGTGACAGAAATGGCAAACAGAAGCCATGGGGGAAAAAATAAGATACTTTCATTTCTGTTTTTTAGTACGTTCTGTTCTGGGGCAGCAGTGCCAAAGGACACTTGTAATAGAACTGTTACACGGCCTCAGCAAACTAGATAAAATGTAAACACCCACCAAAAATAATAATAAAAAAAAAGAGTAGGGGAAAAAAGCACATCTAACATAATTTAGAAATCACATTTCAAACTGTAAATACAATCACCGCTAAAGAAAATAAATTAGTTTTTAGTGGTTTTCCATTATTTCCCAGAAATAACCTAATTGCTAACTAGGGTTGTATGTGTTCTTACAAGTCTTCCCCAATGGCATAGTTAATAACGTGAAACCTCAGTCCAAGACACGTTTCTACCCTTTGATAGACTTGCACAACTCGTGCGGTACATTTGTTGTCGATATTTCCAGAAAGAGAAAAAAACCTACCAACTCCACAACTATCCCACACTCATCTAATCCAGCACCTCATCTCTGATAGCAAACAATACCAGATGTTTCCAGAAATGCAGGGAATCACAGAATATTCTGAGTTTGAAGGGACCCGCAAGGATCTTCGAGTTCAGCTCAAGTGAACGGCCCGTACAGGGATCCAACCCAGGACCTCAGCTTTATTAACACCATGCTCCAACCAACTGAGCTCATCTCGAGAAATCCCAAGGTGAACCCATCCTAACACATAAGGAAAGATGTTTGCTTCTCTCCTTGGGGTAAATACTACTTTGTGCTCAGTTTTCTCCAGCAACCACTGTTAACTTGAAGTACTGAGGATAGATAGTTGGATTATCAAATATCACATTCATTGCAATTTATTTCAGGGTTGCAGTCTCCAATACCTCACCTTGACCACAAAGCAGCCAGTTCAGTATTCCCTGCACAAAGGAAATGTAAGATTATTTGAGATGTGATGGAGAAGCAGGAGTTGAGTTCAAAGTGCAAACCAGTACAAGCTGGTTGGACTGATCTGCTTTAAGTGCTGGTGAGATCTGCTATTGCACTGAACTTTGGCAGCTCAGTTTCACTCGTGCCTGTTGTCAGTGAGAAAGGAGGTGGTGAGAAGAAACATTCATGAATATGCATGCAGACTAAAGCTGAATTTTGATTTGGCTGCATTCATAATCCATTTATATTCATTTCTGTGGATGATCAGATGCTAGAGGTTTATTCATGAAAATGAACTGAGCACTCAGTCACCAGAAGGGAATTCTGAGCAGCATTTTCAATGGCCAGGCCTACCAGTGGCTGGTGTAATACACACGTCACTTAATCAGGCAGGAAAACAAGCGAAAGGAAAAAGAAGGGATTACCAATACTCACAGTGAGGTGTTCACAGAGGAGCTGCTAATCAGTACCAGTTCACTAAGGAGTGCAAGTTCAGTGGTCTGAGTTCTGTCCTGGCTCTATCCTTGGGCAATGTAAAGCAGTAATAACCATTTCTGTAACAAAGCATTCGGAAAGCTATGAGTAAGAGGCACGAGATGGGAGAGCTGGCTATCAGAAATAAACCAGGAAACTGTACAACTGTGTGCTGTCCTCTCACAAATGAAACATAACAAAAAGGGAAGAAACAGACAATTATTTTTTATGACAAGTTGCACAAACCTAAAAGACAACCTAGAGAAGGACTCAAACACATTTTGATTTTAGGTTGACTGAATATCTGCACAGTGCTAAGGCACAGCCTAACTGTCCACAACAAAGAGATTATCTCATCTGTTCTCTCATACAAAGACCCTCTTTGCACGCTGGACACTTTCTAAGCAACATAGAGTATCAGACTGCAGCAGGGCAAATGGCAACTTGGCTGAGCCAGAAGCCATCAGGAGACTTACATCACACCACTTTCTCCTCCAGATTATATGAAAATCCAAGGACTGTGCTACAGAAGATTTAAGTTAGAGCAGCACAGAGCCTCAACTGTAAGACTCTTACATTTCGGACTTCCAAATTCTTAAATTTGCCCTTTACTTTAAAAAGTCAGTGATTTCACCAAGAAAGTTTGATTAGTTTCTTTTACTTTCTGTAATGAAGTGCCATCCTTTTTACACTTGAAAGGATCTTTGTAATAATGCAACATTGATCTTTTGAATACAGATGAGCTAACCTAGATAATAGGATTTGGTACCCGAAAGAAAAGGCTCTGAGTATATATATCTAAGGCTTCAGTGCCATCAAGAGGATTTTAAAGATAAGGCACCTGTTCTTGAGCAAATGTTTAGGTGAGACATTGTAACAACACTCTTACATTTCCATTATATTTGTAGGTGATCTTTCACTGCAAATATAAAATTCCATATTCTCAGTCATAACTGAGAATGTAATAAACACACCCACATAAGGCAGTGATGATGCAGAACCAGCCAGCAAGAGGTAATGCAAAGTAAAAAGCAGCCGTCAGCAACTTCCGTGGATATAAAATTTGGAGCATCACTTCTCTTTGGTATCCCGACTACACCATGCTGCGTACTTCACTGACTCTAAAAACATCTTCTGGAAAGAGGAAACAGTTTGAAAAAAGTGTTAACAGCAATTTCCTGGACAGAAAGGAAAAACAGGAATTTTTATTTCTTTTTAATGTATCTGTTTCTATACTTAAAATGGAGTTTCACACTGGAAACTGTACCAACAACAGTGCCCAGTGGAAACCTGACAAGTTATCAGCAATCCTAACAAGTCACCTCCATGTGCCACTTTCTTAGAGTGCCAAAATGCAAATTAGTCATTGCCAGCAAACAGAGCACAGAACTTGGCACCAAAATACTTGTTTTTTCTTCTCAATTGTACTACAAACCTATTACATTCATTTTCTAGTCAGCATAACAAATCTACACCTTTACTCCTTCATCATTTTCTTCCTTCTGTGCATTAAATTTTCACAACCACCATGTGACAGGAGCAATTTCTTGTCATGTTCTCATAACACACGTTCATTGCTAGGTCTGTTTCACAATCTAGAATGATTTTATTTAATTCTGTCCAAATACATATTGGGTCTATTCTGAGAAGGAAAGCCATGCTGACCACAGTCTTAAAAGCAATCCACGATGAATTTTGTGTCATCCATGACCTGTAACACAGAAAAATGTTTAGCACAAACCCAGTGATATTAAGGAAATAAAAATAAATAAATATTTAAAAAATAAAGCTACTTGTGCCTCACAGCACCTTGTTTAAATCTAACAAAATTCAAAACCTTCCCCTCCTCCTCCAAGAAGAAAATACAGTTTCTAACATCTCATCCAAGCTCTTGCCAGGCTGCTAATGGAACAGCAAGAGCTGAACTCAAAGTGTGCCTCAACACCATTTTCAAACATAGCTCTATTCCAAGTGTGGGCAGAGCCTTCGAGGAAGATAACATCAAGAGTCATTTCAACCGGCCTTTTTGGAATCTGTTTATGATATAGCCCATTAATAGGCTTATTGGGAATGCACTTTGCACCAGAAAGATTTGTATTGCTCTGGGTAACTTCAGTTGGAGTTCTTCTACACAGAGCAATCATTTTGCTGGTGACAGCACACCTGTGCCTCCATTTCAGCTTCAGCTCTCCAGGCTCTCGGACTACTGAAACACAATCATCCAGTATTCAGAACATCAAGTGCTTCTGTTAGACCATGATAGCAGCAGGATATCTCCTGATCTTTTCCTTTGCAAGTGCCTTCAGGCAGCACCTATAGATTGGTAGTTTAAGAAGAAAGACAGTCTGAGCCATGGCTTTAACTTGTAAACAGGATCTTTGAAAGAGCAAAGGTGTGAGTTTGTTTCCAGTAAAGCAAACTTGCTTTGTTGTTTGCTTTCGGCATTTTTGTGATAAATGTACAGAGTAGGAATGGATTTCCTGTCTGCCTCTGCAAACTTGCCTTTACTGAACCCAGCAAAACTGCCAGAATTTTATTTCCAATGTCAAAATGTGTCAGGGTCAAAGACAAGGGGTCAGAAGTGCATTCCAGGATTAGGTGCATTTCTTTTCAGTACTTATGCAATCCGCTATAGTAAGTGAAAACTAAACACTAGGATTTCCAGGGTGTCAAGAGACAGAATGTGAAGGCCATGGCATTTTGTTCCCGACTGCTTTATTAAAGCACTTCTGTCATCATGTATGAGTAACTGACACTTCCAAACGAAGCAGATGAACATTCCATCTAAAACAGAGAAATTTCACACATTATGAAAATGAGATTGTTTATATTTAAGCTACATAAACAAAACTAAATCCTAAAGTTTTTCCCACAGTGTATTTTACAAGAAAACTCCCAAACCACTTGTGTTCAGGATTTTCTTACCAGTTGAGAAAACTACAGTGTAACATCATGTTTGATGGCACACGAAGTTTCAGACTTTGGGCATTGTTATTGCTTCTCAGCCATCCAGCACAAAAGGAGCAAGTAAACTCATTACCACACACCCCCCTAACAAATGATCCTGTTGCCTCCAGCCATTTTACTCTGCCTGTAGAAAAACACACCTCAAATCTTAATGACAGGTTTGGCAGGTAGCATCCAGCAAGTGATGCGTACTACCAACTAAATATCACCTATTGTACAAGCCGTGCGTCAGCGGGGAAACGAGCACCTAACTCACGCAATTAGCACGTGTCCATCAAACTGACAGATGAAGATAAATCAGCTACGTGACCGCTTGCATCAGTGCAAACACTTGAAGAAATAATAAACAGTATAAATTTTAACTGCCCATCTTTTTCCAGCGGCAAACGCGAAACTCCCTCTACCTTCAGGAACCGGGAAGCGGCTCAGGGCGCGCCGCACCGCGCGGGCAGCACCGCCCTCCGGCGGCCGCGCTGCGCAACTGCAGCCCCGCGCCCGGAGAACTGCGGCAAACGGGGAATTCAGCGCCGGCACCGCGTGTTCGGATAATGGCCCCAAACCGGGAATTCAGCGCCGGCACCGCGTGTTCGGATAATGGCCCCAAACCGGGAATTCAGCGCCGGCACCGCGTGTTCGGATAATGGCCCCAAACCGGGAATTCAGCGCCGGCACCGCGTGTTCGGATAATGGCCCCAAACCGGGAATTCAGCGCCGGCACCGCGTGTTCGGATAATGGCCCCAAACCGGGAATTCAGCGCCGGCACCGCGTGTTCGGATAATGGCCCCAAACCGGGAATTCAGCGCCGGCACCGCGTGTTCGGATAATGGCCCCAAACCGGGAATTCAGCGCCGGCACCGCGTGTTCGGATAATGGCCCCAAACCGGGAATTCAGCGCCGGCACCGCGTGTTCGGATAATGGCCCCAAACCGGGAATTCAGCGCCGGCACCGCGTGTTCGGATAATGGCCCCAAACCGGGAATTCAGCGCCGGCACCGCGTGTTCGGATAATGGCCCCAAACCGGGAATTCAGCGCCGGCACCGCGTGTTCGGATAATGGCCCCAAACCGGGAATTCAGCGCCGGCACCGCGTGTTCGGATAATGGCCCCAAACCGGGAATTCAGCGCCGGCACCGCGTGTTCGGATAATGGCCCCAAACCGGGAATTCAGCGCCGGCACCGCGTGTTCGGATAATGGCCCCAAACCGGGAATTCAGCCCCGGCATCCTGCCCGGCACCGGCACCTCGGTGTTCGGATAATGGCCCCAAACTGGGAATCCAGTCCCGGCACCGCGTGTTCGGATAAAGGCCCCAAACCGGGAATCCTGTCCCGGCATCCCACCCCAGCACTGACCACCCAAGGGTTTGGCTAATTGAGGCAAACAGGGAATTCCCCAATACCCCATTCTTGTCCCTGGCTACTTGTGTGTTTGGTCAATTGCCGCAAACACGTGAATTTTCCAGTATTCCATCCTCATCACTGACCACTGGTGTGTTTGGCTATTGGCCGTAAGCACGTGGATTGTCCCACACACTCTCCTCATCGCTGAGCACTGTTGTTGCAGCAGCACGAGCAAGCCCTGCTCACAGGCAGGGGCTCTCGGCCCCAGGCACATTTTGAAGCCAAAGCAAACGCCACCACAGCTCCCAAACACACACTCTTGAGCAAGTTGGCACGTCGAAAAGGAATGGTTGTTGCAAACCATCTTTGCTGCCTTGCTTCAGTTTCAGTCTATTCTTTCGCAGTGCACAGAGAGCTTTAATTAAACAAGATGACAACCCAAACAAAGCAAACAAAAAACCCAAAAAGGAACAGAAACAAAAAGAAACAAAGTAACAGAATCAGGACTCTCCCCCCCCCAACTAACAAACAACAACAAAACCCACCACAATACACATTAAAAATACAGCTTTTTCACGAGAGAAGTGCTATAGATATTTATGGAGATAGCACATTTTCCAGGGTAGGCTGGTCTCAAGAACAGGCTTGGGGAACTCCTCCGCCTGCTCTTGCACTGGGGCTAGGCACTAGAGCAGGGTTCTTCCCCATCCAGCGTCTGGAGCTCGCTGGTCCTGACAAACCCTAGCTTTACACAGATTCCACCCTACTGTAGTTCACAGGCTGTTCACATCATTATAACATGTTAAGCTGCACTACTTAACGCATTACTAGAAGACATTAGCATTTATTAGCATCAGTTCTTCCTTCTGTAGGGAAGAAGAGCTGGCTCAAGGAACAGCTACTCATTTTGAAGGCACTGAGCTGACTGACAAGCAGACTTGATGCCAGGCCAGACCCCTTCCTGTATCCCTAAATTCTGTCATAGTGGATATTCATGGGTGAATACAGGCTCAAGCCTCTGCCATAGAAACTGCTGCCATGACTCAGGTTATATTAGGACAGTCCTAAAGCCAGTGGGTGTTACTTACATGCAATTGAGAGAAACACAAAGCCTCAGGGGTTCACTAAGCAGACTCTGAAAATCAGATGGGGAATTTTTGTAAAAGTGTTACATGATATTTATGCCTGTTGTCTCTACCTGCCATAATCCAGTCCACCAATTTTCTTTTCTCAAGTTATGTTTATGGACTTTGAAAATGAGTCATCTTTCAGTTTATGTAGGATTAAGAAATTTTCCCCTCCCTCCCCATAATCCAGATAAATGATATCCACTCTAGCTGTCCTGCCTGCTCAGAGCTGCCAAGCACATTTATCTTGCCTAATCTTCTTTTCCAGGATCCATGCTGACTCCCCTTAAGCAATTACATATATCTAAATGTTCTGTGTGCATAATTGCTCTCCATGCATTTTCTGCTGCTGAGATCAGATTTACAAGCCCACAGTGTTCTCAATCTTCTCCTAGTCCTTCCGCTTCTATTAGATGCTCACTGGTGCCTAATGCTGTGCTTTGTCCTTTAATAAATTATCAGTAAAATACACACTTTAGAAAGAAAAAGTCAAAATAGCCACCATTAAGACTCAAGAAGGGAAACATTTTAAGTTGTTGCTCTGATCTCACCCAGCCTAAAGGCCTTTTCTTTCCTATAGGCCTTCTTACTTCCCTGGCCAGGGAGAAGCCAGAGGGGCTGCCCACAGGGCAGGCAGGCTGAGCTCCTCATCCACTGGCAACAGCCTGTCCCCAGCTGACAGGGAGAGGGGGCCTGGCAGTGACCACAGTCAGATGTGGGGGCAAAGGCCCAGAGAGTTTTCCCGCTCTTCCCCACCGAGCCTCTCCTGGCAGCCCCATCCTAGAACTGACCCTACAGCGAAGCCAAGCCCAGGGAAAAGGGGCTGCAGGGCCAGTGGCCTTCTCAGGACCCTGACATGTATCTGCAGTGTACCCTGGTGATCTTAATCACGGCTCTGAGCCTTTCACTCCACTGTTAAAAACATGACCTTGCATTTTTCATATGTGTTCAGTATTTGTTCTGTTTCCTGTATTGCCCCTTACAGCCATTTCCATACTTCTCAGCTTTCTGTGTTTTATCACTTCCTCTTCAGAAATCAAACAAGAAAGAGACCAATCATAACATGACATCTGTAACTAAAATAGAGATAAAAGAAAGCCTGAATACAAAGGGTGATATTTTGCTGAACTTCTATTCAACTCCACCTGTATTGCTCCGAAGAGAGGAGGAAATAAGAGTCCTTTGCTGTGTCTTAAGAGAAGACCAGAGCCAGTGTTTTTATTGTTCCCTTCCTTTTGTCTGGACTTGCTGTTTCTAAATGTTTCTCTTCTTTTCCTCTGCATTAGTTTAACATTAACCTCCAGAAGTGAATCCTCTAGGTCTCTGGGATATGCAGGCACTTTCAGGAGTGTCCCCAAGTCACAGTTGGGTGAATCAGGCTTCTGGAAGCTGAAGAAGCTGTACTTTTCTCCTGATAAACAAACAAGAACAGTTCTCAGCAGGAGGGAGGAGGACATTGTGCAAAACTCCCCACTTAATTGCAGAGAAGATAATGAGGAGAGGGGATATCAAAAGCACAAGTAAAGGTTCAAACTGGTATTGAGCATCCAGTTCCCATGGACCGGACATGTAACAGCCCTTTTGTGCTTTCAGAAGTCAAGTTGAAGTGCAAAGTGATACTCTTAGGGAGTGTGCAGGCCTCGTGTAGGCTGAGACAAGCACTCCTGCTGCAGAGTGATTCCAGACGGTGTGTGATGGAGGTTTGCTCTTACAGTATTTACATCTTGTTTGCATGAAAAGATAAAATTAATATTACACATTTTAATATTTTAGTTACTGAGTTGAGCATATCTTCATTTACACTAATTTATTTGTTTTCAGATGGAGAACTTTTGTTTATGGGTACTGGTTATCTTGAACTTTCAGTGTGTCTCTATATTTTTTTTTCTTCCAGTATTTGTTGCCTTTGTGTATCACTGTCATCAGTGTACACAGTTGCATTTTTGTTGGAGCTAACTATCCACTGAAGACTTCAAACAGTCATGCACAGGCTTAGCCCCTGTTTCTTTTTCCTTCGGCTAATCAGAGATTGTCGCCCAGGATGTCTGGTTCTTTAGGTCCTCAGGGAGAAAATCAGAAGCTACTTCACTTGTGAGAACCAAGCAGCTTTTCATATTGCCTCTTTGATATTCACACACCTGGGAGGGATAGAAAATACTGCTGCTGTCACCCACTGGGCTGTGTTCCTGTACTGCCCATTCTTGCAAGAAACAGAAAAACTAGTGCAAGACCAATGATTTACAATTTAGATCAACTACTCCGAGCAAATATACAGAATATCACACAGAGGAATATGTTCTGCTTTCGTTTGGACCCTTCTCCTATTCACAAACTCTTCCCGTCCTGCTGTCTTCATTCGCAAACTGAATTTGGGCAAAATAAAGCCTCTTTATATACAAAGTCATGTTGGTTAATTTTCAGTTCTTTAGACCTACACTCATTTTTTGAACTTCCACTGTTGCAAAGCATTTGCTGCTCAAAATACTTCTCTTCCCACCCTCACTAGAATATTGATATATATAATTCATCTTGACCTTGTGCCTTGTCAGCTTTTAATACTTCTAATTGACCATCTGCTCCAGCATAATTGTAGAACTTTTTAACATCTCACTTACTCCAGTTTCCAAAATTTGACCTCCTCCAGCCTTTCTCATGAATAATGGGCCAAATAAATTCACTTAGGCTACTGCCAGAGTCTGTTCCCCTGTTTAGAGCTATCTGAATGGCAGCCTTGCCCTCGAGCATAACAACTGCTCCTCACAATTTGGTGCCGTCTACAGGCTTGCTGAGCATGCATTCCATCACCTCTCCCAGGTTGTGGATTCACCCCATTTGTTTCTTCCAGCTGTTAAAGAGAAGGACTCAATTTTCTTCACAGTAGAAATGGCGCTGTTGGCATTGTCCTTCTAATATTTTTCTCAGGTGTTTGCCCTCGAGATGAGTTCTTCAGAGCTGTTGTTGAACTAACTGAACTTATTTAGGATATTTGTGCTACCTCTTTGTATTTCCTCGGTCAACAGAACTAAGTGGTTAGGACTGGTATACAAATCCAAGCTTCTTTTTTAATGGATTCTTTAACCTTGACTCCTTTTAAGCATTTTTTCCACACTTTATTTGTCCATCCGTCATTCAGGACTTTCAAAAGTACTGTCTGATTTGTCTATATTCTAATGACTCAGAATTTGCAAGACACTTGCTATTAGATGACGATCAGTAATTCTGAAAATTAGACCTTTTTCTTGTTGAGTTAAAAATAAAAATACACCAGTTGAATCAACTGGGAAGACAGGCAAGAACAGAACCCAGTATTTGAAATTGTTAAGTACTGTGTTGTTTTGGAAACTTCCCACAAGACAGTGGCAACAAGCACAACCAATTGTGTATTAAACATATTAGGCAAATATAGTATATGTCTATAAAAGGAGGATCAGAAACTCTGAGCAATTAAAATTCCCACTGATGACTAAAAAAGATTTGTGTGTTGGAGTGGTGGTAGAGGGAGGAAGAGCATAGCAGGAGGTGAGAAAATGTTTCTATGTACAACCAGACATTAAAGGTACATCAGCTCCAAAATTTCAAAGGAGATTTTCCTGGACATATCTGCCAAACATGTCTTTTCTGTTTTCTGGAAGTTGGCCATCCTGGAGGACTCAGAGCCTGTTCCCACAGCTGCTGACCACGGAGGGTGTTCCCTTTGCTCAAACAGCAGAGCCATGGGTGTTGGTCCAAGAGGACTTTTTCCCATACAGTGTTTCTTTATGTCACTGCTTGACTTCTAGTCCCTGTCAGCAATTAGCTTTCTCAGATTTCTTTAAAGTAAAAGCTACAAACTGTTTTAGGTCCTTCTTTGCCTTCTACCAACACAACAGCCCGATAAAATGCAGTGTAAGCCCTATTTGCACACATTCTTACTTGTACAACATTGTCACTGGGGCTGGAGTAGGAGCAGTGGCTTTGGGGATCTCATCAGGTCCATCCCCTGTGATTGCACTCACTGCCATCACCAGTTCCTAGACTGCAGTGAAAAGATTTGGAACTTAACTGCTGCGCTCTTTGATACCGATTTGAATTACACTATCCCCAACAGAGTACTATCAAAACTTAAAAATACATGGAAGTCCATAATCTGTATCCTTACTCACCTCTCATCAAGGTACTCCCAAGCACTGATGCTTAAAAATTTTATCCTGTACTTAAATGTAAGCATGGTAAGGAACCCTACTGAAATCAGTGGAACATTAAGCACAGAGAGAAATCTTTTCTGTAATAGTTTTCTTAATGTAATTCCTAATCCCTGCTGTCTACACACTTTTTCCATACCTATTAATGACATTTTTTCATGCTGGCAAATGCCCTATGACATTACACAGCAGTCATTATTTTGGAAGCCAGTGTCACTGAACAGCCAATCCTTCTCAAAAGCCCTTTTTCAGGTTATAAAGAAGCCATTTCAGCCAGAAGCCTCACTTCTCTAAGGTTTTAATTAAATATCAATTCAGGCAAGTAACTGAACAAAGTTGTTATAAACTAAACAGCAACACTGCAAAGCCACAAGTTCCCTGAGCTCAAAGCTGCAACTCGGGGACCCTCAAGACAGCACTAAGCTTACCATTCAGTTTATATTGGAAGTCTAAAATCTCATCAAAAACAGCAGATATTTTAGGAGGCTATATATTTCTATCTTGTTATACAGTTCATTTAAGTTCCTGTTATACTGTAATCACTAGATGCACAAGCAGTTTCGTATGTGAGTGACTGGTTGTAAAGTTAACACATGAAGCAAACAGCTTAAATAAAGATGTGCCACTTAACGGAACATCCAGTTTCAATTTAATTACAGAATATGTGGGAACAGAATAGTTAAAAACTCGAATAATTAATGTCATTAGTGAGTTAATGTAAAACAGCCTCATGTAAATTAGGGCAGAAATGACTGATATAATTTGAGATTAAGTTACCTGCTCTGCCATGTGCCCCACAGGCACAGGTCATAACTCTGCAGGTACCTCCTGCAGGTACACCCATGTGCTGTGGAGCAGGAGTTGCTCCCCCACTGCCATCATGCTCTCCACAAGCAGGTGCTTCCTGAGCCTCCTGAAGAGATGTGCAGTCCCTTCAGACACATATTGGGCAGAGTGTGAAGGGTGCCAGTGGGGGAATCCTCCTTAACAGACTTATTTCTCATTATATTAATCACTGAAAAATTGTTTTCAGCCAACTGTCCTAATTCCCATACCCATATTTGCCTCTGTGGCAGAACAGACTTCAATTCAATGCGCTGAGATAAAGTCTTATGTATGTGTGTGATGCTATAGGGGGGTGAGATCAGGCAAGGCTAACTGAATTATTTCAGCTGTTTCCTAAGAACTTCAGCACACAGACAAACTTCATCCCGAGAAATTGTTTTTTAATGCAGTTCTTCTTCACAGATTCAGCTGCAGCCCCTGTAACTCACAACAGCCTTCGAAACACATCTTTCTCAAAGGCCCATGGTGGGTACGGGAGGGACAAGCTGCTGGTCCAGCTGCCTCCTGAGCCAGCTGTAGCTTGGCACATCAGTGTATTACTTCTGAGTGGACTGCAGCCCGACTGCAGCCTAGGGATCTGGAGATCAGAATGCTCTCTCTTTTTGATCAGAGATGCAGCATTTGGTGCGCTTTGCTTCTGCCTTCCTTCAGCTGCAGTAATTTAGTGTGCAACTGACAGGTGCATTGATCACTTGGCCAGATCGTCTTCCAGACAGCAGATGGAAAAAATGCCAGAATCCCATTTTGTGACTTAGAATTCTTTATGTGATGAGAAATGTCACCAACTTCTGTCAACCTGCTTTTATTTGAAATCTACTGTATAATATAGAGTAGGAAGTGAGAGACACCAAAAGATTGGTTTGAGCTGAAATTAGGTTTTCCTAGAGATTTTAATGTATATTTCCAAAAATGTGGCTCTTAATAACCAAAAGGATTTTGAGCATCATCTGATTTTCCTGTTTCACTTTTACCCCATAAACCATGAATCTCAGAGTACTAAAGCAACAGGGACATGTAGAGCTGTGACAATTTTTTCTTTCAGTTTTTACAGGGCAAATATTAAATTTTGGAATTTAAGAGACTAGCGCTCCAGAATCCAGGTATTTCAGTTAATACTTTTACTTTTTTCTTTTTTAAATTTGTTTGCAAAATCCTTAGCAAATTGGAAATTTAGAACGCAAGGAGGCAGTTTAAACCTTAAAAGCAAAAACAAACAAAAAACTGCAAAACAGCCAAAAACTGGTAACAATTTGTTTTATACATCTAATGGGCTTCAAAGTCCAGCTCTGCACAAAAGCCCTTGGAGATTACATCACTGGCACTTCCACAGAGTTTCTACTGAAAAGCAAATACTTCTTACACTTGTGCTTCCCTAAACACCCAAGAAATTTCCTCAAATGACTCACTCGTGGTTGTAAAGAACGACAAAGGAGAGTCTGCAAAAGCTTACAAAGTTTTATTAGTGAAATACATACTTGGCATAGAAATTGATACCAGTTAATCCCTGACCTCCTAAAGAAGCAAATGGCAGGGGTTTTTTTATGAAGGAGGAGGGTGAAAGGGAAGAGAGAGAAAGAGATGAATGAAAGAGGGGGAGAGAGGAAGAAAGGGAGAAAAAGAGATCACCAGTCCTGGCTCCAGCGCTGATCCAGCTGATGAGGTGCCCAGGGTCCTGGGCTTGGTGGGGGTACCTTTCTCTAGGCAAGTTTTCCCTGCCCTGGAGATGAGTTTATCACTTTCTATGCAAATTAGTTATCATGCAGTCCCTTCTTCTAGACCTTTCTGGAAGTGGGTCAGAGAGCTTTGGGGTCTTTTTAAAAAATGCATGCCTACTTCTGGACCACATTCCTGTGTTTGTGCTGTATGTGTTGTGCTTATGTCCAGCAGCCAGAACAAGGATGTTTGTCCCAGAAAAGTGCTGCCCAACCCCTGTATGGCCCCTTCACCAGACACCAACAGTCCTTGGCTGGCTCCGCAGCCATCTGGCTATTGGTGTCTGAGACACACATGAGCCCCTTCTCTGCTGGGCTTCTACAGCATCGTTGCAGCCTGAACAGAAAATGAGACCTTAAAACCAGTGACTCTTCTTCCTTTATGCCCACTGCTGACAGACAGCAACGAATAAATGAATATAAACCTCCAACAACCCCTGAGTGAGGACTCAAGCAGGACTGACTGTGTATTGCCATACTTCCACAATCACTAAACTGGCAGAAATTGGCACTGCTTCTGTAAAAAGAGGCCGCTCTTTCCTCCCAACACCAAGACTATGTCTCGTGTCTCATGCAATCACCACGGTTTTGACCCTAAAAGGTTTCTGGGCCCTTGTGGATGAACAGAAACACCTCCAGTGTCACGGAGCCAGAAACAAAGCAGAGACAAAAAGGGAAAAGTATGACAAGTTCTTTCAACAGCAACATATCTTTAAAGTGACTGGAAAATGACAGTGTTAGTTCCACTGCCTCTTGCAATATTTATTGGTGCTCTCTTAGATTTCTATAACCAAAGAAGGGAAATGTCACCCAAGGTGTCTGTCCAGTAGCAAAGTGCCTCCAGACTGCAGTTTCCAAGGGGGATGCTGAGGACATAGATCCCCTCTGACAGGCTATAACTGGACAGTGGGACTTACTTGCTGAGTATGGGAAAAAAAGTTCTAATATTCCAATTTTATCCTCCCAGTAAAATGCTCAACTCATCTCACTTAGGTCTTTTACCTTTGGGAGAAAAGTCATCCTTTTTTCCTTCCTGGTCAAACTGCTCCCTGCAAGGGGAAGGGATATAGAATCTTCCTGATCCAGCCCCAAGGCCCAGGACATTTCAGGCTCATATTTTCAACACCTTCTGTATCTTTTGTGTGTACATTTATCACATCTCTGAGGCAGTGACACTGACAGAGAAACTGATCCAACCTAATCCAACTCTGGAAATAATTACTGAATTAAAGAGGGCAAAAAACCCCAACACCAAAAGGGCACACAGATTTCAAGACGAATTGCAAACATTTATGATTCAGATAAACAAATCCTGATGGTAAAGAAAGAATCAACGACTGTTTCTCATGCTGGCAATATATATTTATTGTCATTTTGGAGATAGGTTACCATGTGTGTATCCGGACTTCAGACTAAAAACAAATTGAGATTATGAATGCTTAGCATATGCCAGTTGAAAAGAAATGACTGAACATAAAGCCAACCCTTACAAGACCTTCAACTGGTCTATTTTTGTGTGTCTCCCCCACACACTAAAAAAAAAAATTAAATCTGAACATCTTTCCCTTCCCCTTCATTTCAGTCTCAGAAAAATAAATGACCATCCAATTGCACCTTTTACTAGCTTTACTAATAACCTGCTAGCGATATCAGAACATTTATACCGTTGATTCTACAGCTTCAAAAGGAAGCAAAGCTTTACAATTTTCTTCCTCCATGTTAGCTGGCTATTGAGTCCAGCTTTAAAGACTAGACTTAAGCAGACTAAAGACTGTCTTATATTAGACTATTGCCGTTCCATTACTATGCTGCAAACCTTCACCACACACACTCTGCTGTTCCAGAACAAGCTGCAGCAGTGCCAGGTCCAACAGTCTGTGCAAAAGCCGCTGCAGTGCTACAAATTTTTAAACACCTTTCCTCTCCATCTCTCATGTACTGACTAACAAACATCTCCCATTAATTTAACCAGTCGCAAATGCTGTCTCCAAAAAGGGAAAGATGAAGATATTTTGTGCTTTCATACAAAAAACAAACAACCACCCAGTAAAAAAAAAAAAAAAAAAAATCCTCCAACTCCAATTTCCCACCCAAAAAAACCCCAGGTTGAAACTTTTGGTTGCCCACCGTCCCCACCCTCCCCTAGCTTTTTTAAGTCACCATGAAAACAAATGCATACAACTTACTGTACAAATACAAAGCTGCAGGCATTCAATTTACAGAACATTCTGAAAATATTTCAAGCATAAAAAGTACACTTGATAATTGCAAAAATAAAGTTTCACTTTTTTAAAAAACATTTTTATCAGAGCTCAAGCAAAACAAACATTTAAGGATTCCTACTTCAGCTTAACTCCCTAAGAACACCACCTTCAGAAATTAAAACCAAAAAACTCAGATTTTTGGTGATAAAGTAACTGACCGTGTCTTTTAATGAAGAGAAATGGTATATACAACAATGGCACAGACCTTAAGCATCAACAACATATTTCAGCCAAAAGTAAGTCAGCAAGTGATCTGAGTCATTCTTAGCATCACACAGTACTGATTACTAAGAATCTCAATCCACCAAGAACAGATATTAAGTTAGACTGGTACGAACGGAAGGAAAAATCCATGACATCAAACAGGCTCGGGTTTTGTCACTGAACTTTTTTTAGGCTAAGTTTCACTAGTGCAAGACCATTTGTTTACCCAATTAAATGAAGGCTCATAAATGTCACAATTTAAGAACACTCATACAAAACTATTTTTTCTTTTAAAAAAGTGCCACATACCATACTTTTACTAAAAAAGTTACAAACTAATGGAAGACTGTCTGTCTCCATCTCTTGTCGACAAGGAAAGGCCAAAGCGATTCTCTGATCCCAGCTCGAAATGGCGTTCTCTGACCTATCCCCAGCATCTCCAACTTGGAGCAGTCCAGCTGAGCATTCTTCGGACGAAGAGCACCCACAACTGGACTATCAGTAATCTAAAAACAGAAACAGAAGATAAAAAAACCCCAAACCAATAAGTAATCAGAAGTGACAGAAAAATACTTGTATACGTACATTAGAATTTTTTATTCGAGGCTTTCTATATAGTTATGTTCCCCTCCTCCCTTCCAACTATTTTGTGGGGTTTTTTTTGCTATTTGCTCGTTTTATAGTTAACTTTATTTCAACATGTCAGGTCATGTGAAGTGTCTTAAGGCAAATTTTTCTCACTCAATTACTGCTACTCTTTGTGTTTTTCTATATTTTATTCATCTTTTCACTCTATGATTATCGTCACAAGGTAAGGAATGCTCCAGAATGTTAATGGAATCATGTCTTGATCAATACACTTGAAGAGAAATAGAGTGGGACAGAAAAAATTCAGACTAAGTGTTCTTCACTGTTTTTGTTGCCATCTTCCAAGTCACATTTCAGTTCCAGCGTTCACCAATTCTGAATCCTTGGAATTTATTTTGTACATAGATAAAATCTGATTGGCATGTTATATGCCCACAACATTATCAGTATGTCTTTAAGAGTAGTCTCAAGTGTCAATAAAACTGCAGGACAGATGTTTCAAGCAAAGAAGAAATAATTTGTAGTTCTTAAGTGCATGTATTCAGAAATAAATCTGGACATTGCATAGCTTTTGCAGAGCCCAACCTTCAAGTTAATGTTCTATCAATCTGTAACAAAAAAGTATGGGTTTGCTTGTGACTAAGGGGAACTGTTCTGCAGAAATACCATTACACTACAGACTGGGAAACTGGTGACTGACTGACTGACTAATTTTCCTAATTCAGCAGGTCAAAGCAGCTGTTGTTTTCCTGAGCTTGATACCAGCCAGCCCCCTCAGCAACAGAGCTGTTGTGCTGGACATGCACAGCCCGCCCTGAAGAGGAAGCTCACTTGTACAGCCAGTGGGAGACCTGCTACTTGTAATGATCAGGCACATCTGCCTGCCTACTGCTCCAACAACACATCACTTACTGGTCTCAAGTGGCTGCTGGGAAGGTTGAAAGCATCTGCAATTGCACATGCCATCTCATACTTAGTCATCTGTTCATTGCCAGACCAGTGAAAGGTTCCTTTTATTGATGGGTCCTAGAGAAGAAAGAGGAAACACAGATGAAAGGAAGCAGCCAGCTTGCCCTCAGACTAATTCCTGTGCAAGAACTGTGCAGAATTACCATCCAGCAAGACCCTATCCTGAAAGGCACTTTACAGTACCTCAATGGTGTTCTAGAAATGCCTGTACCCTTTCAGAGAACACCCAGCCAGGGACTGAGACTGGAAACTGGTGTCAACTTCTATCTGACCTGACTTTTCACAATAGCTTGTGTTCTGTAGAATGGACAGGAGGGAAAGGAGCTGCCCACCAACCAAGCAAGGTCAAAGAGCTGGGGAGGAGGAACTCAACTGTTCTGTGCTGTTCACTTACTCAAAAACAAAGGCAAAAGGCCTCACACACATTCTGAATGTTAAACTGCAAACCCTGTATAAGTCCAATCAAACCAACTGCACCATGCCCACCATGTGCATGGTCCATGTTTTCAAAGTTACCACGTGAAAAAATAAAGGTGGCTGTTTGCTGTTTGGTTCTGTTACCTTGCAAAGATGGTAATATGAAGGTGCTGTGGTGAACAAACACAAGGAAGTAATTCAGTCAGTGGCTCTGTTTTGCCGCTTCAGTGTTCTTAATACAACACACAAGGGCATCTTTGAAAATGACATTCAACCACCACAGGTCTTTTTAGCTCAAACTAGCAATTTGTAAAAGGCATTTCAGAATAAGTTCGGCATTTCTAATTCTCTCCTCTGTATCAGGAGACACAAGACAATTTTCAGAAGGTTCTGTCCCGTCCCTTCAACCACTTTTGTTTCAAAGACCACAATACCCCCATAGTCATGTAAAGATCCTGTAGTATTACAGGCAGTTCTTCCCTCCCTCCCAGCATTCCAGAAATGCAAGTAATCCGGGTGATGTGCAGTTCCCAATTGTTCAGAAGCAAAGCTGAGAACTCAAACTGTTTTCACCTTGCAGACGCTCATTTCTTGCCATTCTTACCACCATTCTCTTCTCTGCTAGTTGTCTGCAAACAGCTGCTACATCCTTGACATTGGTAGGAAATCTTTGTTGCCAGTGGTCCATGTTGGCAGATTTATTACTGAACTGCACTTTATCAAACATAACCGTCACAGCACTTTCCTCCAGTCTTTCCACCTCTCCATACAAGACAGGAATCCTAAGTACTGCAGTTTCTAAGAGAAAGAGTATTTTAGATCATGGGTGGGTAAAATGCTGCAGCATAATCTGAAAAGTAGTTTGGAAGTGTTAAGAAGTATGTTGATCATATTAAGCATCTACAAATCACAAATAAAACGCAAGTTGGCTCTCAGAATATAATTTTAATTTATATCAAAACCAGTTTATAAACACTAAGATTATATATTTATTTTCATCCATGCCATTGATTTCCAGAAAGCTAACAAGCTTCCATTAACAGCATAAAAATGCCTGTTTGGGTTACAACAAAAATTAAAAAAATTAAAACCCCCAACTGCTCTGTGCAGTTACTCCAGCACTCCTCACCCTTACTGGGTAAGAGCAAGAAGAAAAATTCCCACCAATCACAAGTCATCATATTCAGGCATCAATTACAAAGAATTTTCACCCATCACGCAGAAGCCTCCTGTTTAAAGGAGGATATTATTTACCAGAAAAAAAAGACATGAACCCTGAAATAAATAAAAAGCTTGACAATAAGGAATAGGTTCACAGAACTCAACAGTAAATAATGTTAGATTCCAGGACAGTGAATTGAGAAATTAAATTAACAAAATGCAAAGAGAAGAATATTTCATGATGGAATATGTCATACTAGTCTATCTCTGTCATGAAGACTCAAAAAGCCTCTGAGGAGAAATCCAAGCCTATGACAAATTACTTAAAAGTAAGTTTTGCTGAAAGTGAAAACTAAAAAATCAGACCTGAAATTAGAAGCTGAAGTCATCAAAACATTGCCATTCTTAATATATTTGGAGGAAAATGCTATCGCTATGGGAGAGATAAACAGAAAAAGCTAACACCGAAATTATTCACACAGAAAAGTAAACCAGAATAAGTACTTAGACAACAAAAACAAATAGAAAACTCAACATGACACTGATTTCCTGCTGCTCTAGAAGCAGTTATTTGGTCACTCAGCAGATGCGTTCTTCCTCTCTTTAAATACCGGCTGAAACATCTCTTTTTTAATTGCTTTAGAAGTATGCATTATTTGAGAAGACAACTGCCTTCCTTTTGTTCTCAGCTCTCTGGAACGTGTTGAGGATCAGCCTCATGACTAACAGCTCTGAGGACCTCCTGACACTTTGTAGTTTTGTAAGCATGATTATATACATATATATTTATAAGCATGTATCCTCTTCTAACCAAAGTAAAGTATCTTTTTAAAAAAAATGTTTTCAAATGTTATTTAAAAAAATATGTTAAACCCACTTAGTGGAGATTTTTGCACTGTACAACAGAAATGGATAAGGCAGTTCTTCACACAGCTACAGATTTGACCGATGGAATTCTACCTACACCATACCAGCAAATTAGTAGTTGGAATACCGGTACGTGGAAAATACTTGTATTTGTATGAATCAAGAGAACTGATATTTTCAAACACTTTACTCAGCACCACCTCAACACTCCTCCTGCTAATAATACCACTGCTGCAAGCCACTGCTGCCTGACAGATTCTGCTCCAAAAGTTTGAAACCAAACTGCAGTGGTGAGCTGGGGGAAGGGTCTAGCAAGATTACCAAATCCAAGTATGTGTGGGTAAGTCTTATCTTTGTTACCAATCTAGAAGAGGGAGCAAACAGCAGCACAGTCAAATTTGGAGATGGTATCTAATCTAGAGGTGGAGTGAACAGCTTGTCATTTAAATTTATTTTTACTTGAAGAAGTTTTTTCCTATCAAAGTATTTTTTCACAAAGTTTCTTTCTTACTAGTAATGCCAAATCCATCACACATAGCATGTATTTACTTACTGGAAGACCATCACACTAATTTATCAATAGCTCGGTTCTCTGGTTAGGAAGCACAGAACCACAGTGTGAGTATCATTCTGACATATCAGAAGCCTCTTCTGCATGTGTACTGAGATTATTTTCTTCAGATTTTTTGATAAAATAGAAGTGCTTCTTTCCTTATAATCTGTGACTGGACAGTGACATTGCACTAACTAGAAGCAGCCAAATCTCTCCTTTATACAAGAAATAAATCTTAAATTAAAGGGAACATGCTCCTTTCCCTTAAGGAGAATTTCAAAAATTATGTTTGTATATTTTGAATGCCAAATTTTCATTAAGAAAAGACATAAACAAATTCTTAAAATCCTGTTGTTTAAAATCATAAATACATTATTAACCCTTTAGAAAGTGTTACAAGCAGGAATCTGATTTGTGCAGGTGAGTAAAACCAAAATGGGTGGCCTGCTGGCATATGTAACAGAGCAAAACCCAAAGAGTAACAGGAATTCATGTTGATTTGAGCTGTGTTAGTACTGAATCACAAGTCTGGTTTTCCCTTGAAATAAACATACATTGAGAACACTTGCAATGCATCTCCCTAAGGAACTGCAGTTATATATTGAATGAAGTATTTTATCTTTCCTTAGGAACTGCAGATTCACAATAGACAAAGGCTTACGAATGTCCATCAGGGAGAGACAGATAACATGAATGAAGATCAGAACAGGTAAGAAATAAAAGCTTCAGTCAAGATATAAGCAAGAGGAATTGCCCATGAGCAAGGAGACCAACCCCTAATCACACTCTTCTCTGAAACTCGTTTCCATGGTTTTGCAACTCCACCGTTGACTTAAGAGTCTACTAAGCTAATATATAACTGAGTAAGAACAGAAAGCCTGTATTAAAAATGGTTGAGCGTCTTACCTTCATTGTTTTCCAGAACTGCCTTTTCACCCTCCAGTTTGGTTTTACCATATAAATTCAGGGGATTTGGTACATCAGTCTCTTTATATGGAGGACTTGTTCCATCAAATACATAGTCTGTACTAATGTAGATCAGAAATGCTCCAACTCCAGCTAGGAAGAAAATGTTTATATATAGTTTATATTAATTCATGCCATCTTTGAAATCCCAATAGACCCTTAAACCAATCCCCCAAGGATCTCATCTTCCACCCACATTCATTCCTGCTGCTTTGTTCCCTGATCCTTCACAGAGTTGTGCCTGCTACACTTACAGAAAACAGACCAACAGCACACTGATGGCAGAAGTGACATTCACACTTGTACTATTTGTATTGATGTCCCTGTATAAACAGATGCAGGATTTTAACAAGACACTAAATCCATGAGATGGTCTCCTTACCCGCCTCTTTTGCTAAGTTCGCTGAAGCAGCCACATTGAGCTGAGAAGCAGCATCTGGTTCACTTTCTACAACATCTGGCCTTCTCTCAGCAGCACAGTGCACTATAACATGAGGCTGGAAATTAAAGACTAATTTTAAACAACCAACATGTCAAGAGATGGCAGTTGCACCCTAACTCTAGCAATGACACCCCTCAGGCAAAACTAAGTAATAAAAATTGTTATTTTTAATTATAGCATTCTGAGGAACACCTTTTCCTTAGTATTTTTTTACAATACAACCATACTGTTTCAAGATACCAAAAACATTTATCATTAGTTGTGCAATTATGGTCTTCAGTAGCTTCAATTTTACAGCAAGTTTGAAGTTGTGGGGATTTTTTTTTCAACTCTGTCTAGTAAAATATATATTAATATAAGATATATCTCTCACACACACAAGAGTACTAAAAATTTTTAGATCAGCTATTTACACATGGCTTACTTTACATATGCAGATTATTAAGACGATATTTAAGACTATTTTATAGAATGGCACCCTGGATAATGTATTCCAGGTTTTATATATTCCTCTTGGCACTTAGACTGAAAAAAACAGTGAACACTGCATACTACATAGAGTTACTGCTGCTGTATTCAAATATTCCTCCTCTTCCCCAGCACCGTATATTGACACATTACTGTGTCAAATAACTCACATGTATCTCTTCCTTTCCTTTCCAGTGTGCTGGCAGGTACAGCTGTGCCTGCAGCCTGCCTGTGGTGAGCACAGCAAAGGCCAGAGCTCTCTGTACCTACAGAGCAAACCTCTGCTCTGGGTGGGGCTGAACACGCAGCTGCACCTTTGTGAGAGCTCTGCCAAAGCACCAGCCCCACTCACACCCCAGAACTCAGCAGCACTATCAGCTGACTACTGGACACATAAAATACCCCTCCCTCCACTTTATACTGCAGAAACTTACCTGAAAATCATGGATAATGTCATGAACTGCAATAGAGTCCAGAAGATTAATCTGTTCAAATCTGGGCTGAGCTCTCCTGTATCCACAGCCAACTGCATTCCAATTATTTTCATTGAATTCTTTAAACACAGCTCTGCCAAGAAGTCCCGTAGCGCCAGTGATCAAAACTCGCCTACTGGGAATGTCAACATCTTCCTAGGGAAATAACAACACAAAAAGTTTTGTTTCTACTGGAATTTTTACTGTTTTTTCTTTTAAAGTATGCAAGGCTACAGTCAGAGGATACTGTATTAAAAAAGCTTTTCCTGAGTTTTTTGGAGTGTCTCATAGAACACCAACATCTGGGAGCACCAATTCTGCAGCCAGTCAACTATTTAAACATATTTTCAAAGATAACAAAAACAAAACTTGAGTGAGAAACTCATTTACTCCTACAACAATCCAAACCAATAGTGAAGACAGAATATTAAGTTAATTCAAAAGCTGATAACTTTGTGCAATCTGAAAAGAGGGAAATAACTTCTTTAGAAAATGGACCGAAAAGGTGTAACATTTAGGGTCCAAATCCTACAACAAATAATTCTGGATAGATAGTGCCTGTTAAAAGCTGCAGCGATACAATATAACTTACTGTAATAATTAAAGACTTGAATTTTATTATTAAATAGAAGAGTAATTCATTGTTATTCAACACAATAGTCTAATAGTAAGTAAAATCATGATACGCCCTCTTGTCAGTTTTACAAAATGCATCTAGAAGTGATTTGACAATTTCAGCTCTCAATCTATTCAACAGATTAAAGCTGTACTTCAGCTCTTGCACATTTTGGTACTTGGGACAGCTGTGAACATCAGCTCACACAAACTTCATCCCACCTCTCACTAGAACATCAGGTTTTCAAGACAGCAAACACAAGATCCATGTCTGTCTCTGCAATCTTTATTTTCCTTTAATGCTTTCCTTCTGTATCTGCCACAAATAAACCTAAAACCTGCCTGCTAAAAACAAAAATAAAAGCTATGTTTACCATACCCCTGCAGAAAAAAGCTTGGGTGTGCAGAACCCACAAATCTTGGATTTCCTGACCACTTTACACACAAGGATGATTTGTGACAAATTACTATAATTCTGTACATCACAGAATGCTTTCTACTATGCAATCTCAATAGCCCAGTAATTTCTAAGCATTGTACCAGACTGCTAGTATTTAACTGCAGCACAGGAAGCCACAACAATCACTTCCAAATTGCTCTCTTTCACCCTTGAAGTTACAAAGCTTTTGTTCCATAACGATATATGCAGAAGGGCACGATGGAAATAGCCTATCCCAAACCAATTGTTTCAAGTTCCCAGCACAGTGCATCAGATTAAAAAATAGCATTTATGAGACACCAGATCACTTTGTAGACACTACTGAAATACAAAATAACAGTATAATTTATAAAAAGAGCAAAACATGACGCATTTCAAGTTGAAAACCAGAAACAAGTACTTTTAAAGTTTTTTATAAAGCTTTTCAAGCTTTATATTTTTATTTAGAAAATCATGATGAACTAAACCACTAATTTTAAGGAATGGCCACTAAAAGCCGGAAGCTACTGGTGTAACAGATTTGCAACATAATACGGCGAGATCCAAGTCACTACACGGAAGGGAACGTGAGCCTGAGCTCTCTCCGCTCTAACATCCCCTGCAGCCACGGAAAGCAAAAGGCGAACCCTGGGGCTTTCCAAAGGCTCGGAATGACAAGTGAACCGACATTCGCGTTGCCAGAAGTTGTTCTGCCCTTCCCTACACGCCCAACCCTCATCGCTGCGGCAGCTCACGTACACCTGTGGGGCACCTCCGACCCCGCCCCGGACAGCAGGCAGGGACGCGCTTCCCAGAGGAATCCTATGTGGAATCACCGCACAAAGTGTCTATCGCCGAGCCCTTTCCTGTGCCACGGGCCCGCCGAGAGCGGCGCCGCGACCCCCGAGCGCCGCGGGCTGCCGAGCCCAGCGTCCCCGTGGCCATTCCGGCGAGGCCGTGCAGATACAAAATGACCCAACTCCCGGAGCCCGCGGGCGCCCCCAGCTGCGGTTCTCTGGTACCCGCGGCCCCTCAGGGCGCAGCCCCCGCGGCCGCGGCTCCCCGGGCCCGGCCCCGCCGGGAACGCGTCAGCGTTCCGGGCCTGCCCGCCCGGCCCCGCGCTGCACACCGGCACAGCCGCCCTGCGGCGGGCTGCCGGGCCCGCTGTCCCCACCTCCACCA